>APFE031602397.1:14050-42424 GCA_000404065.3 Pinus taeda
GATTATAGCCACTAAAACCATCCAAAAATGAAAAGTACTTTTTGCCTGCTAAAGTATCTAATACCTGATCGATAAAGAGTAAAGGAAAGTGATCCTTCAAAGTTGCTTTGTTCAATTCCCTGTAATCAATGCATACCCTCCATTTACCATTCTTTTTAGGTACTATAACCAAAGGAGAAACCCATCGGCTATCTGAAATTGGATAAATGAAGTTTACATTGAGTAGTTTTTGGAGCTCTTCTTTCACTATCTCCCTAAGGTTTGGATTCATCCTTCTCCGAGGTTGTCTAATTGGTCTACTATTTTCCTCGATGTAGATGTGATGAATACAAGTCTTAGGGTCAATACCTTTCATATCAGTATATTCCCATGCAAATACAATAGAATGTTTTTGTAAGATTTTGGTTAGCTTTCCCTGTTGTGATTTTTCCAAGTTTTTGTTGCTATTCAATGTTTTACCTGGAAAAATTTCAATGGCGAAACTACCAAACTCTTCCATAGAGTAAAGAGACATTTGTCAAGATGAGATACTCAATGTCAGAATCTAACTGAAATTTTGTGTGGTCATATTCTTAAGATATTTCAAAATTTTCTAATGTGTTCAAAATTTGACTATCTTCACTGATTTTAGAAATGGTAAAGACGGGTTGTATAGTGTCCTCATCATCGACCCATTCATTATCTCCTACTTCTATAATTTCTTTTGCTGGAGGATACAAATTGAATTTATTTGTCGAATTACCATCAGAAATGTACATATCCCCAGATCTAAAACTAATGAAAGCATCAGCTGTGGCTAGCCAAGGTCTTCCTAAAATGAGTGGGTGCCCTCCTAGATTACTCTTGGGAGTCAAAATCATGAAATCTACTGGATATTCCCAAGAATCTAAGGAGACTAAAATATCTTCTAATACACAATCTGGTTTGATTATAGATCGATCTGCAAGTTGTAGTAAGGTAGGTGTAAAAAGAAGATTAGGAAGTTTTAGCTGTTCCATAGTCTGTCTACTCATAATGTTGATAGTAGCCCCTAAGTCAATCAAAGTATTTGTAATTTCTATCCCATTGATATGTGTCTTGACAATTGGACTACCGGGATCTACATACTTCTGCATGGTAATTTTTCCCATCATGATATCTGCAATTTTTCCTCCCAGGTGGATTCTTCTTGTATCTCTTGGTTTCCTTCCTGGTCTTTTGAGACTCAACTCCTTTATTGTTTTTGATAGAATAGGAATATATCTAATGGCTTGTAGTAAGGGAATCTTGATACAAACATTCTTTAATTCATCTAGGAAATCATAGTTAGGCAACACGATTTGTTTTTCCACTCCTTTGTCAATTTGTAATCTTTCAGGAAAAGGAGGTGTGGATGAAGATGCAGGTTTCTCACTATAGGAGTTGTGGGGGTTGACTCTTTTTCTTTTTCTTTTGAGTGTTTGGGTTTTGAAGAGATGCTTCAGAACCTTTATTGGCTTCAAGAGAATCTTCCTCAGAAATACTTTGCTTTTGAGCATCTATAGAAGGTTTTTCTAAAACTCTACCAGATCTGAGTTGTACATCATTGAGAGGAACCATCATATAGGTAGGAAATTGTTGTCCTTCTACAATGTAAGCATTTTGAGGATTTTTATTATTGGGATTTGGCAATGGCTGGGAAGGTAGTTGATTTTCTTTTTGTTGGAATGCAAGCAAGAGTTGAGAATTTTGTTGAGGAGTTTGTTGTTGTTGTGGAAATGGTAATGAAAGTTGTGGAGCTTGTTGATTTGGAAAAGATGGAGGATATTGATAAAATTGAGCAAATCTCCCATAAGGATTTTGCATACCTTGTACCCATGATTAATATGGATTTTTAGATTGGGGCCAAGGTTGTTGCCAAGGGTTCCAATTTGGCGGGGGTTGAAAGTTCATAGGACTGTTGAACCCTTGATTTTGTTGCCCCTGTCATGGTCTCCTTGTAACAAAACAGAGAGACTCCACTGAATTTGGATCTTCTTGAAAGACAACTTTGAGCCCAGGAATTGAAGGACAATCCTTGGTCTCATGGCTTTCCGAGCAAATCATACATGTTTCTACAACTTTTGCATCCAAGGGACTTTCCCTTAGAGCATGTTTCTTCCTACATTTTGGACAAAATATGGACAAAGCTTCAACTTTTGCTTTCTGCTTGTTTTGTATTTTAAGGGTGTCTAGTTGCTCACTAAGGCTCCCTAAAATATCAGTTTTGAACTCATCAAGCATATTGCCAATCTCTGCCCTACTTACTGAACTGGTTGTAGATTTGTTTTCTCTAATCAGAGAAGGATCTCTAGGCCCTTTTGTAGTTTTAGATTTTCCCCTTGAGAGATGGACACATAGTTCTGCTATGTCATGAAGTGGAAGTTGAGAGATATCTCCCTTTCCCATCATGTTTAAAATTTCTATCCATTCATCTCTAATGTCTTTCAATAGAAGGGCTTTCAAGGTTTCCTCATCTAGATTACTCATTTTTGCTCTCTTTAAGTTGTATTGAAATATTTCAAGGAGGTCCTCCAATTTTTCATCTTCTTTTTGCATCATCTTGAATACCTCATCCTTATGATTGGTGGGCATGCAATAGTCCAGGTATCTATCCAAGAATGTTTGTTTCATATCATTCCAACTATTAATATACTGAGTGGCTAATCCCATGAACCATTTCAAAGCAGCTCCTTTTAATGTTGAAGGAAACAGTTTGAGTTTTTGAGAGTCTTCCATATAATCATAGGTTCAACACAAGACTTCAAACTCAAATAGAAATGTTTCGGGATCCTCACTTCTCAACCCATGAAAGTTTGGGAGGACAGATGGTTAAATGTTTTTCATTGTTGTATGAGTTTCCTCATCGGCTATAGGGAATCCAAATGAGTTATCCCCATCCCTATTTCCTCCGTTGTTACCTCTTCCTCCTCCATTTCCTCCTCCATTGTTTCCTCCTCCTCCCCTTTACCTCTACCTCCAAATCCATCTACTACTTCCTCTGTCATGATAATTTCTTCAGAGTCCTCTGGTTCTTCTATTAAGGGAGGATAAGAGGGAATTTCTTCCTTTTCTTCTTCAGGTGATTCTACTTCTTGAATTACAATATGCTCTCCCGTGGAAGTAAAGAAAGGGTCTTCCTCTAAATGAGATTTGGTAGATGGTGTAGGAGAATCCTCTAATTCAACTGCTCCTTGAATTCCAGGAATCTTAAGGCTAGGGGTAGAATGGTGGTGAATCTTGTCTATGCCTTGAAGAAGATGGAGTTGTGAAAATCGAACTCTGGGCTCTAGCTATAAACCTTCCCCTAGAATCTCTTGCTCTATGCATGTCATTTTTTTTTTTTTAATTTTTAATTTTTTTTTTTAATTTTTTTTTTTTTTTTTTAAAGTTGGGTTAATAATTCTCTTTCTGATCTTCCAGGTCACACTGGGTGCAAGAAGATAGCATACTTAAGAAATTATTGAACCAATAACTCTCTTTTTTGATCCTCCAGATCACACTAAGTGCAAGAGGAGAGCATACTTCAAGAAGTTATCAATTTTTCCCTTTTTTTTTTTGTTTTTTTTTTTAGGAAATTGGTTACCTAGTTACACTTCCCCAACAACGGCGCCAAAATGTTTGGTCAATTTAGAGTGTCCTAAATTGCTGTATTAATTGTCAATCCGGAAGTCGTAAACTGTTGAAGTGCGGCACATTATATGTGCAAGATAACCTAGTTCTTACTTTTTTGTCGTTTTTGAGTTTTTGTTTTGTTTTGGGTTTATTTTTGTTAATTCCCTAATGTGAGATGGAAATTATAAAAGACAAGTATGATATAAATGTTCAAGGCAATGATGTCCTTTAAACTGATTTTCAAAACTTCAAACTTTTAAAAAAAGGTTTTAAAACATGCAATGATGAAACTAATTCCTCAAAGAGAGTGAAAATGTGCCACTATTCTAATTAAACAACAGTGAGCTGGTGACCATGAAAACCAGTATCCTTGCTGCCGTAAAAATATAAGAAAAACTGAACTCAAAGAAATCCAAAAATTGCAAGCAAAGTAAACTAAAATCACATTACATCAACTCATATTCCGACCCCTCACCATTCGACTCGCTCTGGCTTTAGGAGGTAATTGAGAATGACATGAGAAATTTAATAACTAACTTGCAGAAAAATAAACTAATATCAAACTACACATTCATACTTCAATCCCTCACCATTCGACTCGCTCGGCTTTAGGAGGTAACTAAAAATGACATGAGTAATTTAATATCTATCTTGCAGAAGAGTAAATGAGCAAAATTGAAATAAATAACACAGTGATGGAACTAAAAACTTAAGGAAATGAATCAGCAGAAGGACAAGAATAATTCCATGTCATTAGTCATTAGAAAACTATGTGTAAATACCGGGGCTGCCTATTGTAATCTGGAACAAACGCATTGATCAGTTAACAACATTATAAAACGTGAAAAGCTATGGACAGCTATAAAACGTTAATACCATAAGAAATGAAATATATATACAAGTTAATGATTATGGCATAAGCAACGTAAATAAATAAAGCATGAAAATATACAATAATAAACAAAACCTCGGCCTGTGCAGGGCCCTCTGCACAATCCTCGGACAATCAACGATCAACCACGAATTGAGCTTATAAACAGAGTTTTCTCATGTATTAAAATGCAGTCATAACACAGAGATAAAGTCACGGCATAGTGGGCTCGTTAACATCAAAAATTACATAACCAAAGCTAACTAATATGTGTATGAGAACGCATTATTTATAACAGAGGATGACATAACTACTTTCCTACAATCTGCGCTGATAAAAGACACGTAAACAACCACGTCCCAAAATTTAGCATTATGGCTGCCGTGAAGATTAAATCTTTGGAGGGTGGTTGTTGGATTCGGTTCATGGAGCAGTCCATAGGTGTTGATTTGTCCCCTGAGATTTAGGAACAACCACACAAAGCTTCATGTGGTGAAAAACAGAGTTTTATCACCGTAGGACTCTTAAGTTGACCACCGCTTTGCCCATCGTTGACTATGGCCTCTTTTGATGAATTCGACTGAGCCAATAGGACTCAGTCCATGTCCACGTCATTTGCAACTTGCCCATGTGGCTCGATTCGCTTGAAGACACCTGCAATATAGACTTTGACAAAACAACTGCGGAAAGTTGGGCTGGCTGCGGAAAGTGACAAGATTCCGCAGCTTATAAACAAAAATCTAGTTCAAATAGCAACACAAACACATAGTCAAGAACCACTTTAAATGCCCTTTTTTAACTAATATGCAATGATACTGATGACTTAGGAGGTTCAGATGAATGGAAAGAAGCTAGAAAAAGGTGTAGGAAAGATGCAAGTTTGGGACTCAATACCTCCGTTAGGACTGCTACCAGATTTACACCGTTTCAGTTGGTTTATGGTTTGGAATCTATCCTTTTGATAGATTGTGATATTTCGTCATTGAAATTGGTTATAAAATTCTTCCTGCCACTTCTACAGAAGAAGAACATATTTTACATCTCACACTCTTAGAAGAGACATGACATGATGCTGCTTTAGCTAATGAATCTCATAAGAGATGTATCAAGGTGCATTATGACAAGAGTGTCAAACCTCGTGTCTTCTCAGAAGGAGACCTTGTTCTGCTTTACGATCAAAAGTCTGATATATTAGGATCAAGGAATTTCAAGCCAATGTGTCTAGGTCCGTATATTGTCAAACGTGTTCTTGCAAAAGGGGCCAATGAGTTAGTAGATTTTTATGGAGTTCCACTGGTGCAATGTAGAAATGGATTGTACCTTAAAAATTACTATGCTTGATTTTATGTAGTACACTATGTACATGCTGTATATAGGTGTGTTGAGTGTGTTTTTAGTGTGTCCCTTTAGAATTTCCTTCGGTTTATGTTAATCCCGTTTACATTTAGTTTGTAGATGTTACCATCCTTAGAACCATTTGTTGGTTATGCTGATGGTGCTAGTCGTAGTACTCAAAACCTATCTTCCGCGATGTAGGCCATATTCGCTCCAGATGGTGAGTTAGTGAGTCTACAAGGTATCTGTCTCGCTCACTCTACCAATAACATTGTTGAGTATAGAACAATGATCGAACTACTATCTAATTCTATTTCTCATGGTATTCACCGTATAGTCATCAGATTGGACTCACAACTTTTAGTACTACAATTGACTAATTTTTACTCAGTTTGAAGTCCAACTATGCTTCGCATGTTCTTAAGGGTTCACCTTCTAAAAGCAAACTTTGATTACATCCAATATACACACATTTCTAGAAATATAAATACATTGACAGATGCATTGAATAATCATGTTTTAGTTAGACATTTGCGACACATGTAAATAATTTCAATACATATCACATGAATTGAAAAAAATAATAGAAATGATTTAGGGGATCAGTAAACTGCTCAAAATTCAAAGTGTTTGAAATTGCTCAAAAAATTTGTAGGTTGGATGCAGGACTGCTCACTGTGCAGTCTGTACATTGATTGGGCAGGGTGATTGGACATGTTCAATGGGTTTCATGGACAAATGACAGGCTGCCACTTGTCCTCTCTGGATTTGTTCAGATTTGGTTGATTTTCATTGGTTGAAATTTCGTTGAGTTTTGATTAGTTGATAGCTGTGGTGAGGTGGTCCACTGGTTGGAAGCCATGTGGGCCAATGGATGGCTACCATGTGGCCTTCTAATGGCATGTTAAAATTTGTTTAAGGGTTGAAGGAACTGCATCGGGGTCGAACACTAGACCTCCGACCAAGAAACAAGGCACATTACTGCTACACCACGACTCAGGACTTAATCTTTATGGCTCCCAAAACCCATTTATGTTATGCACAATGTGTGTTTGGAGGATGGGCTGAGGCTAAGCCCCAGTCCTAGTCCCTGCACCCATAAAACCATGGGGCGAGACCAAGGGCCAAGGCTCAGTCCTAGCCCCAAGTCATGGGCCCAACACATAGAACCGGGGTGGAGGCTTCACGGAGGGGACAACTCCTAAGCACACGGAAAGGGGGTTATCCCCAGGACACATGGGCTTGCATATGACCACAACCCTCCAATAAAGCGCACACGTGGAAATAACACTTTGCTCCAGGTTTTATATGCCCAATGCGACCAAGTGAAGTTTATTGGGGGCCGACCGATGGGGGTAGGCGGTTAGCCCCAACCCCTGGGCACGTGGCCCAGATACGACAAAGATTTTTAGAAATTGGGGGTTATTGGACATTTCAAGCGTCTAAAAATTTTCACCATTGGATGTGATTGTAGGTGAAATTTGTGTTCCGGTTCTGGGTTTGGGGCTCTCAACCACGTTTGGGGCGAATTGTAGGATAGTTAGCTGTGGGAAAAACTTGGAAACACTTGGGAGAAGCATAAATTTCTCAGTTTTTGGCAAAATGAGGTGTAGAAAGGGCCCAACTAGGGGTTTTTGATAGTTTTGAAGCCATCAGAGACATAATATTTCCTTTCTGAGCATTGTAAATCATGTAAATACAAATTTGAGCACTTAATGAAAGAGGCCCATCATTGGAAGGTGGACCAAGAGATGTAGCCCAGGAGAGGGGTGAACTCCTTTATCATTTTTGCTATTATGTGTTTCTAATATGGTATATTCTCTCTATTTTATGTTGTTAAATAAGTTTAAAAACCATAATTTATGTGTTTTGTAAAGTGATCCATTGCCTACAATACATAAATATTTTACTTGCAATTTTACTAACCTTCAAGTTTACATTACAGATCATTTTGGTAATAGAGCTCAAGGTTATTATGAAGGTTTGATTTTGTTTGCAATTGTTTTTCTGATGCTTACAAGTTTGAAGCTTGAAAGAGAAGAAGGAGAACTTGTGGAGAAAATATCTCAAATTGTTTCAAGGAGAACACTCACACCTCAAGCTTCAATAGTCATGGCACATGAAGGTGGTACTAAATGGATGTCTGAAGATGAAAGAACTATCAGAAAAGATTTATTTGAGATATTTGAAATGGTAAAGGTTATTTATGAAGAGAGGAATTCAAGATTGTATGGGGAGAGTTCAAAATCTCCAAAAGGAGATGGAGGAAAAGGAGACAAACCTCCAAAAGGGAATGGGGGGAATGGTGACAAACCACACCTTCACCTCCATCATCATCCTCATATTTATCCTCATCTTCTGATTCTTCTACCCTTTCACACACACCTCCAAATTCTCCAAAGGGACATGGTAAAACTCCTTTGATAAAGCTTGATATAAAGTTTGAATTTCCTATGTACAAATCGGAGGGAAATGCTGAGGAATTGAATAATTGGATTCGTGAGATTGAAGTGTATTGAAGGATACAAAGAATCAAGGATAATGAGACCAAATTTCTACTTTCTTCTCTTATATTGGAAGGTGCAACACTTATTTGGTGGGAGGCTGTCACGCGGAATGAGTCGATCTTGCGGACAAGATAGACCTTCCTAGAATCTAAAGAAGACCTATTTGAAGTAAAAGCTCACAAAATGTCTTTTCGAGGATGTTTTACTTGGCTATAAGCAAACCAAGGACCAATTTGTCCAAAATCACAAATAAGTCAAGAACAACCAATTTTGTTTTCTTTTTGAAAATGAAAATCCAAACTTTCAATCACAAGCTTTTCGAAGTTTTGTAAAGAGAAAACTCAAAGCGGATTCCTCAACAAGGGGAGATTTCATAAATGGTCGGACTCATAAGAAGGCTGATAGACACTAAGGTGATCTGAAGTCCCTATAGCTTCTAAGCTTAGAGCCACTACACAACCAAATCGAAAAACAAACCCAACAAGCAAAACTCCTAGGAATTTCACCTAAAACCCTAATGCTAATGAAATTAAACCAAGGAAAGATTTCAACTAGTCACATGCAGGTATGGGCAGAGGATAAACACTACAAAATCAAGATAAAACTAATTTAAATAGTAAAATTCAAAATTTCAAAATTGTAGCAGGGTACGCAGGTTTAGAGTTTACACAGGTGCGTGTATGCTCTGTGCACAAAGTAAAAGTGTGTACAGGTACGCACTATGATACAAGCACAGACTGCGGACTTCGACTAAAGTAATGAAAAATAAAAAACAAACCTAAATCCACTAAGTCTACCCAAGTCCACACACGACAAGCTAAAAACAGAAAAAAAAAGGCAAGTTTCTCAAGTCAAAGAAAAATGAGGAAAACAATCAAGTCCCCAGTGGAGTCGCCATTTTGTCACGCGGAATGAGTCGATCTTGCGGACAAGATAGACCTTCCTAGAATCTAAAGAAGACCTAATGACAAGCAAGCCAACCAGACACTATCTTTCTCTAAATGTGCTTTTATAAATAATGGCAAACAAGTGTGTTTAAGGCCTACCTTATATCCAACGCAAGTTTGGGGATGCCCTCGCTTCTTTGATCAAGTAAGTTCCTTCGTCGCAAACCTGCAAGCACAAACAAGGCAAACGATTTAATAGCACCTGAATATCCAATATTATAAAACATATTTAACATGAAAGTCAAGGAGTCCATGAAACAAATAGCATAAGATACTTGTTGAGAAAAATGAGCTTGATTGTATTAATTCAAAAGAAAAGAACCTTACAACCTTTGCCTTAACGCTGTACAAGCTCCTTCCAGGGTCCAACAAGAAGTCTCCTCTACTTTGACAAGCTTCACTCACTCCCTAATGGGGCCAAAAAGGTATGTGATCTCTCCTCTTAAGCTCAAATAGGAAGTCTTGTTTTCACTAGCATTTACCCTCAAAATTTCAGCTTCTAACCTCTCTAGCCACTAACCCAATGCCTCAATTTATAGTGCAATGGAGGGCAGTTACTAGGTCCTCCTTCAAAGGGATAGAATCCTCCTTCAGGATAGCTCCTCCTAACAAAGGATTAGCTCCTTCTCTTTGGGATGCATGAACCACTTTGGAGCGAACAATCCACGTCAAAATTCCTTCTAGAAACCTCTAGAATTAACCCAAAGTGAGTTTTTTAGATAAAAATTGCGCCTTTTGAATTTCACAGGGGTACACACACTCCCCTTTACATACAGAGCGTATAAGTACGCAAATACTTGAACAAAAGGTGCGGGCCCGCAGGCAAAAGTGAGAGAAAGTGCGGAACCAGAGTTACATTGCTTTTTGATGTCTTTCTCTCATTTCTAAAGCTTGTTTTGAAGAGCTGAGGTTTGAGACTTGCTTAGGAGGCTGGTATAGGTGGTGATAGACCCATACCGACTGCAAATAATCAAGGTGATGATATTTTTGTGTAACAAAGGCCAAAAATCAAGAGGACATGAAGAATCATGGTAAGGTTTTATCCTCTTGGAATGATTTTCTTGTTGCATTAAGAAGGCAATTTTATCCATTAGCATACATGCAAAAAGCTATTATGGATTGGAAAAACTTTAGGCAAGCTAAAGGTCAAAACATGTAAAGCTATACTCAAGAATTTAGAAAAATAACTTTGATTTTGGGTATAGATTTATCCTCTCAAGACACTCTACTCAAATACATTGGAGGATTGCATAGTTATTTAAGACACACTATTCTCATGTTTAACCCTACAAAACTAGATGAAGTTTATGTACAAGTAACTCATTTAGAAGCAAGAGGGAAAAATGTTTATGGAGAAACTAGTGAGAATTCATTCAAGTCTGGAGAAAAAGGAAAAGGGAAGTTCAAAGGCAAAGATAAAAAGAACGCTTCAGTCTAGAAAGAAGGAGAAAAAATCACATGTAAACACTGTTATAAAGAAGGCCATGATGAAGACCATTGTTGGAAAATTCATCCTGAGATGAGACTTGAAAATTTTAATAACAAGGAGAAAGAAAAGACTGTTGCAACTACCCAACAAGATCTAGGATCTGATTCCAAAGATTAAATAAAAATCATAGCCATGGGATTGAAAGGTAAGGATTCTATTGCAAGTACTAGTTCTTCTAACAAACCCATTGAAACTCAAAAATGAAAGAGAAAGAATAGAGTTGTTCCATATTAGAGTCATCATAAAACATAACAAGGTAGATACTTTGTTTGATAGTGGTTCACACACAAACCTCATTTTAGAAGACATTGTAAAGAAACTAAATTTGGAAACCATTCCTCATCCTCAACCTTATCCTTTGGGTTAGGTATGTGACAATGCCAAGTTGCAAGTGAGTAAAAAATGCATACTTAGATTTGCCATCACTACAAATTTTATTGATGAGGTAGATCTTGATGTGGTACCACTTGAAATTTGTGGGATTGTTTTGGGACACCCATACTTATATGACAAGAAAGCCATATTTCATAGCCATGAGAACAAGTATCAATTGTTTAAAGATGGGATTGAGTACATTGTTAGAGCACATAGCAAGAAGTTGAATTTGTCTCTTGTGAATGCTGGACAAATTAAAAGGTTTGTAAATGCTAGTAAGAATTTTGCATTGTTGATGATTAAACATAAATATGTTGATGAATCTAAAGCCTTCCAAGAATGTGATGCAACATTAAATTATGATTTAGTTGAAGTTGCTAATACATATGATAAGATGTTTAAGGAATCTAATATGTTTCCTCCTAAAAGAGGAAAACAACATGGAGTTCATTTTCAGTAGGATGATTCACTTTTGAACATTGGTTTGAACAAGATTTCAGTGTTAGAGAATGCAAGAATCAAGAAGCAGATGCAAGTGCTACTTGACAAAGGGAACATTAGTTGTAATACATATTCTCATGGGTATCCTAGTATTTGGGCCTTGAAGAACGATGGTACATAGCAATGGCGATCACATTTGGTAAAGAGTCAAGCCAAAAACAAGGCTAGACATGATAAGCTTCATGTTGACCACAATTTTCAGGTTGGAGATGAAGTAAAGCTTTCCATCAACAAAGAAAAAAATTGAGGTGAAAAGAACTTGAAATTGGGTAAGCCTTATTTGATTGAAGACATAGGAGAGAATGTTCATATTTCTTTAACAAAATTTTTATCTTCTAAGTATCTTGAAGAATTGCAGCAAGATCTTATCCTTGACAGAGAAACAAGAACTTCAAGAAGAAGGAACAAGAAGCACTTTCATAAGGGGTTCAAAGGTACAAAACCAGGAAAATCCAAATGGATTGAGATTGGTAGGGTGAGGGAACTGTACCCTCATCTGTTTGTTGACTAAAAATAGTCTTTTGAGGCCAAAAAGCTTCCAATTGGGAGAAGTGATCTAGGGGATCAGTAAAGTGATCAAAATTCAAAGTGTCCAAAACCTATACTAGAGCGTAGATATCGAGGACATGAATCCAGCACAACTTGAATCACTGAAAATGATATCGTATTCTCCCAATATCACGTTCTGGTCGTTTTCCGAAACAATAAAAAAAATTGTAGGTTGGATGCAAGACTGCTGACTGTGTAGTCCATACACTAACTGGGTAGGGTGACTAGAAATGTTGACTGGGTTTCATGGACTAATGATAGGCTACCACTTTTCCTCTCCAGACTGGTTCAGATTTAGTTGATTTTTATTGGTCAAAATTTCATTGATTTTTGATTGGTTTCTAGCTATGGTATGGTGATCCAATGGTTGGAAGTCACATGGGGCAATGGATGGCTACCACGTGGCCTCCTAGTGGCATGTTAAAATTTGTTTAAGGGCCGAAGGGACTGCATCGAGGTCGAACACTAGAACTTTGACCAAGCAACAAGGCACATTACTGTTACACCAGAACTAATGAATTAACCATATGGCTCCCAAAACCCATTTATGTTATGTAAAATGCATATTTGGAGGTTGGGCCGGGGCTAATCCTTAGCCATGGTCCTCGTGCCCACAGAACCATGCAGCGGGACCAAGGGTCAGGGATTATCCGAAGCTCCAAGTCATGGTCCCAACACACAAAACCATGGCGGAGGCTTCACGAAGGGGCCAACCCCATGCTACATGGGCCCGCATATGACGACAACCCCCAAATAAAGGAGTGCATGCGAAAATAACACTTGGATCTAGGTTTTATTCGCCCAATGCGACCAAGTGTAGTTTGTTGGGGGATGAATGTTGGCTTGTTGGGGCCTGACCTAGGTTCGAAGTTAATTATCCAAACAAATCCCTGTACTACTGGCCCTTTTGGCAACAGTCCAGGAAGTGCGCACTGAGGTCTCAGGGGCTGTGGGGCTTTCCTATACTACTGGTCTTCGTGCCCTGATATATTCACCTTCGTGCAACCCTAATTAGGGGCTATGGGGCTTCCGCGCTGCTGGAGCAATGATCTGCACTTTTTCCCTAAATCACACCTGAGATATTACTTATCTTCTTATACGAGTTAGTTATCATCGCGCAATCGGATGCCTTACGTTATATTTACTTATTTAGAAAATTCATATGAGTTCGTGCAGTAAGTAAACAATATACTTGCAATTCATACTCAATATTACATAAGACAAGAAAAGATACAAAAAATATGGTAAAACTTCTCTTTATTAATTCTTCCAACAGTTACAGACTTGACTTGCCTTGTGCACTCAGCTGCGGACTACTAGGCCTCTGCACACTTAGCTGCAAAGACTTATCCTACTCTACGACCTAAATACATGATTTACGCTTGACTCAATGCTTGATTAATTTCCTCTCTTTTTCTTTTTGTGAGAGCCTCACTCTATTTACAGAATCCCATGGCCCGTGGACCATGGGTAGATCGACATTATATTACAAAAATAAGGGTAGACAAACCTGTGACTCTATTATGACTTCATGCTCTGCACCCAGAAATCATGGAGTCTTTACAATGGTCTTAGTCAGAACTTGGGATTTAAGCCCCAAAACATGCCTTGGGGGGATTCCACGCCCAACACCGGTCGACGGGGGCAAGTGGTTAGCCCCAACCCCTATGCACGTGTCCCTTATACGACCAATATTTTCGAAAACTAGGGGTTATAGGACATTTAAAGTTTCCGATAACTTTCTCAGTTTTTGGCCAAATGAGGTGCAAAAAGAGCCCAACTAGGGGTTTATGACATTTCTAAAGCCATTGGAGACATAATATTTACAATATGAGTACTATAAATCTACGTAAACACAAATTTGAGCACTTAATGAAAGAGGCCCATCATTGGAAGCTGGACTAAGAGATGTAGCCCATGAGAGGGGTGGACTCCTTGTTACACAGCATTTTGGCACTGTCCCTGTACTCCCCGTTCCTTGATCCTGGAGGACCTCTACAGTGAATCCTACATGCTTTCCCTTCATGAAGAAACTCCCATTATGTCCCTCTTCATGGGTATAACAATTCCATCTTGCATCATTTCCCTAAAATCTTCTATTTTTCACAGTTTACAAGACCAATGCTAATGGCTCTTGTCCTCCTTGCGCCGATATGCAAGGATTAACACAGTCCCTAGTGCCAACTGGAGCAACTGAGCTTTGTTCCAGTCGTGCCGATCCTCTTCTGTAAATTTTTTTAAATAAAGAATCGAAGCTTCCATCTCTAGAAGCTTCGTAACAGAAGTCTCGTAAATGGTTTGGTCGGATGGGGTCGAGGATGTTAGTTTAGGCTCCTTTCCCCTATAAGGATGGAACTACCTCAAGAGATAAGACCTTCTCCCATGAGAAGAGTATCCATCTCCTGTCCATTCATGCTATATAAACCTCTCTTTTTCCCAAGCACATGATAGTGTTAATGTTGGTGTGCTAGTGCTAATTAAGTTTGGAGTAAACAACAAGCTATTCATAGTTGTAGCTCTCTAGTTATGTGAGGGACAAGTGTGAATTTGGTTTAGTGTGAAGCCTAAAAGGAAGAGCCTTAAAACTATCATTGTTGAGGCCATCATGGAATGCTAGCAGAAGTGTGTGGGAACCTACTTTTGTCGGAGGAGAACAACAACATCAAGACAATGGTTGTAATATCTTCTTGATTTAATATATATGCAACTATCGATTTATTTCCTACAAATGTGTCATCTCATATGTTTATACCTTAATGTTTGTTGAATTGTTAAGTAGGTTGAATTACAATTTGTCTCTTATCACGGTTGTTGTTTGCTATTGTTTACTTGTTTCAGGTGTTCAAAGAAGGAAACGAGAGATAACTGGAGTGAGCAAGAAAGGTCATCATCAAACAGGATAAGCATACTAAGAGGTAGGCCCTCTTAATTGGTTCTAACCTAAGGAAATCTTCCATAGAATGTATCAGTTGTCGCTAGACGCATTATCGGGCTAGAAGATTGGTTTGATCTATTTGACTCATTAAACTTAAAAGATCATTCGAGCACTTGTCCTTTCGAGCTCGTTTCCAATCGAAAGTGATAGAGTCATCTTTATTTCTTTCTCGACTCTTAAAAAATGAAAGAGAACCAGTCTATTTATGCATCTTAATAAATTGATTGCCCACAATATGATAACATCTAGTTAGTGTTTTCTAGACCAAATCGTGAGTTTCCCTTAAAGAACATTTTAAAGCCTTGAAGTTTATCTCTCTCTTTTCCTATTAACTAAGGCAAGGTAATCGTGGCTGAACCATCTGGTTCACCTCGTTCCTCTTCCTCTCCTCCATCTGAAAGATTGCCCGAGGAGCCATTTCCTGAATTACCCAAGTCACTCGAGGACTAAGGTGTTGAACTCGGAATTGTTTTGAGCATTCAACCTTTATTATCTCAGCCTCCGCCTACTTCAAATACTGGGTCACCTGCTGATCTTGACCGAGAATCTCTAGAAAATCTCGTTCAATCTTCTGAGAGTTCTTCAACCACTGACGGTAAGCTTGGACTAGTTATCTATCCTCCGAATCCTTTTTTTGAGCCTACTGTGATATCACCGCAACATTCGTACAGTCCATATCATTAGCTGTGTGTTCCTTTGGAATTATCCCCTCATACTTCTTCGGTCGTTCGTTGTCATTTGTTCCCAGATATGGAGCATGAAGGCGATGCTATAGTCACCTCTCCAGAGGAGTCAGAAGTTTCTACTCCACACACTACTCGAGGAGGAAGAACATCCTTTTTCTCCTGAAGGTTTCCCCTATACAGGGAGCATTCCCATCAGTGTGTCGCCTAATTATGTGTCTTTGGCATAGTTGGTTTCAGGTACACCTAGTGCCTCATCACTTTACCATAACCTTGTTTGGCATCTGATTCCATGCCTACTATAGGTCTGTTCATTGCAAACTCGACCTCCCAATAGGCCGTTACCTCAGTCCCAGTGCAACCCGCCGTTTCGAACCCTCTTGTATCGTCCGTACCAGTCACCCGTCCGGTTCAACCGACGGTCTCAAGGAAGGTCTCTGTCAGTTCATCCATCCCTTTGGTTAGTGGCCAAGCTGTACAACCGCCTGGGGAGCAAGACTTGAATGTTTATATGGTGTCAGGCACCACCAATGTGAGTGGATCACAGGCTCACATGCTTGGTATGAACCAACCTTCTTTTGGCATTATTCAAAACCCTGTTGTTCCTGTTGGATTAAGCAATGTCCAGTACCAACAGGTTCAAAATCCTGTTGGTTCGTCTGGGTCAAGCAATTTCTAGTATCAACAACCTTACGAGGCTATGGTCCAATACCAAACTCCTTACGTTCCATATGTTTCTCAAGGAATGGTTAATCAACCTTACACCCTTCAATCTAGGCAGTACATTCATCCTGGATCATCCACTTTTTAGGGTGTCTATGGCTGGATTCAATTTGGAAAATTTTCGGGCATTGTTCAAGTACCCTTGCAACAACAATGATAGCCTCTACAATGACAAGGGAAACCTTTGGTACCGCAAGGGCAACCATTTTTGCAGCAAGGGCTATCCGCGCAACAACAATGGTAAATGATCCTGCAACAAGGTCAACTACAACGATCGCAAGGGCAACCCTTGCAACAGTTGCAGCAAACCGTGCAGAAACAAATTTAGTATGCTCCATAAACCTCCTAGCCCATGTCCTCACAAGGCCAACCTCTGCAACCCCAGGAGCAAATTTTGCAGCCACAAGACCAACCCTTACAACAACAAAACCAACCTGGGTACTAGCAACCATTGTATACATATTAGTAGGGACAACCCTTGCAAGAGCAAGGCTAGGGTCAAGTCCTACAGAAGCAGGTCCAAAACCCTAATGTCCTTGGTCAACAGGTCCAAAATCCTCTTGGCTAAGGGTAGCAGGTACAAAACCCTAATGTACCAGGTCAATAGTTACAAAATCCTTTTGGTCAAGGGAAGCAGGTACAAAATCCCTATGTCCAAGGGCAATAAGTGTATAATCCTTATGCCCAGGGGCACTAGGTCTAAAATCCTCTTATTTAGGGACAACAGGTTCACAACCTGTATGTTTAGAGACACCAAGAACAATACCCATATGTCCAAGGTAAACAAGCTCAACAACCTCTTAACCCGTACGTTGCTTATCAACAACCTATAACTCAACAGTTTCAAGGTATTCAAGGTCAAAATCCTCCCTATGGCCAAGGTAACCCACAATGGGGGCAACATCAAATGCCATATGGCCAAAGTCCCCCAATGTGGGGCCAAAATCCTTACCAGTAGGGATTTGCTCCTCCGCTTGGACCTGCTTACCGACCTCCAATGCCTTTCAATACTCAATTTCCATTCTTGGCCACACTAGAGTTGCTAGATGTGTCTAGTCTTACAAATGATCCAATTCTTCATTTGCCATACTAGCCTTCGGTTCCATCCAAGATACCGAGATATTGTCCAAAATTCGATGGGAAATAAAAAGAAGATCCTCAAGCTCACGTGATGACATATCACCTCTAGTGCTCTTCGAATTCTTATATTGACAATTCCATTCGTCTCTATCTTTTCCAACGAACCCTTAGAGGTGCTACAGTCAAGTGGTACATCGAGCTTCCTCAAAGTACTTACCATAACTTTAAATATTTAGCCATGGATTTCCTCATGCATTTCCACTATCCGTTCTCTATGAAATTGGCAACTATTTGCTCACATCGCTTAAGCAAGATACTGCGACACACATCTCCGATCACATCCATGAATTGAGATGTAGACATCGCCTGATCAAATTTGAGATTGTTGATTAGTTGCTCACCGAATGGTTCACTAAATCATTCGTGGCCCCAATTTCTCGTGATATAGCTATGGGTGGGTGCGTTACTGAAGAACAATCCATTTCTTGTGCCCAGTACTTAGAACCATGCGTGGTCCTATGAAGAAATGCCTGGCATTGATCTTAGCATTGTTGTGCACAAAATACCAACTTATCCTCATGTGAAGCCCGTTCGACAACGGATCTTCCCAATGCACCCTAGGAAGGTTGCCGCTATCAAGGGTGAAGTTGAAAAACTTCTCAAAGATGGGTTCATCTATTCCATCCCTCTTATAGATTGGGTGTCAAATATTGTCCCGGTCACAAAAAAACAAGGCACGATCTGCATTTGTGTTGACTATTGTGATCTCAATCGTGCCTGTCCTAAGGATAACTACCCTACTCCCTTCATTCATCAGATCATTGATGAATGTGCTGGGAGAGAAATTTTTTCCTTTATGGATGGTTTTTTTTGTTACAACCAGATTAACATTGCACAGACCGATCAAGAAAAGACAGTTTTTATCAGTTCGTGGGGTATGTTCGCGTACAAAACGATCCCTTTTGGCCTTAAAAATTCTGGGGCTACATTTCACTGGGCAATGTCCTATGCATTTCACTATATTCACAACATTGTCCAGTCTTACTTGGATGACCTTCTCGCTCATTCTTGTAAGCACCAAGATCACCCTGACGATCTTCGGCATATTTTTCTTCATTGTAGACACTACAACATTCGGTTAAACCCACGTAAATGTGTTTTCTGTGTAGAATCCAAACAACTCCTCAGCTTTATCATTTCTAAGGACGGTATTCACCTTGATCCACTTAAAGTCGAGGCCATTGTAAATTTACCCCCTCCATATTCATTGAACCAACTCTAGAGTCTGCAAGGAAAAGCAAATTTTCTCTGTCGTTTTATACCCAATTATGATGGGCTAGCTACAGGATTTACCCGGTTGCTCAAATAAGGAACGCCCTTTGCATGGGATGAGGTTGCGCAAAATTCCTTTGATGATCTCAAGGTTGTCCTCGTAAATGCTCCTTTGTTGCACCCCCTAAATTATTATCAAGATTACTTCCTTTACCTAGTTGCAGCCCCTAGCACCATTGTTATGGTCTTGGTCCAAGATGATGATGAAGGCAACAAACATGTTATCTACTACCTTAGTCGTAATATCCTTGACACTGAAACACGTTATGCCCATGTCGAGAAGTTGATTTTGGTTGCCGTCCAGGCTGTTCAATGCTTTTGGCACTACATCCTCTTATGCACGACTACTGTGATTTCTGAATGAAACCCCATGACCTACATCTTGACTCATCAGTTGCTGGGAGGAAGTATTCTAAATGGATTGTCATACTGCAAGAATTTGATTTGGTACTTACTACTGCCGAATCTAAGAAGTCACTAGTTTTCGCCGAGTTGATTTGTTCCCTTCCTTCTGAGTCTCTCCCTACTGGTGTAGATGAACAACTCCCAGATGAGACTCTCTTCCTGATTAGCACCCTTGATCCATGGCAAGGTGATATCGCCGTGTATCTCCAAACGTCCATGGTTTGGTCCATGTTGACTAAGGATGATCGTCGAAGGATTAGGCATCACTCCCAACCCTACCGTATTATTGGCGATACTTTATACAATGTCGGTGTCGATTCAGTTCTTCGACGATGCCTTTCTCTCAAGGAGGCTGAAAGAGTTCTCAATGATTGCCACTCCGAGGCATGTGGTGGTCATATGTCTGGCTATGCTACGGCTCAAAAAATCCTTCGCATTGGTTATTTATGGCTATCCATTTTCGAGGACTGCATCCTTGCTATTCGCAAGTGCCATGAATGCAAAATTTACCAACGCAAGATGCGCGCCTCACCCGCTCACCTACACCTTGTCATTACCATTGGTACTTTTGCCAAATGGGGCATCGATTATATGACATGTAACCCTCATTCAGCTGGGGGGCATGGCTATATTATCGTTGCTGTGGATTTTTTCACCAAATGGTTCGAAGCGATTCCTACATACTCTGCAGATGGAAAAACAACGACTCAATTCCTTTTCAATCATGTTATTTCCAGGTTTGGTGTACCTCAAGCCGTTGTCACGGACCATGGCTCCCATTTTAGAGATTACGTGATGGATGAGTTAACATCCACATTGGGTTTGTGCCACGATGATTCAATCCCATATTACCCTTAGGCCAACGGCCAAATTGAAGTCGTGAACAAGGTTTTGGTTACAATTCTTCAGTGTACTATTGGGATGCACAAGTCAAATTGGCATCTCATGCTCTTTTCAGCTCTGTGGGCTTATCAAACCTCGACCAAAGACGCAACTGGTTTCACACCATTCTAGCTAGTCTACGGTTTGGAAACAACATCGCCGATCGAATGTGAGATTCCTTCACTCAAGCTAGCTATCGAACTCCTCCCCGAAACATCACCTCAGGAAGAGTGCCTCTTGTATTTAGAATGTCTGGATGAGACTCATCGTCTCACTATTTTGGTTATCGAAGCACAAAATAAACGGGTCAAGTCCCATTTCGATCAGTTGGTCTCCCCTCGCGCGTTCTCTGAGGGTGATTTGGTCTCAATGTATGACCAAGCTAATGATAATCTGGGGGTAGGCAAGTTCGATCCCATGTGGCATGGTCCCCACATTGTGAAACATGTTTGGCAGAAAGGGGCCTATGAGCTTATTGATTATCAAGGCAATCCTATAGACAAGCCCTAAAATGGGCTTTACCTCAAGAAGTACCATGCTTAGGTCATCTTGCATGGTTACTTGTGTGCATTAGTGTGTCATTCATTTTTGTGCAGTGTGGTTTGGTGTGTTAGTTTTCAAACAACTTTCCTGTTTACTATGTTTTCCTTGCTTTGCATATTTCTATGACTCCCCACATCGGTTTTGCTGATGGTGCTTGCCGTAGTACCTGAAACCTATAATTCGTGACATGGGCTATTTATGACCCTAATGGTGAGTTGATTGACCTTCAAGGTATCTGTTTAGGTCACACAACTAACAATGTTGTTGAATATAGTGCAGTCATCAAACTATTGTCAGAAGCCATTGCTCTTGACATTCAAGAGTTGGTTGTTAACCTAGATTCACAGCTTGTCGTCCTTCAACTCAACGGGAAATATTTCGTCAGAAACCCTAAAATATTGAGAATGTATCTCCGTATTCATCTACTGGAAAGGAATTTTGATTATATTACATATCATCATATTCCTAGATGCATGAATACATTGACAGATACATTAGCTAATTATGTGTTGGATAGACATTTACGAAACACGTGAAAAGATAAAACAAATCATTTGTACCATAGTAAGCAAGAAAATACAACACACACACACACACACACATATATATATGGTGATAATGTTTGATGCATCAAAACCCCAAAAAATATATGTGTGTCCAAAATAACATCAGCGACTCGTAGACCTCATATATCCATGGCATGCAAGCTTAAAAAAATGTAACTGCTGGACCTAGGAACTAATCTGCATGGTGATCATGGTAGCATGACACAGCTCGTGCGACATGAGTCAGCAATCGATGGATGTGATCTGATACTCCCACTGTGTGTCTCAGGTATTGGTGAGGAATGTCTCCCACCCAAGCATACTTTGGGATACCATCAGTCAACCCCTCAAGGTTCCTCACGATCTTCTCCTTGTTTTCATTCCCCTCTTGATAAGGAGCGACAACATCAATCGGGTGGGCGATGCAGTTGGCTATTGGGGACATCCCAGCAGGACGCTCTGGTCCAATGTTTGCATTAACAAAGTGACATGTTATAAACACATATATATAAAATAATTGAAAAGTCACAAAATTTAAAATTGATTTTTTAGCTTCATCGTCAAAATCCTCTCCGTTTGGTAGTGGCATGTTTGGATCTCCACAGAAGTCGGTGCCACTATATGGCCAGTCCTCCATGATGATCTTCTGTCATCATAGCCATCAAAAGAATGCAGGTCTATACGACATGTGCTAGCCCCCAGTGATCTTGGGCATCAAACGACTCCAGCGGTCCATCCGTTGTCACGTGGCATGGGAGGATATACCTCAGTCAACTGGTATTGGAACAGTGGCACCCGTTCCAAGAAAAAGGTCACTAGTACAGATCTGAAGAAAAATTGCTTCAGGTTCCCCGCCTTGGCTTTGGTCAGTTGGTGTTTTATGTTGACCTTCATGGCCTCCACCTAGTTGAAGATCGTTGGTGCTATGCAGTCGATGGCATATATGAATTTTGACTTGTTAGTCTCATGCACTGCTTGGGACCCCACCACTTTGTTGATAGTCAACAATAGCACTCTCAGTGTCAGATCCTAAACAGTGGAAATCTCAATCTTACCACTCTTGGATTTGAGGGCTTCAAGGCAATGTTCGGCGAGCAACATGGATATGCTTTCCCCAATCGATCGTGACTCGTATAAGTTGACTGGTTCCCCTCTTTGGGACACTCATGTCTTGAAATATATGTCTGAAGTTTCTAACTCCAACTCCTGGTCACCAATGACGAATATGTCCCGATTTATGTCCTAGAGACTAATTAGGTACTGAAGCAACTCAGGTTGGGCCTGCATCCCTGGCGTGAGAAATAATTTGAGGAGCCCACAGGCCCTCAAAGCTTCCAGGCAATTTGGATCATTCAGTGCCTGGGTGTCCACATCCTCATGCTCCCATTCTTTCCAGTATACCATTTTCGGTGATTATTTCTTGCAAAAACCATAGATTTAAGTCAATAATCATTTTTGACCCATAACTTTCAAATTTCAACAGTGGTTTTAAGGGGAAATAGATTTTTCCCTATTCACGGCGTCAACGCACCTGTTTTAAAAATACTTGTGCCGATGGTGTGATAGGCCATGTTAATTACCCTCGGCCGACACGTTTTTGTGCTTGGAAGTCGCGTTGACCGAGGGTGATTTTTTTTTAATGAATCCTCCCTCAAAAATCCCAAAATTGGTTAAAAACAGGAATACATGGTATGAAAATGAAGCTTAGGGCTTTGGCTCTTACCTATAACTGGCGACTTGAAGAATGAACTCTCGGATCTCTTGCAATATGCTCCAGAGCAATTAGGGCGAATGTGAGTAAAAAGTCTTTCACAGCAAGGTAAAATAGTAAATGGTAAAAAATATTTACTTTTCCTCCTATTTATTCAGTTTTTCATGAAATATTAGGTTTTTGTAAATATTTTAACCTATTTTTCCTCAAGAATTGGATAATGCACTTTACCTTTTTTTGCGTAGTGATAGGTGATGGATGTTCGACGATGATGCTGAGTCATGTTTCAGCTCTTTTTTCGACTCGTTAAATTCATATGAAAAGATTGTCGAGTATTTTTCCCCTTTTGACTCGAAAAAGAGAATAAAATGGGGGGTCCGTTTTCAAGCTCTTTTCCGACCCTTTAAAAATAAAAAGATAGTTGAGCTCTTGTCGTTTCGAACTCGTTAACGGATGCGAAACGTCATGCACCTAGTATAAATTTACCCCTTTTTTAGGCTAGGAGGCACTATTTACGAAAAAGGTACTCCTTGACTGAAATGGTCAAGCGGTACTCTCAAGTATTGTTTTCTACCTTTTCGGGCTCGAGAGACACAAATGTATGAAAAGGGACCATGTGGAGTTTTTCTTTTCCGTGTCTTTTTCAAACTCTCTAAACATGAAAAGGATACTGAGTTACACCTTTTTCGGACTCATTAAAATATTAAACGACATCGGATTCGTCATCATGAAGAACATGAGCTTCTCCTTCCTAGGGCTCGTTAAACTTACTAGATCAGATTCATTCGAAGGACGAACTTACAGTGCAAGAATATGTTATCCCCTTCAAACTTGTGATTAAAATTAATTGGGGCACCTTCCAGAAATGGTGAGGAAAAAAATTGGAAATCTAATCAGTTGTTTCGACAACTCACTCTTGAACACAACACTTTCTACTTCGTGTTGGGTTGGGATATCCTCCTTTGTATCGTTGACATTCCTAGGTTGGGTCGTTCCTTTTTTGCCTTCCATTTGATCTCTACCACATCATCATGACCACCAATCCTATGGATCCAAAAGCTGCCAAACTTCCAACTGTGTCGCCGATATGTTCATGAGTTGTCCTTCTGCAGTTACACTTAGCTCTGATTCTCTGTATCATCCAAAATCATTTTGCATCCTTTTGTCTCGTGTCGATGATGTGGGATACATTATGACCCTCCTTCAACACGATCACTCCTTGTTGACTTCAACTCTGTTGGGTGTGGAGCATGATTATTTAGAGGTCTTTGTTTAAGCCAGATGTATACCCTAGGAAGATTATACACCCCTCCACATAGTGGGGGGTGGGGGGGGGGGGGGGTGTGCGGGGGGGCCTTGTGCCCCCCGCAGGGGTTCGACGAGGGGGGGGGCGATCGCCTTCGGCGAGGGGGGTTTGGGGGCCAGTGGTCTCCCGGCGGGGTTTCGAGGGCAACGCCCCCGAAGCTAAAAACAGATGTAAAATTTCCTTGTAAAAGTGTAGTAATTTCTAGTCAATATGGGTCGTTCATTAGGCAGATGATCTGACGGTAGAACTTATGTTTAGTTTAGGGTTTTTTCCCTAGAAGGCAACCCCTCTCTTGGTATGAGGGCATTGTATTGAAGCTGTGTAATAGATGTGTATTCTCCGAGCAAGAAACAAAGAGGTGAGACTGTGAGAGAAAATAAAGGATATTACAGCGGATCTGCTATAGGTTGTGTCTCTTCATTTTGCTGGATAATAGAAAGGAAGGAATGGCTGTTTAGGGTGAACATAGCCCAAACTGGGTGAACCACGTATATTTGTGTCTCTCTGGTTTTATGCGTTTTCTGTGTTTATATTGATGCAATATTCTATGTGTTCCATTGCTCTGTAATATATAATTTTCTAACAAACTCATTATTCGGGAAGTTGATCGAGAGACTCCCTTCCGGTACCTTAGAGCTTGCATGCCCTAATGGAAAGTTCTTCACACTTGACGACAAGTTCACATCATTGGATTTCTATCGAGTGGTTTCACAAATGTTCGACTTTAGTTCCTCTATTCAAATTTTGTGTATTGTGCTGATAGTACCTTGAGGACCATTATCATTATTGGCGGTTTCTCTCATGCTTGTTAACAATTTAGATCATTGACTGGTAATCAAGTGACTTTCTAGCATGTTTGACGTCAACACATCTATTCACATGTTAGGATTTGTACTTTGATCAGGTCATGTTGGAGCGCAAGACCCTGGACTCAGATCATAAAATTCCAGGTTGCGAAGTGATATGACATGGTTATGTTATATACATGTCTCTTTCAGATGGATGGCTGCGACCATACCATTAGTTACCATATGTGATCCTTCTCATTATTGGATGGCTGCGACCATACCTTGGTTTGATTATGATCCTCTTTAACGGATGGTTGCGCCCATGTCTGGATCCATTTACATGATCATTGTCTGGATGGCTACATCCATATCATGATTCATGTATCATTTGACAGAGTTTTTCAGTTATGTATATGTATCTGTACTTGCTTGCAGGTTTTTTGATGACAGACTTTGGTTCCCTGTACTGATTCGCAAAGTGTTTCATCCATCACTCTAGTTCAGCCTTCACGCTTTAGGGGGCATCTGTTACACAACATTTTGTCACTGCCCCTGTACTCCCCATTCCTTGATCCTGGAGGACCTCTACAGTGAACCCTACATGATTTCCCTTCATGAAGAAACTCCTATTGTGTCCCTCTTCATGAGCAGAACAATTCCATCTTGCACCATTTCCTCAAAATATTATGTTTTTCCCAGTTTACAAGACCGACGCTAATGGCCCTTGTCCTCCTCACGCAAATATGCAGGGATTAACACTATCCCTAGCGCTGACCAGAGTGACTGAGCTTTGTTCTAGTCGCACTGGTCCTCTTATGGAATTTTTTTTAAATAAAGAGCCGAAGCTTCCAGTTCTAGAAGCTTTGGTACAGAAGTCTGGTAAATGGTTTGGCTGGACGAGGTAGAGGATGTCAGTTTGGGCTCCTTTTTCCTATAAGGATGGAACTACCTCAAGAGATAAGACCTTATCCCATGAGAAGAGGATCCATCTCCGATCCATTCATGCTATATAAACCTCACTTTTTCCCAAGCACAAGCTAGTGTTAATGTTGGTGTGCTAGTGCTAATTAAGTTTGGAGTAAATAGCAAGCTATTCATAGTTGTAGCTCTCTAGTTGTGTGAGGGAGAAGTGTGAATTTGGTTTAGTGTGAAGCCTAAAGAGAAAAGCCTTAAAATATAATTGTTGAGGCCATCATGGAATGCTAGCAGAAGTGTGTGGGAACCTGGTTTTGTCGGAGGAGAATGACAACGTCAAGACAATGGTTGTAATCTCTTCTTGATTTAATATATATGCAACTATCGATTGACTTCCTACATAATGTGTCATCTCACATGTTTGTTTATGGCTTAATGTTTCTTGACTTGTTAAGTAGGTTGAATTACAATGTCTCTATTATCACGGTTGTTGTTTGCTGTTGTTTACTTGTTTCAGGTGTTCAAAGAAGGAAACAAGAGATAGTTTGAGCGAGCAAGCAAGGTCATCATCAAACGGGATAAGTGTATTAAGAGGTAGGCCCTCTTAATTGGTTCTAACCTAAGGAAATCTTCCATATAATGTATGAGTTGTGGCTAGACCCATTATCGAGCTAGAGGAATTGTTTGTGTCTGCACTCATAATTTTACTTCACCACACTCCTTTATCATTTTTATTGTTATGTGTTTCTGTTATGGTATATTGTCTATATTTTATGTTGTTAACTAAGTTGAAAAACCATAATTTTATGTGTTTTTCAAAGTGAACCATTGCCTACAATACATAGAATTTTTACTTGCAATTTTACCATCACCTTCAAGTTTACACACACACACACACACACACACACACATATATATATATATAAATGTTTGGTTTTACAAAATTTGTTCCTAAAGCACATATGGCCACACGATCTATCATATCCAAAATATACATGCAAATATGGCAGTATGCATCCTAGTAGACAAATCATTGTGCTCATGATAATATGCCACTGCACGAGCTATCTTGCACAGTAGCTGATTGATACGCCCTGATGCTCTAACTATATGTCTATGTAATCACATAGGAAGTTGGTCGACCATGATCTCAGCTATACCATGTGTCAACCCCTGCATATGATGCTCTACGTTTGTGAGGGTCTCTACCATGTTGAGATCTTGTAGTACTTCCTGTTCTACTGCATCAACCTATATTGGTACTGGTGCCGGTTGTGGATCTCCCGCTCATTGGAGATATGACATACCCACAGGTCAAGTGGGTCCAACATTTGCATGTACAAATTGATAGTTTAGTCTTGGAAACATTAAACAAACACAAAAAAACTGTAAAACTTAAACTGAAACTGGTCAAAATATCTCATCTATAGCACCCCATTGCTCTCCCTCAAGAAGCACAAGCCCTGGGTCTCCGCGGAAATCCACCCCTTGTGTATGGATAATGGTCTACCATAATAAACTACATGCACATCCATCTGAAGAAAACCGGTGTGAAACTCATAGACGATGGACTTGCATGGCAGGACATGAGATATATCCACCTCCTCATTCGTGGAACTATCACATTAATAGGCTCAAGTGAGATATGTTGAGGCCGTAGTAATGGAATCCTCTCTAGAACAAAGGAGACCAAGATTTCTCCATAGACAAACGTAACAACCCTGGTGAAAATTCCATGTAAATATATATATAATATATATATATATATATATATATATATATATATATATGGCCATGGTGACGGGACACGTATTCCAAGCTGAATGGTGGGGTAAAACATCTTAGTGCATGTTCATTCGGTTTGTTATGGCTTAGGAAATTGGCAACATCAATGGCTAAGGCTTTGAAAATGCAAAATGTTATTTTTTTCACATTTATTTACGAAAATAAAGGAAATTAGGAGAAAAGGAAGGTGAAAGGTCACAGGTTGCATGTGAGGAGGAAAATGAAGAAAATAGAGGCCTAATTAATAAAAGGCTTCTGAGGATCAATTGGAAAGCTCTTGGCTTAGGCTTAGTCAGTGTAAGCTGTTGGCTCAACCTTTTGTTAGTTCAGTTTTGGAGCTCTCTCATTATTCTCTCTCCCTCTCATACTCTTGCATACTTAGAGTTTTCTTGGAGAAATCTTGGTGGGTGTGGCATACTTAGATTTTTGGAGCAAGAAGGCACAGAAAGAGTAGGAAAGTGCAAGAAGACATTGAGATCAACAACTAGAACATAATCCTAATTCTCTAATAAAGAATTAAACTAGGTTGATGTCGTAAAAAATAAATATAGTAAA
>APFE031602397.1:56009-72761 GCA_000404065.3 Pinus taeda
GAATGTTTACCCCGGTTGGTTGGTTGCTTTGTAGATGTGGGAGGATGGTGGTTATATAGTGGTATTAAAGCATGGTTCACCCCTCGGACTGGATGGGTTGTGTGTTGGTCATGCATTCATGTTGATTTCATGTGTGTTCCTTATGTTTGTAGTCCATGTGCTTGTTGTGTTGGCATGGTATTGATCATGGTTGTAGTGATGTCACCATGCGAAGGTTGATGATGTTGTTGTTAGGATGCGTCGTTATGACTGCATGGTTGTTTTTTAATTTTGTTATGCATGTCAGTGTTCACATGTTATCAAATGCACGTGATGTGGTTGTTGTTGTCATGCACGAGGTCATGGTTTGTATAGTTGATATGGTCATGCAGTGATGACTGGACTCTAGCTAGAATAGTGTGAATATGGTTTGGTACTCGTGTTATATGTCTATATGTAGTTGTCATGCATGTATGGTCTTGGTTATAGTCATGCATGGATAGTAGGTCAAACATGTCTTGTGAAGTCATTGTATGAAATTTAGGTCATCATGATACTATTGGTTGTTATGATGCAAATGTGTTGGCTAAGATAGAGCAGGAGATGTAGATCATCATAATGAGGTTGCAACATTAGACTTTGGGATAAGAGCAGATCGTCATACAGGTTTTCATGTTGGGCATGCAGGTAAGTAAGTTAAGGATTGTTATATGCGTTATGTTTATATACATTAGGTTTATGTACATGTGTTTTGATGTTATGGTTACATACATGATAGATGATAGTTGGTTAGTATTATAAGATGCACATGTTTCAGATAGTCAAGAATGATAGTAACCCATGGTTGTATGCATTGTTATTATTGTTTTATGTTAGATAACTTGATGATTAGGTTATATGTTGTTGATGAGAATAATGTATAGCTTATTGTTGTTATATGCTATTAATTTGATGATTAGGGTTATTTCATTGAGATCTTGATGTTGTAATTTGGATTGGTCATACGCGTGATGGTTATGTCCATTACATTGAAGATCTTGATGTTACATGTATTGTGTTAACCTAGTTTGACCTATGCAGATGGTTATGGTTACGATATTTAGGTATGAGCCGACATATTTGTGGTATTGTGTTGTACTAATCTAAACTGATCATACATATGTGATTTTTATGCATGAATGACAGATGCTTAAGAGCTTATGATGTGAACATGGTATATAGTGACTATTATGGATATCATGATTTATGTTTAAGATGATGTGTTGTAAAGTTATATCGTCCTAACTAGATTTATTGCGCAGAAAAGATAGCCTCCCCTGAGATACATTAATGTATGAGTTTCGTTACGTCATACACTTGGTGCTTGACTATTTTATTATGTCGTCTATTGGGTGTTTGAGCTTTTGGTGTCTATTACATCATCTAGTTGATTTATTTAACATGCTATGGTTGCAAGTTGGTTGAATGTTTGATGAATTGCATAAAATGAGTATGTGTTCAAATGGTCTTGTTTTAAGATGATTGTACTAATACATATGTGTCGAGGCAGTTGATATGTACTTTCATGTAAGTAGGTGATAGTTGTAGCATTATGTCTAATGACTATGAGTTGACTATGGATTATGAAATTATCGTTAGCCTTGCTAAATGTGGATTGCAAATTGATAGATATGATTGTATTGATATTGGAACATGTGGTTGACATGTGTGAGAAGTTGCAGGGAACATGCTTGGTATTAGCGTGACAATGTAATAGTTGATGTGTTTATATAACTAACAATTGGGTGATGTTTATAAGCTCTGTGCATAAGTAAGCGCAACAGAAGGTAAGACCATGACAATCAGTTGGACTAACATTAGAGAACTTTTGGGGCCTAAAATGGGCCTCCTAAGAAAAATGTACAACCAAAATAAACTTTATGAGAACTAATAGGATTCAAGATGATTAATTCAACCACGGGGGATGATTCACCATTTTTGGGGTAAAAAAGTAAAAAGATTTAAAAATAATAAAATAATAAAACTACTTTTTCAAATTGTATTTTCAACTTATCCCCCTAAGGTTTTACTCAAATTTCAAGCAAGAGTACTTGTTGGATGCAAAATTTAATTCCTCATCCATGGAGTACCCATGTTGCATACTTTTGATGGATCTTGCCACACGAAAAATGAGAAATACATGAAAAAACATGATTGCAATCATGTTTTTGTTTGTTTGTTTGTTTGTTTGTTTGTTTGTTTTTAATGTATTTCTCAATTTTTGTGTAGCAGGGTCCATCGAAAGTATGTAACATGGGTGCTCCTTGGATGAGAAATCAAATTCTACATAAGATGGGTGTTCCTGCTCAAAATTTGAGTGAACCCATAGGGAAATAAGTTGAAAATACGAGTTCAAAAAGTAGTTTTTTATTTTTTCCCTAGAAAATTTGATGATGTAATCTAATCTTATTTTATTATTTCCACTATTATTTTATAATTCCCTTAGGAGTCCCATTTTAGACCTCAAAATTCCCCTAATGATGGGTCCATTGTGGTAAATGGATGGTTGTAGTACAAATATGAGAAGGGTAACCAGAAAAGGTAAAGTAAATGGATCTGAGGTGTCAGATGGTTTGACCAAGTTGGGAACGATGGTTCTCAATGTTGTGCGTGTTGTGCACAAATAAGGAAGTTCTCTTAACATAGACCTTATGTTACTTGGTAATTATGTTATGATCATGATTATGCTAATGTTTATAACTGTATACATGTATTTATGTATGTCATTGCCTGACAGGATGATGATTGTTTTATGCTAATGATTATATATATATGTATGTATGTATGTATCTATTTCATTGTCTGACAGGGTTGTCAGGGATCGTTCATGTGGAGGAATGGTTTCTTATACAAGTGAATGACATTAGGAGATTAATGGTTCAATAGGAATCAAGTGGGAAGAGTAGCCTGATGCATCTATGAGGTCAGTATCATGTGGTTATGAGTTGATATTATGTGATTATATTATGTCTATGTTATGGATAGGTTATACCAAGGGATGCATCAACAAAATGAAATCTGTGTGGTCCATGGTATGCTAGGATAATCATGGATGGTGGAGGAACACTGGAAGTAAAGTTGCTTGGTAAAGACAGTGTGGTCTTGAATGTGTTGTACTACTGTTGTACATATGTTGTATATGTTGTACATGTTGCATATGTGTTGTTGTGTGCATGCGGTGTTGTGCATATATAGTGTGTGTACATGTTGTTTATGCAATTTTATGTACATGATGGTACAAATAGTGTTGTGTGAATGTTGCATATGTAGTCTTGGGTATAGACGATGCTATGTACATGATAGATATGTGGTGTTGTGTGCATATGGTGCTGTGCACATATTGGATATGCAGTGATGTGTATGGTGCTATGTACATGTTATAGATGTAGTGCTATGTATATATGGTATTGTGTGCATGTTGTACATATGGTGCTATGTACATATGGTGTTGTGTGCATGATTGTACAAGTGGTGTTGTGAGCATGTGGTGTCGTGTACATGTGGTACAAGTGGCACTGTGTGTAGGTGGTGCTGTGTAGCCTTGGCTGGACAAATGCTTTGGAGCCCTTGGTGGGTTGAGTTACTAGTCTTGGAGCCTTGGTTGGAAAATGCTCTGGAGCTTGACAATAACTGTGGTTTGAGTTACTAGTCTTGGAGTCTTGGTTGAAATAAACGCTCTGGAGCCTTGGTTGGAAAAAACGCTTTGGAGCCTTGGATGGTTGGGATAGAGATCGATCTGATGATGGTTTTGTGATGTCCGACCATGAGGTGGAATCACTATTTGATGGCTTGAGGTGGATGGCCTCTGAAAGCCCTGGATGAGTTTTGATTGATGTGTTCTATGAGATCCCACATTCATGCTTGGAATATGGCACATGGTTGAATGGCTGAAGAGAGATTTCGCTGAACCATTCTATGATCGGGTGGAATGTGGAAGTCCCATCCCGGGTTGGATTTTGCATCATGAATAAGAGGTTATTTTTCCTTTTATTTCTATGAGCATTATACTAGATTATATGAGGTTTATATGGTGGTGAGTTCATTTGTATTTTTGTCCCTATTATGTTGGTTATGTATATGTTTTATGACAACAACTATGTATGACTATTGGGACAGGGTCCCTAGGGTCAATTTTGGGTTAGCTTAACCAATTTTTGGATAGAATTTTGTAAAGAATGTAAAGTATCCGCGAAATGTGTAAGCAGAGTGCGCAACTAAGTAGGAGTCAAAGGGGCTTTAGCCCCTTGTATGGGTAAGTGACATGTCATTTTGAGACTCACCCATAGGCTGCATGCCATGGTATTGTAATAAAAAGTCTATAAATAGTTGAGTCATAGTGAGCCTAGATAATGATATCCTTTGAATAAGAACAAGTGTAAGGGCAAGTGCTAAGGTAGGAAAGCTCTGTTTTCCTATGCTTTGGCAAGGGGGAAGGCTCCTGCAGTTGAGTGCGTGAAGGCCTTGGCAAGTCTGCGGGCCCCGGTAGCTAGGTGCATAGGGTGGAAGAGTCTATAATTTGAACGTTGAATCTAATAAAGAATGATTTTGGAATGAATATCTTGCATTTGTGTCTTATTCTTATTTCTATTCAAGTTATGCATTGTCACTTAATGGTCTATTTTCTGTGAAATAAAGTGTAATTACTACGCAAATATGTTGAATATTTAATGTCTATGCTTGAAATGAATAATGGTCTATTTTCATGAAGGTATTAGCTAAATATGTTATGATCTCTATTCAAATCAGGTAGATCTGCACGAAGGTAGGTCTAGGGTTAGTATTTACTACGCGAAAGTTGTCAACTTGCTTCTTTCAAGTTTGAAAAGTCTGATCGTAGACCTTTGCGAAGGTCTGAGAGCCATTTTCATAGAGTTACAGTAGTGGACCATATGAAGAATTAGATCTGCACAAAGGTAGATCTGAGCTACGAGGGATTCAAATTATTTATCACACGGTCTTTGGATGCAGAAACCTGGTTCTAAGATCCCCCAATACTTCTTCGGGTGAGACTGTAGCCTGCAGTATTTAGGTTGTTGCCGAAAGGGCCAGTAGTTAGGGCTTTTTTTGGTTGGCGCAAACAACTCTGAACCTGGGTCAACCCCCCTTAAGCCAACAATGACTCTCATCATGTTTCTCCTTGTATATGAATGAAAAATGTATCTATGGTATAATGGATGGAATGGCAGTTAATGTGTTGAGGCAACAATTGCTTCATGGTGAATCTCAGATAAGTATGAGACCCCTATGCTCAGATATGTTATTTACACCTGTAGTTTACATATTCGTGATATGTTTGACAAAATGCCTATCATGGCTAGTAGGGTTCCAGTCAAGGTCTTAAGCAATTATTTGATTTAGTACCATTATTTCCATGTTATTTTACTATTATGAAGAGATGGTTCAATTCTAGGTAGTGACCTAGGCTCTGGGCCTGAGAAAGTGGCTCAAATCCCAGGGACACTGGCATAGAACTGGCTAAATGAGTCTCTGGACACTGGCAGGCAAGCCTATGAGAGCGACTCTAGGTTTCTGGATGCTGTCATGCCTATAGCATGAGAGCTCAAATCCCAGGGATGCTGGCATAGAACTGGCTAAATGAGTCTTTGGACACTGGTAGGCAAGCCTATGAGAGTGACTTTGGGTTTTTGGACGCTGTCATGCCTATAACATGAGAGTGAATGAGGCTTAAGTTGTCCAAAAGTTCAGTGGGGCCCAAGGGAAAGTTGTCTAAAGTCTTGGATTGGTTCTTGAGGGTCCTGAAACTGATGTTGAATGTCTGTATGGTGTGTTTATGTCGGTTCCACTTCCTTAATGTGAATTAGGAGGCCGAATCATATCACAGTGGCCTCTAGTTTCACGTTTACCCCAACTGGCCAGTTACTTGGGTAGATGTGGTAGGAGGGTGGTTACAACAAAGTTATTTAGTCTCCCATATTTTTCTTTGGTCAGTTGTTCTTTCATGCTAACTAACACCCCTCGCTCCAATTGAAGATGGTTGGATCTATACATTCCAGAGCATATTGCATGTGTGATTTATTGGCCACATGTAGTGTACAACTACCTGCCAATTTGGTGATAATGAAAAAGATTTTTCATAGAGGTGGTCAAACCATGTCTTTTATGTTGATTTTCCCATCCTTGGTCGGTTGGGCTCGAGGTTTGCAATGAGTGATGACATAATCCTTGACTGTTTCTCCTCCCCTTCTCATGATTGAAAAAGAGTTGGGGGCACCTCGTCTAGATATATCTATCAATAAATATATGTCTCCTACCTTTATCTGGAGAAGATGTGTTCCTAGCTTGAATGTCTACGCCTAAACATCCCATTCATGTACAAGATATTCAAGTAATTCCATCTATTACTTCATTCTAGGAATCCAAAAGAATTTTAGCAATCCACAATTTCATAGTGCCTGGATGGTAGCAGGATCATTTGATGCATTCATATCTTGTTCTTCATGTTATCTTTCTCACCATATCAGAGACATTTGTAGCAATGAAGTCCTAAAACATCACAAAGAGACTCATTAGGATCTTTTTCATACAAAAAACTTAACAAATTTTGAGAGAAATTAGGGGCACAAATTTGGGTTTTGCACCCAACGCACCCCCCTAAGGGAAGAAAGTGCATTGCGCACCTCCTCTAGTGTTAAGTCTCCAGATCAACACACTTTTTGACCTTCTGGGAGTGCACTAATCGAAGAGAACAATATTTATGCCCTAGGGCCTCCAAAAATCCAAAAAATGTTCATGAAAATGAAAAATGCCAGCATGAAAAGAAAGAGAAAAGTCTTAGCTTCTACTTGGAAGTGACGACACCTAAAATGATCCTCCGGATTGACCACAATCAACTGTAGAAGATCTAGGGTAAAAATCACTCAGATCTCCAATGTCAAATGGTAAATGTGAAATGGTAAAATGAATTGTCATTTTAGATATTTATGGCCATTTCTCCATTATTTTGTTTGTATTTAATGTTTTGACCTAGTTATAGTTCAATTTTATTATGAGACAAATATTTTTAATCTGTTTGATGGTGTTTTGAGTAGGTCAACAACTGTTTAATGGATTCTATCATGTTTCGAATAGAATAAGATAATTTTGACCGAGAGTAAACTTTTATCACTTTTACGGGCTCTACAAATTATGAAAAAGGAACCCCCTAGAGTCCTCTTTCATCTCTTTTCAGATTCCCAAAATATGAATAGATTGCGAAGCACTTGTCTTTTTGAAATTGTTAAAGTAAATGAAAAGACATCTACCCAATATAAGTTTAACCCTTTTCCGGACTGAGATAGACTAATTATGAAAAACGAATACCGTAGTCAAACATGACTAAGAGGTTCTCCTGAGTATTGTTTTCTTCGTTTTCAGACTCAAGAGACTATCTACAAAAATGAACCTTTGGAGTTTTCTTTTTTGCCTCTCTTTCAAAATCTCTAAACATGAAAAATATGTCGAGTTTTCACCTTCACCGGACTCGTAAAAACATCAAACAATGGTAGACTTGTTGATCATGAAGGGGCCGAACCACTCCTTCTCTGGGTTTGTTAAATATTCTCAAAGGGATTCAACTGAAGGATGAACTTACAAGTCAAGAATATGTTATCCTCCTTAAGCTTGTAAATAATAAATAGGCACTGACCAGTAATGATTGGGGAAATCGGGAAAACGTGATACTCCATTTGTTAAAGGCAATGAGTTGCTCTTGAACACAACACTCTTCCACTTCATCTTCGTGGCTATTGGATTGGGAAATTTGCTTGTCTTTTGGTTTATCATACCTTTTCAAAGCCTCCATTTTGGTTTTGGGTCAATGTTGCCAACTTCATTTCAGTGTCGCCGATGTGTTCAAGAGAAGTAATTTAGTCAATATCTACTACAATACTCTTAAGACTTCATTTCATGTCTGTTATTCCTAATCCGGTTCCATGTCAGTATCATTTTTATCATTCTATCTCAAATCACCATACCCGTTTTGTGTCGTTGATTGGGGATTGTTACACAACATTTTGCCGAAGTCCCTGTACTCCTTGTCCATGATCCTGGAGGACCTCTACAGTGAACCCAACATGCTTTCTCATCATGAAGAAACTCCCAGTATGTCCCTCTTCATGAGCAAAATAATTCCCCTTTGCATCATTTCCCAAGAATCTTCCTTTTATCCCAGTTTACAAGACCGACACTACTGACCAATTTCCTCCTCCTCGTGTTGATTTGCAGAGATTAAAACTAGCCCTCGTGCTATATGGAGTGACTAAGACCTTTTCCAGTCGTTCTGATCCTCTTTTGGAAGGTTTTTTTAAATATGGAGTTGAAGCTTCCATGTCTAGAAGCTTCGTAACAGAAGTCTGGTAGATGGTTTGGTCAGATGGAGCCGAGGAAGTCAATTTGGGATCGTTTCCCCTATTAGGATGGCACAAAATCAAGAGATAAGAGCTTCTCCCATGATGAGAGGAACCATCTCCCATCCATCCAAGCTATATAAACCTCTCTTTTCCCAAAGCTAAATTAGTTTTGGAGTGAGTTTGAATGATCAACAAGTCATCTATAGCTTGTAGCTTTCTAGTGTATGTTTGAGGAAGAATAGTTTGTTTTTGGTTTGGTTTGAGACTAGAGGGAAAGAGGCCTTAAAACTTCCATTTTTGGGGCTATCCATGAAGTGCTAGCAGAAGTGTGGGAACCCGGATACATCGAAGGATACCAACAACGTCAAGGCATAGATTGTAATCTATTTCTGATTTATATAAATGCAACTATCGATTGATTTCCTACATGAAGTGTCATTTTACATATTTATGGCTTAATGTTCCTTGACCTATTAAGTAGGTTGAATACAATATTGTATTCTATCACGTTTGTTGTCATTGTTGTTTGCTTGTTTTAGGTATTCGAAGGAAGGAAATAGAAGATAATTGGAGTGAGGAAGCAGGATCATCACCAAGCATAATAGAGTTCTAAGAGGTAGGCCCTCTTAATTGATTCCAGCTTAAGGAGATTTTCCATAGATTGTTTTTTGTGGCTAGACCAACTCTCTCAAGCTAGAGGAATTGTTTGTGTCTGCACTTAGAGTTTACCTGCACCACAAATTGGCGACTCCACTGGGGATATAATCCTTCTGTTTGATTGATTGTCATTTTATGGTTTTGTGTGAACTTTTATAGTATCACCATTTCCATTTAGTGTTCTCTGCTTTGCTTGTTTTACTACTATGAACCTGAAATTTACAGTGGCAAGTCTGGTATTAGCCTTTGAAATTTTTTTATTTTTTTCCTTGAATCCCCGGTTAGCGTGTTTATTTTTGACAGTTACGCCAATCAGCGCGAGTTTATCAAAAATAGTTTCACCGACCCCCTTCCGATGCTTGTTGTCAATTAGGCAATCACGCTGATTCCTATAGGTGGAGATCAAGGTTTACCCTAGATCATAGCCAGTGTGTCTTGCCCTTATGATTTCTGTCTCTCAACTTGTTTTCACTGTGTTCTCCCTGGCTGGAAAGCTCTTTTAGCTTAGTTTGTATGGTTGGTTGACTAGTATTTTCTTCACTTGGTTTCTTGAGTTCTTATATGGTTTATAACCCTAGGGCATCTAGGTCGTCATCCATTCACTCGTTTGTGTGCTCAGCAAGTCAAGTCGATAGTCAAAGTTTCTCTTTGCATTTCATTAGTTAGTCCTTTTGTTGCTTTGATTTCCATTTAACAACTTTGAAAAGTTTCATTTGGTGTTTGAGTGTCTCTTTTTTGGCATAGATCACATTGCTCATCTTGTTTTTGGTTTAGTCTTTGCTTCATTAGTTTGAAGGGAATTCTCTTTTGTGCTTTGTGTTTTCTTGTGATTAATTGTATTGGAAATGTTTCATTGAAGTGTTTGTGAAAGATTCATTCTGTCATTTCATTGAAAAATACATAATTCTAGTTTGTTGAATCAATATGTTATGTTAGTTAGCATCATTGAAGGCTAGAGTTGCATCTTCACTTGCATTGGAAAATAAATGATTTCTCTTTACTAGTGAAAGGACTACTTGAAGTGCATTTGATAGGAAAGTTAGGAATTGGAAAGAGTTTTTTCATCATTTTGTTTTCAAAAGAGAGATAGTGAAAAGGTCATTTTGCTTTTAATTGCTTGTTTTGTTGCATTTGAGTGTGTTTTATACTCTCATTAGTGTAGATAATCCATCGAATTGAAAGGGTCTTGTCTCATTTAGCTGCATATAGGTGTTTTTCAAGTCACATCGATAAGGCCTGAAAACTGAGACATATCTTCAAGATAAACTCTAAAATGTACTCAATTAACCTAAGGTGCATTTGAAATCTAACGATCACATTTTAGAAGGACTAGGCTAGAGACGTGTTCTAGCGTCTTTAAACCTAGCAGCCGACGATCGCTTCAGCACTAAACAATGCTAGTACGGACTTGTGCTCCCTATACCGTCGAGTATATAAAGGGAGACCCCACTAGGTTGCAATCCTTTATCTGTAGGAAGCTGAGTCTGCCACCTTGTAAACATGATACACTGAACACAACATTCAGGGATATTGCTTGCTTGTACTTCTCGGTTCGCCGAGAGGTATTCTGCAATTCACGGTTACCTGGTAATCCTTTTGCCTAGATCATCCAGAGCAGTCATTTTGGTCTTGTTGACTCTTTAAATTTAAAATATTATTGAGCACTTGTCCTTTCGAGCTCGTTCAAACTAAAAGAGACTAAAGTCACCTTTTTCCCTTTTCTCGAACGTTAAAACATGAAAAGGCAAAGTTTTGTTTCAGTGTGTTAAAATTAACTACCCACAAAATATTCTTGGTTAAAGTTATCTTCCTTATTGATTCTTTAGGGTCGTTTCCAGTGGCAACATTTCCAGAGTCTACCAGTCAATGATTCCCCTTGGATGGGAATCTTGGTCCTTTTCCTTCTTTTGGAAATGTTGGTGCTCCTTATATGGCAACGTGGTCCCTCCCTGGGTTAACCATTGGTTTACCTATCTGGTTATTTTTTACCTCTGTGGTCTTGAGTGTCCCAACTCCTGTCCAGCCATCTCCTTCATCTGAGCTAGATCATGTTGATTCCAAGGTTGACCTCTCACCTTCTTCCCTTGTTTCTTCATCTTCCCCTTCTACTTCGTCTGGTGAAAGTTTGAAATCCAGTAACTAAGCGGCTAAGAATAAGAAGAAGAAGATGAAGAAGAAGAAATTAGATAAGCGAGAGGCCAACTGTGCAACGATTGCGCTAAATGCAATTCCTTTCGACAAACCTTCCGATCCTCCATGGAAGGTTATTGTCACACGGAATGAGTCAAGGTTACGGACAAGATCGACCTCCCTAGTATCTAAATATATCTAGTGACAAGCAAGCCAATCAAAAACTATCGTTCTCTAAATATGCAATTAAAAACAAAGGCAACCAAGTGTTTTAGGCCTACCTTGGATCCAATGCAAGTTTGTGGAAGCCTTGCTCCTTTGATCCAAATGAGCTCCCTTGTAGCAAGTATGCAAACACAAACAAGCAAAAAAATTAAATAGCACCTGAAAAACCAATGTCATAAAGCATATCCATCATAATGATCAAGGAATTTATGAAACAAACTACATAAGACAATTTGCTGAGAAAAATGAATTTGATTGTATTAATTAAAATCAAAGAAGAACTTTACAACCTGTGCCTTGATGTTATCCAAGCTCCTCCTAGGGTCCAACAAGAAGTCTCCTCTACTTTGACAAGTTTCACTCACTTCCCAATGAAGCCAAAAAGGTATGTGATCTCTCCTCTCAAGCTTAACTAGGAAGTCTCAATTCCATCAACATTTGCCCTTAAAAATGTTCAGCTTCTAACCTCTCCAGCAACCATCCCAATGCCTTAATTTATAGTGCAATGGAGGGAAGTTACTAGGTCCTCCTTCAAAGGGATAAAGCCCTCCTTCAAAGGGATAACTCCTCTTATCAAGGGATTAGTTCCTTCTCTTTTGGGATGCATGAACCATCTTGGAGCGAACAGTCCACGTCAAAATTCCTTCTAGAATCATCTAGAATTAACCCAAAGTGAGTTTTTCAGAATAAACTTGCGCCTTTTTGACTTTCATAGGGGTACGCACCCACCCCTTTACAGACAGAGCGTGCATATACGCAGGTAACATGAACAAAGAGTGCGGGCCCGCAGGTAAAAGTGAGAGAAAGTGCGGAACCAGAGCTTTATTGATTTTAATGTCTTTCTCTCTTTTTCAAAGCTTGACATGAAGAGCTGAGGTCTGAGACTTGCTTAGGAGGGCAGTATAAGTGATGATAGACCCATACTGACTACAAATAGTCATGGTGACAATATTTTTGTGTAACAGATTGCCCCCTAAAGTGCAAAGTCTGTAGTAGATGAGGATTTCGTTTATCATTTAGGAAGAGTGAAGTACTTTATCATTTCGAGGATCATCTTGTGGAGAGCCCGGTTGGAACCTGTAAAAACATTCAATGCAAAATATATATATGAGATCATATCATTGCTGAGGTAGGCATTCCCATACTCAGATCGAAACTGACTAGAAAACTAACTACTGTTCTGATATAGGAATGATCTCGTAATACATCACAAGTATAGACACATGTAGACACGGTATGGATGCAACCATCTATTTATGAATAGTCCATAGTATAATGAATACAAAATTCCTTGCAGCTTGGATGGTGGAAACTAGATCTAGGGTCTTCATTTCTACTTCCTGAAATAGTACGATTCTATCCATGCGAATGAATGTTTCGAAGTTGAACATGGTAGAAACCACTTGCTAACCAGTCAATGATGTAAACTGTTAACAAGTGTGAGAGAAACCACCAATAATGACAATGGCTCTCAAAGTACTCAGTACAATCCATGAGATGTGATTAGATGTGTTGATGTCAAACATGTCACGGAATCCTTCGAACAAAGGTCAATGATGCAACCTATCGTCGAAGGCGAGAAACCTGCCATTGAGGCATGTAGATCCCAAGGTACTGGCGATATCTAGATCATCTTTCTAGATAAAGAGCTGAAGTCGATAGAAAGCGATCCGTCGTAGGCAAGCCTACAACACGAAATCATAGATCAAGTTTGAAATAATTTAGTTGCAAGGACTGACTCAGGGATGGTCAAGATGGATGACAGATATTTTACATATGAATGGCTTATTTGCACTGACCTCTTGAACACATAATGACACGACAGATGGTTTGGTGACAATTGACCCAAAGTTAATACCCAGAAACCGGCTGAAGTCTTTCAATGTGGTTTGATCAACTGTTAGGCAAAGGATTTCCCAACCCAGGTGAATGAAAGTGTCGTGTTCAAGAGTGGTTACAAAGTATGACAAACGGACTCATTTTTCTCTCTTTTCCCCCACCATTTCTGGCAAGTACCCCTTTATTTTTTACAAGCTTGAGGAGGATAACATTTGCTTGATTATAAGCTCATCCTTCGGATGAGTCCAACTTAGTTTAAATTCGAACCCTAAGAAGGAGTGGTCCGTTCCTATTTGTAATTGAACAGGTCCTTTACTTTCAAAATTTAATGAGTCCAGTATAGGAGAAACTCGGTGTTTTTCAATTTTAGAGAGTCTGAAAAAACTTAAGAAGACTCCAAGGTTGACCTTTTTCGTAAATTTGTGTCTTCCAAGCCCGAAAAATTATAAAATAATACTTGAGAGAACCGCTTGATCTTTACGACCAAGGAGTACTTTTCGTAATTAGTGCCTTTGATCTGAAAAAGTAAAAAAGTGATCAATGACACGTCGTTTCATGACCAATATCGAATTTGAAACGACAAAAATCCGGCAATCTTTTCGTGTTTTTACGGTCAGAAAAGGGCTGTAAGAGGATCGTCTTTTTAGTTCCGTTTTAACGAGCTTAAAAGAAAAACACGACAATCTTTTCATGTTTTAGGAGTCAGAAAAGAGCTTAAAGGTGACTCTAATGTTTTTTCATTGAAAATGACCAATTTCGCCTGAAAAATCCATTATCCTAAACAAAAACTCAAACATTACTCATACCTGTTTAAAATGGATACAAATTTTGCAAAAATTACCTTTTCAAAGTGAAACATAAACAATTTTTCAATTTATTTATTCAAAAAACTTATAAAAAGGGCTTTCGTCAATTCATTTTTACCGTTTGAGATTTGGGTGAGAAAAAAGGGCTTTTGGTCAGAAACTTCCAGTGAAGATTTCGGAAAATCCATCTGTTGGAATCGAACGCCGTCTCCTCCAGGTAATCCACATCATCCTACTCTTCAATTTCATCTGTTTCAAATTGTTTTTTTAGGGGTTCATTTCATTTTTTAGGAGCTTTTAGGTTCAAAAATCCGCGCGCGGGGGCCCGCAGGTGTACCATAGGGGACCTGCATACCCCGACTTTTTTGCAATGGGAAAAAAGTCGAGGGTACGCACCTGCCGTGAAGGCAAGATGCGGGCCTCACGCACTGTCTCTAACCAAAGGGTGCGTACCCCGCGCAAAGGTTTTTAAAACCTAATAAACTCAAAATCCACCCAAAAATTTCAATTTCATATGTTCTAATTTGCCTTTTAACTGAATGCAGGGTAAACATCATGCTTGATTGGCGAGAACGGGAGCATGAGGACATAAATCTTGCCGCGATGAATCATCAACCTTCGATTGATGCATTGAAGGCATGTGGCTTGTACAAATTATGGGCCATACCTGGCATGAGGGCTCAGGTGGACTTTCTGCAGTGGCTGGTGGATAGATGGAGCATACAGGACCAGTGCTTCTTCATTGGTGGTCACCATCTCGAAATAGAGCCAACAGACATATACTTTTTGACCGGTTTTCCTAAGAGAGGTGAACATTTGACTCTATTCGGGGTTAGGGCAGGTGGCCAGTCTGTCGATAGCCTCCGGCTAGAGTACTGCAATGTCCAGAACAGAGACAAAGGGATAGATATCAAAACCATATCCCGTCCTGAACTCATGGTGATTGAATTTACAGTTACCAAACTCCATGGGAGCGAAGCACTACATATAGCCACTGGATCCCAGATGCGGATTGCAGTTGACTGCTTTCGAGGCACCATTTTCAACTGGTGCGATGGTGTGTTGGCTAATGTAAAAGGCCAACTAACCAGGGCCAAGAACAGACAACTGAAGACCTTTGGCTATGGTGCTTTAGTTGTGAGCTTTGGCCTAGAAAGGGTCCCACTGTTGGTCCCATAGCACCTCACCATTAGAGTTGGGCTTCCTCGAGAGCCCAAACTGATGCTATGGGTTGCAGTTATGGCCCGTCATCCTGATGAAGGGACAGAGGTCGTTCGATTCAAACCTGAGTATTTCCAATGGTTGGAGAACCAGGTTTTTGCTATTCAGGACTTTCCTTATGCTAGGGTAGATTTTCGTGGTGACCCAGACATGGCTCTTCCACCAGGAGAGCAATGGGATAACTTAGGTAAAATCATTTTCAACATTTTCCTAATTTTCTTTTTTTGTTTTTATCTCGTCCCAAAATTGATAGTAAAAGTTTCAAATGCAGATGTAGGCCCACGGCGACCAGCCGCTCTCCGGCCTTACGAGAGGAAACAACCAGCTGCAGCGGCACCAGCCCCACAGGACGAATCAACAGAGACTTTGGCCGAGTTGGAGAGCCATCTAGAGCACTTGACAGGGGACATTCCGGAGACCAGCATAGATGACATTCCTCGTTGACTTCAGCGCTATGTGATTGGGGTCCCAGGACCTTTTAGGAGGTTCCTTTGTAAGATGGCTTGTGCAGTGGTTTCTTATCGAGATCATCACCAGTGATGGGATGATCGCCTATTGTAGACACATACGTCATTTTTGCTTTTTGTACATATCATTTTTGCCGATCATAAGGTGTTTTTCAACCTATGATCGAGGACGATGTATATTTTGACACACTCCTATATTATACTATATCACTATTACCGGCTTATCTTGTTAAACATGTTATGGAATGTTTTTAAATTTACTTATATGATTATTGCAAATGTCTACTTAACATTTGAGAAGCAATTGCATCTGCTAATGTATTTAAAGATCTTGGAATATGCTGATATTCAATATAGTCAAATTCACGTTCCAAGAGACGCACTCTCAAAAATAATCTCAATAAAACTGGATTTCTAATGGCGTATACTCTATTAAGCTGTAATACAACGAGTTCAGAATCTACTCACTATCAAACTCCGAATCCCAAATGAAATAGATTCAGATAATAACTCAACCACTCCACTATACTCTGCAATGTTGTTCGTTGTTTGACCGAGGCTTACCCGATGCATAGATACCAACTCATCAGAGGGCGAATAAATAACCCAAGCTACGGAAGAAATATTTCGTGTACTATGACAAGCACCATCAGCGAAACCAATATATGTTTGGAGAGGCGTCGACATATGCAACATCAAACGTAAAAACCAAGATAAGCAGGAATAACGACGGAAAACTCAATCTCTAAGCTAAGCACACTTTAACCTAAAACACACCAGCTAGAAGAAAAACTATCCTAACTAACAAAATCTCCACACTCGCTTTAAGCATAATATCTCTTCAGGTAAAGACCATTTCTGGGTTTACCTAAAGAGACCCCGTCAAAGTCTACCAATTCATAGGCCCCTTTCGCTAGCTTTCGCTTAACAACATAGGGACCATGCCACATAGGCACAAATTTTCCAGCGCCTAATTTATCATTTGCTTGATCGTACAATAAGACTAGATCTCCTTCCGAAAAATTTCGAGGGGTCACATTT
>APFE031602397.1:72771-92795 GCA_000404065.3 Pinus taeda
TAAAAAACCCAAGCTGCGGAAGAGATATTCCGTGTACTACGACAAGCACCATCAGCAAATCCAATGTATGTTTGGAGAGGCATCGACATCTGAAATATCAAGAGTAAAACCAAGATAAGCGGGAATAATGACGAAAAACACTCTCTAAGCTAAGCACACTTTTTAATCTAAAACACACCAGCTAGAAAGAAAACTATCCTAACTAAAAATCTCCACACCCATCCTTAAGCATAATACCTCTTCAAGTAAAGACCATTTATGGGTTTACCTAAAGAGTCCCCGTCAAAGTCTACCAATTCATAGGCCCCTTTTGCTAGTTTTCGCTTAACAACATAGGGACCATGCCACATAGGCACGAATTGTCCAGCGCCTAATTTATCATTTGCCTGATCGTACAATAAGACTAGATCTCCTTCCGAAAAATTTCGAGGGGTCACATTTCGATCATACTGAGTTTTAATACGTTTTGCATGAGTTTCGATCGCTAATGAAACATCACGTGGATTCTCATCTAGCTGAGCCAAGTATAACAAACGTCTTTCCTCTTCGGAAGTGGCTGGAAGTAACTCGATGGCCATTTGCAATGACGGGATTTCACACTCAATGGGTAACACAACTTCAAGACCATAAACAAGTTGGAAAGGAGTGAACCCTGTTGACGTTTTTACTAAGGTTTGATACGCCCAAAGCGCTGAAAATAGCATGTTATGCCAATTTGACCGATGAATCCCAATGATTCGTCGGATCATGATGACTAGAACTTTGTTGATGGCTTCAACCAGACCATTAGCTTGTGGATAATAAGGAGTTGAACTATCGTGACACAAGCCAAGCTGGCCTGTAAGTTCAGTCATCATAACGTTTCGAAAATGACGCCCATGATCAATGATAATCGCTTGTGGAACACCAAACCTAGCAATTATATGATTGAACACAAAAATCGCAGCTGTTTTGTCGTCTGCCTCAAATGTAGGCATCGCCTCGGCCCACTTGGTAAAATAATCTACCGCAAGGATGATATATGCATGCCCCCCAGCCGAATGAGGGTTACATGTAATAAAATCAATACCCCATTTGGCAAAAGGACCAACATCAATTATAGGGTGAAGAGGAGCAGGTGGAGCGCGCATCTTTCGATGAAAAAATTGGCAGTTGTGGCATTTTCGGACCGCGATAATACAATCTTTAAACATAGACGGCCAGAAGTAGCCAACGCGCAATATCTTTTGGGCTATGGCATACCCAAACATATGACCACCACATGCTCCAGAGTGACAGTCATTTAAGTCCCTTTCGGCTTCCTCATGAGTTAAACAACGTCGAAAAATAGAGTCCGCCCCACGACGATAAAGAGTATCTCCAATAATTCTGAATTGTTGGGACTGGAATTGTATTTTGCGACGTTCTGACCGTGAAATATCTGGACGAAAGGATTGGGTTTGGAGATAAACGATGATATCCCTGTACCACGGATCTAAAGTACTGATTAGAAACAAGGATTCGTCTGCAATGGGCTCCTCCGCCATAGCTTCTGTTTCAGCACGCGGGAAGTCACACATTAACTCCGCAAAAACTAAATATTTCTTTGATTTAGAATTTTCAAATTCCAAGTCAAACTCCTATAGGATCACAATCCATTTGGAGTACTTGCCCCCCAGCAATTGCTTGGTCAAAATATATATCATATGGTTGCAATCAGAAATTACTTTAGTTTTACGTAGTAAAATGTAATGACGAAAACGTCGGACAACTTGAATGGCTGCCAATGCCAATTTCTCCACATGTGAATATTTTAGCTCAGTTGGATTTAAAGTTCGACTAAGGTAATATATCACATGTTCAGTACCGAATTCATCTTCCTAAACTAACACCATTCCGATGGTGGAATGGGAGGCAGCGAGATACAAGAAGTAGTCCTTGGTTGTAGTTGGGAGGATGCAAACAATGGTGCATGGGTCAACGCGTGTTTTAGTGCATCAAAATATTTCTCAGCTATCTCGTCCCAAAAGAATGGAGTATTCTGTTTTCAACAAACCGAGTAAAACCCTTTGTGATCTCGGCGTAGTTAGGGATGAATCGACGTAAAAAGTTTGTTTTCGCTTGCAAACTTTGGAGTTGGCGAAGACTCGAAGGAGGAGGCAATTTGATAATGGCTTCAACCTTCGAGGGATCGACGCGAATGCCAGCTTTTGAAACAACAAACCCCAGTAACCGACCCGTTTCTATACAGAAAACACACTTGTGGGGATTCAACCTAATCTGATAATGCCTACACCTCATAAAGATTGCTCGTAAATGGACGAGATGATCAGATCTATGTAATGAATGAGCAGGCAAATCATCGAGATAGGGTTGCACAATGTGCGTGATATCATGAAAAGCATAAGACATGGCCCGTTGAAAAGTTTCCCCGACGTTCTTAAGCCCAAAAGGTAATTTGCAATAAGAAAATGTCCCCCACGGATAAATGAAAGCCATTTTTGGTTGATCAGCAAGTAGAATATTGATTTGATTGTATCTGGAAAAACCATCCATGAAGAAGAAAATTTCACTGCCGGCACAATCATTGATGATTTGATCGATATAGGGAGTTGGGTAATTGTCCTTTGGACAGGCTCGATTAATGTCCCTATAATCGATACATATTCTTATTGTCCCTTGATTTTTGTTAACAGGAACAATATTCGATACCCAATCCATTAACGGGATCGGATAAATGAAACCTGCTTTGAGTAATTTTTCAACTTCTCCTTTAATTGCAACAACTTTTCTTGAGTGGATTTGACGCAAACGTTGCCGGACAGGTTTAGCATCCGGGTAAGTTTTGATTTCATGAAAAACAATTGCGGGGTCAATTCCTGGGATTTCCTCATATGACCAGGCAAACACGTCGTGGAATTCTTGAAATAGGGCCTTATATGTTTGAATTTCATCTTTTGTACAAGAGGAACCTATATGAACATTTTCAACAATTCTAGGCTTAACCGAAATGTTAAGAGGAATAGTTCGAGAAATAGTTCCCAAGTTTAACTCGAAATCAGGATGTTTCATTGGATTATGAGCTTCCTTGACATATTCAGCCGTAAAAATTGATGAAAAATCATTTTCAAAATGATCACCCTCGGGTAAAAACGAAGATCTATGATGAAGATCTTCCCATGGTAAATCATCGACACATAGGATTTCACGAATTTTCTCATCAGTTTGAACAAGTTCAGAAAATGTTATTGAATCTGAGTTTGATGTTGAAAGCGATTCCTCATGGACCACATTCATTAAGTCAATTTTGGTTGAAGATGTGTTGGAGAACGACTGCACGGCCTGATACGCAATTTCATACGGACTTAAAGGCATAAGATCACCAAACGAGTCTATCTCAAATTCAGAAGGTATGATCCAAGGATCATCATAAATAATGGTGTATGATGAAATCATATGAATGGTTGCAATAGAAGACAATGCGTTGATAGGAGGAAAAGGAAAAGTTCCCAGTAACCATCATCTTTAACTAGTCCTACTCCAACATCCTTATACGGGATAGTCGTTTTACCAACATGCTAAATGCTTTCAGCAGAGGCTGGGTTGGATGAAAAGTAAGACAGCTGGTCTAAGGTTACGATCTTTCCATTATGAGGGAACTTTATAAGCCGAAAGACCGATGAAACGACAACTGTCATAGCGTAAGACCAACTACGACCCAAGAGAAGGTTGTAATCTAGAGGGGCATCAACCACCTCCACATCTATATTAACGGTTTTACCTTCAACCCCTATAGGTAAATCCTATAGAATGCCAAAAGGATGAAACCCACGACCATCAAAGGCCTTTAGAATCATCGGGGATTGATTTAGTGAAGGAGAACCAAGCGACCTCCAACACTGTATTGACATAATACATGTTGAAGCTCCCTCATAAATCACAGTCCTATGAACAGGTCTATTTTTGACTATCACTGGAATCTAGATAACCATTTGATGAGGTAAGCATGGTGCACTATTTTCTAGATCAAAAATTATAAGGTTCGAGTCCTGAATGTCAACAGATCCTATAGCTGACAAAAGTAATTTACATTGTGCTGGATAGGATTGCAGCACTTCCAAAGCCGACATTGTTGAAGGTGACACAGCTAAATCTTCAACAATGTTATAGTTCTGAGCCGCTCTCGCATGTGGATTGAAAGCCGACTTTCGAATTATACCCTTGGCGGGCGATTTGATTACTAAGTCTGGATTAGCTTTCTCGATCTGTAGTGGATCAGAACCGGGAGCTGAGGTTGATGGGTTAGAATGAGAAGATTCTGCTTCTTTACCATCAACAGGACTTTTAGTTCCATAATCATGCGATCGAGTTGTAATCCTAACATGGGACATCATCAGTATGGGTTCTTCGTTTGAATTTGAGGAAGAACCTATCATCTTACTGTCTTGATTTGGAAAATGATCATTCAAAACAACAGGAGTTTGGGAACCTTTGACAATTTTCGCAACCTTTGCACGATGAGGGCAGTCTCTTGTAAAATGCTCTTCATCACAAATGAGACAAGGATAATGAGGTTTGCGTTTTTCATCATTGGATTCCACTTTTTCTGGTTTCTCCTTTGAATTCTTATATGTTTTATTCTTCTTCTTCCCTTTCTTCTTACCACCGGATTTTGATTGGCTGTAGATGACTCTACAACATGAATATCGGCGGAGAGTTTCGCGGAAGAATCTCCTGTTGGGGAATCTGGCAAGGTAATGATAGGAGAATAATTCTTGGAAGACTTCTTCCTACTTTTGGTATTAACCGTACCAATCATACCATCAGCGGCATGAGACCCTGAAGGAGCTGCAACAATTTGATTTTGCTTGAGAAGATCGGGGATTTTCTCGTGTAACATACCTGACTAAGTATAAACTAAGTCAAGGTACTGTGCCTGAGAAATTACTTGCTCCTCAGCAATGACTCTGGCCTTAGCTACATCCTCAGTGATCTTGGGCAGTAAAGATTTTACAAACCATTCGGCTAAGATTTGATCCGGGATAAAAAATTTCACTAAACGTCGTTGACGTCTCCATTCATGAATGTGATCTGAAATGTATGTGGACGTTGACTGCTTTAATGAAGTTAATAATTCTGTGCCATTGTCATACCTGACTGGCAGCTGAAAATGAATTAAAAATGAAGTAGCTAACTGACTAAAATTATAAAAAGTGGCTCGTGGTAACTCAATGTACCACTTGGCCGCAAGACCAATTAGAGTGCGCTGGAAAAGTCTTAAATGGATTGAATCATATGAAATGGAATTAGACGCGCACCAGAGGTGATAAGTCATCACATGGTTTGACGGGTCCTCTCCTGGCTTACCTTCAAACTTAGGAATATCACTAGGAAACTTATTCGGCATTGGCGGCCAAAATGGAAGATAGTTAATTGGATCGTTCGTAAGGCGCGACAAATCAGGCAAGTCCAAAGTTGCGATAAACCAAGATTAACCGGACCATACTGTGGTTGTTGAGGTTGTTGATATGTATACCCAGGGTACGGTTGATACTAATAGACTGGCTGCTGTACAGCAGGACCGAATTGGTACTGTCCTTGGTACGGTTGTTGAATAAATTGAGGTTGACTAGTGACAACCGTACTTAAACCAGGTTGTTCTACAGGCATCTGAACCAAAGTGTGGACCATGGGTCTAGACTGAGGTAAAGATGTTTGAGGAGTAGATACAGGAACAGTAAAAACCGGAGCTGTCGAAACTCTAGAAGTAGGTGGGGTAGATGAAACAGATGTTGCGGTAGTTGCAGCAGCCGTTTGAGGTGGAGTACGACGCGTAATAGGCCTAGGCTGAGAAACTACAGAAGGTGCAGAAGTTTGAATAGTAGACTGGACAGGTTGCTAGGGTGAACCAGAAACCAAGGGTTGTCCAGTTTGAGATGAAAACTGCACATTCGGTTGCAAGACCTGTTGGGATTGAGATGGATCCCACACTAAGTTCATTTCGGGGTATGGACCCATAACAGGTTGAGAATATTGAAGACCATAACCGGGTTGAGGGTAGGGTTGATAATTCAACGGTACATTTCCAGATCCTTGAGCATATGATTGACCAAAAGGTTGTTGGTAACCTTGGGTTGGGTGCTGACCTTGGGGTTGATGACCTGAGGCACGTACTGATACTGGGGGTGACCTTGAGGTACATATTGATACTGGGGTTGACCTTGAGGTACATATTGAGTCTGGGGTTGACCTTGAGGTACATATTGAGTTTGGGGTTGACCTCGAGGAACATACTGTCTCGTAGGTATGTACTATCCTTGAGGTTTCCCCCTAGGCGCAAACAGGGTACCTTGAGGTTGCCCCCCAGGCGATACTTGAGGATTTTGAGGCTGCCCCCCAGGCGGTGACTAGCCACCTTGAGGTTGAGGATTGGGAATAGTACCCGAAATCATGAGAATATCTTCTACACTCAACGGCTTAGTACCATTATTTCCAATTAATAACCTTTGTTGAATAGGTTGAGGAGATGCTCCCGAAAAAGTACCAGAAAGTGACTGATATCCAGCGGGAACAGAAGGACCGCCCTACAAAAAGGCTTCTGGAGATTGAGAAAACATGGACGACTGTCTTGACATATTTAACGGAGGATAGTAACCTCGAGGTATTGGGTGATACGAAATACGAGGTGGTGAAAAACTTAGTCCCGGGTTTTCCAAAAAATTAATCAATGAAAGATACCAAGCATTGCTCCTAGGTGGACTGTAAAAGATTGATTCACTCTCCCTAAGTTCTATAACAGGTCGATCTTCAGGGATAGGGATGCCTTCTTCTTTTTCTGGAATAACAAGTTCTTCAATAGCTATTAGTCCAGAAGGAAGATTTTGGGTAATTATTCTTTCTACCCTAGGTGAACTAGGACCACTGGAAGCTGGAGAGGCAAACCTTGATGTTGGAGTAGCAACAATTTCACGTTCTTCACCTATATCACTAGTAGATGAGACACTACCAGTAACTTCAGAAACAGACATAGACGGTGTACTATAATCTGCTACTAAAGCTTGAAAATCAGGATGTACCACCAAAGAAGAATCTCCTTCTTCAGGTGACCCAACTCTACTATCTCTAGGAGTTACCAGGGCCCGTAGCCCTTCAGGCCAGCTCGGTGAAAACTCAGGAGGTTGGCCCAGAAGTCTACGGGACTTCCTCGGTAATTCAGCCACGATTAAAAAATTTTAACTACTTCACACGAAAACAAGGTAAAATCTCAATGAAAACCACCTAAAGCCTCTAAAGAACCAAACAAATTGAATCACATGCCTAAAGAATCTAGGAGATCAAACCACACACAAACAATAACTTTCCATACTGAAAACACTAGTTGGTGATGAAATCCAACGTCGCAGAATTCAATACAGAAATAGCGGTTGGAATAGTTACCTCGGCAACCTGCTTAATGAATAGATTGGCACAATTTTCTCCACTAAACCATCTCGAGTGAAGAAAACCCCCCAGAAAATCCAAGTGAGTCTACCCAACGTCTGCTCCAGGTACAGTGGGATCTTCCCGCCACCGTCACCTTAGGAAGAATCCTATAGAATATGGTCACTATGGTTACCAACAAAAACAAATACACCTGGGGGAACAGTCTACGATTCGATACGCACGCAAGGGCAGAGTAGCAAGCTCAATCCCCTTGAAGGCTCCTTGACATAATCCAAGGTTTACAAACAAGTGACCCCAGGCTCCTCGACAATGGTTAATCCGAGGTTTACTGTTTTTAATACGTGAATATCTGGCGTCATTCCCAATGAGGAAGGATTGATTCCCACATTGGTTCGGACACGATCTCGTGCTTCTCCTTTAAGAGGAGCTTTCCCAGAGCATAGATGCAACAGTTGGATTTTTCTCCTACCACAAGATACAACTACTTGTTTGTTTTATTGTCTTGGAGAGTTAATTACTCCCTACTCCAAAACACTAGCCTAAGCTATGTTGGTGTAATAGAGCCCTAGAAATAAAAATATTACAAGATGGATTTTACTTTAAGCGTTATTTTTATTGGTTTTTCTTTAAGTCAAGAGGTGCAGAGATGAAACTCGTGGTGTGAAGACTCGACTTGAAATCACTAAAAAAATGCACTTTAGATGATTAAACAATCTTTTCCCTTCAATGAACTTCTAGCTAGGAAAGAGTTTGAGAATGTAAATGCTTGTAAACACAAATCTTTATTAACAAACAAATTAAAAGAAGAGTTTTTGTCTTTTCCAATGCACTCAAAATGAGACAACTAGTTATATTCACAAAAATTTCCCTTTTCTTTCAAATGCTCAAATACTACAAAAACAAAATTTTTCCAAAAGAGATTTTTTTTTATTTTTATAAAACACTCAAAAATATGGACAAAGCAAATCTTGAAATCTATAAAATATAAAAAACTATTTGAAGTAAAAGCTTACAAGATGTCTTTTTCAAGGATGTTTTACTCAGCTATAAGCAAACCAAGGACTAACTTGTCCAGAATCACAAATTAGTCAAAAAACAACCAATTTTTGTTTTCTTTTTTAAAAATGAAATCCAAACTTTTAACACAAGCTTTTTCGAAGTTTCGCAAAGAGAAAACACAAGATGGATTCCTCAACAAAGGTAGATTTTGTAAATGGTCAGACTCATAAGAATGCTAGTAAAAACCAAGGTGATCTGAGACTTCTACAGCTTCTAAGCTCTGAGCTACTACAAGACCAAAATGAAAATCAATACCGACAACCAAAACTTCTAGGAATTTCACCTAAAACCCTAACACCAATGGAATTAACCTAAGAAAAGTTCTTAACAAGTCACATGTAGGCCTGGGAGGGGATAACAACATCTAAACAAATACTAAAATGACTGAAAGAGAAAATCTTAAGTTTTTCAAAATTTTAGCAGGGTCCGCAGGCCCGTCGTTCACATAGGTGCGGGAATGCTCTGTGTGAAAAGAAAAAGTGCGGATAAGTCCGCACTGTGTTGCAAGCCAAGGGTGGTTTCCCCTCCTAAAGTTATGAAAAACAAAAAATAATCCTAGATCTACTAAATCCACCCAATTCCACACACAACAAGCCAAAAACAGAAACAAAAACACAGTTTCTCAGGTCAAAGTAAAAACAAGGAAAAAATCAAGTCCCCAGCGGAGTCGCCATTTTGTCACACGGAATGGGTCGATTTTGTGGACAAGCTCAACCTCCCTAGTATCTAAAGATATCTAGTGACAAGCAAGCCAATGAAAAACTATCTTTCTCTAAATATGCAATTAAAAACAAAGGCAAACAAGTATTTTAGGCCTACCTTGGGTCCAATGCAAGTTTGTGGAAGCCTCGCTCCTTTGATCCAAATGAGCTCCCTTATAGCAAGTCTGCAAACACAAACAAGCAAACAAATTAAATAGCACCTGAAAAGCCAATTTCATAAATCATATCCATCATAATGATCAAGGAATTTATGAAACAAATCACATAAGACAATTTGTTGAGAAAAATGAATCTGATTGTATTAATTCAAATCAAAGAAAAACTTTACAACCTGTGCCTTGATGCTGTACAAGCTCCTCCCAGGGTCCAGCAAGAAGTCTCCTCTACTTTGAGAAGTTTCACTCACTTCCCAATGAAGCCAAAAGGTATGTGATCTCTCCTCTAAAGCTTAACTAGGAAGTCTTAATTCCACCAGCATTTACCCTTAAAAATGTTCAACTTCTAACCTCCCTAGCAACCAGCCCAATGCCTTAATTTATAGTGCAATGGAGGGAAGTTACTAGGTCCTCCTTCAAAGGGATAAAGCCCTCCTTTAAAGGGATAGCTCCTCTCATCAAGGGATAAGCTCCTTCTATTTTGGGATGCATGAACCACGTTGGAGTGAACAATCCACGTCAAAATTACTTCTAGAATCATTTAGAATTAACCCAAAGTGAGTTTTTTAGAATAAAATTGCGCCTTTTTGACTTTCACAGGGGTTCGCACCCACCCCTTTACAGACAGAGCGGGAAGATCTGTAGGTTACATGAACAAAGGGTGTGGGACTGCAGGTAACAGTGAGAGAAAGTGCGGAACCAGAGCTTTATTGATTTTTAATGTCTTTCTCTCATTTTCAAAGCTTGACATGAAGAGCTGAGGTCTGAGACTTGCTTAGGAGGATAGTATAAGTGATGATAGACCCATACTCACTGCAAATAGTCATGGTGATGATATTTTTGTGTAACAGGGGTATAAGGAGTTAGGGCTCGATCTGGTTGAAAATTTACAAGATTAGCCTCGCAAACCCCGACGACCACCCATGGGGGAAGAAAATAAAGACGAGGGAGCAAGAGATCCTATCAAAATATTGCTCGAGGAGGCCCTCGAGAAAAAAGGGAACACAATGATGGATAACTTTTCCCAAATCCTTCAACGGTTGCCCACCGACGACACATCCACATCCAATAGCCGGTCTGGAGGTGCCACTCCTTTTAAGGTACAAGTAAACTTTGACATTCCCATATTTGAGGGCTAAATAGATGTAGACACCGTAGATAAATGGTTAAATATGCTAGAAGGATATTTTTCTGTTCATGATTTTTCCAGCCGGGAAAATATTACTTTTTCTCTTATCAAATCCATCCCCTACATCAAGGACTGGTGGGAAACCTAGTGTGAGTAGAAGGATGAAAGTACGCCCTCACTGTTTTCAGCTACACCCACTTGGAATTCATTTCAGGATGCCATCAAAGAGCAGTACTACCCTTTCAGGAGCTATGTGGATAAACACATAAAGTGGACCACGTTGTGGTAGGGAAGGGACAAAGACATGTCAGAGTTTACTAATTCTTTTCATACCCTTCACACGAAGTTGGGTATCAGGGATTCTGAGAAAAATTTGGTACTCAAGTACCATGGCTGCCTACACAGGTACATCGAGGATTAGAGTTGTTGTACATCTCCTCGCTCGACACATCGTACCAATCCACTATCAAGATCGAGAAAAAGCTTAAATAGAAAAAGTGAGACTTTGGATCTGTGAATCCTAAGTAAGGGAAAGGCACCCCAAATCGCAGAACAAAGAACAAAGCCAAGGCGAGGTGGCCCAAGACAACCTGCCAAATCCAGAAGCAAAGAAAAACATCATGAAGCTGAAGAAGGACACAAAAAGTGGTGTGAGTTCCATATGATCTCCAGTCACAGCACAAGTGAGTGTCGGGCCAAGTAGTCATTGGTGGTCGAGCTAAAGGCTTCTCAATCAGATGCATGTTCTGACTCTGAGTCAAAACCAGACAAGGGGAATGAAAAAGGGAAGCAAATTATCGATACGGAGCTCGACACCAACATTGCCACCATGAATATCCAGAAGGATGAACCTGAAGATCCGGAGGAGGAGAGCCTCTTCCACTCCTAGATGTGGGTAAAGGGTTCCCCGCTATAGTTCATTGTCGATAGTGGGATCCAAAAGAACCTCATTTCAGCAAAGGTCATGAAGTGGATGGGCTTACTAACCACAACAAAACCACAACCGTACACCATCGATTGGCTTTAATAAGGAAGAGATCTTCGTGTAAACCAATAGTGTCGCCTTCCATACAACATCAAGCCCTTCACAAATGAGATATTATGTGACGTTTCTCCTCTTGATGTTTGTGATGTATTATTATGCCAACCATACTTGTGGAAGCGACATGATGTGTATGAGTCAAGGCCTTGCATTGTTATTGTTACGTTGGGAAATAATTTGTAGAAGATACCGAAGGTATCACCACCTACCGCCATCTCTTTGGTTACTGCAAAACAATGTAGTAAGCTCATTTCCAAAACCAGGAAATTTGTTTTCCTGATGATACACCCTCAAGGAAAGAAGAAGACGGTGGCCACGACCTCTAGATAGGGCCCCTCCACATGAAAACAACAGATGGACAAGGCCGTGGAGGAAGTACAAGGACATCTTCACCTCCCCTGCAAGAGTGCCTCTACATTGTCAAGTCAAGCACTCCATCGATGTGACCCCAAGTGTGATCCAGATCTTGGGGGAAGGCCTCCAAGATCTAAAAAATTGAAATGGTAGAAGAAAAAGAGGAGAATGTACAATAAAAAAAACCACAAAGGTTTTTTATTATTAAAAACGGAGAATAACTGTAAATGTTACATTGTGGCGGACAAACCGTCCTTTTACAAAACGCGACTTGTTAGTTATAGTATTTTTCAGTTACAATACCATGAGTCAATTCCATGGGTTAATGAATACCATGGGTGGATGTCACAATACCATGGGAAAATACCATGGGTGAATGAATACCATCAGTGGATGTCACTTACAATACCAAGGGTGAATACCACTTACAATACCATGGGTGAATGCCACTTACAATACCATGGGTGGATGCCACTTACAATACCATGGGTAAATTCCATGGGTGAATGAATAAGATGGGTGGATGAATACCATGGGTTGATGCCATTTTCCATTCAGATCATTCCTCTCTCCTTAAGAAGAAATGGTCCCCATTGCATGAAGTTCCCTCCTACAAAGCCTTTGTTGAATATGAAGAGCCACTAAAGAGAAGGGTTTTATGTGGTTAACCCATAACCATGATGAATGAAAATACGAGGGTAGAGATACCCTGTAATGCTTGTGACCAACTATGATTCTGACAGTGTGCGGCCTAGAAAATGGACTTTGATGAAGTGTGGGTTTGTGGATGACCCATATCCATGATGAACGAAGATCTGAGGATAGAGATACCCTGTAATTCTTGTGACCAATTGTGATTTTGACAGTGTGCGGCCTGGCAAAATGGCATGAACCCATGGTATTCATCCACCCATGTTATTCATTCACCCATGGAATTTATCCATGGTATTATAAGTGGCATCCACCCATGGTATTGTAAGTGACATCCACCCATGGTATTTTCCCATGGTATTGTAACTAAAAAATACTATAAGTAACAAGTCGCATTTTGTAAAAGGACAGTTTGTCCGCCACAATGTATCTTTTACAGTTATTCTTCTTTTTTAATAAAAAAATTCTTTGTGGTTTTGTTTATTGGACATTCTCCTCTTTTTCTTCTGGCATTTCAATTTTTCAAATCTTGGGGGCCTCCCCCCAAGATCTAAATCAATGTGCGTCATTTACCAATGGACCAATTTATCGCCTCTCTGTTATGGAGAACGATGAAATCAAGAGGCAGATTCAGGAGTTGTTGCAGAAAGGTCACATCTAGCCAAGTTCATCACCCTGTGGGAGCTTGATTGTGTTGGTACAGAAGAAGGATGGGACTTGGGAGACTATGTATTGACTATCAGGCACTGAACAAGATCACTATTCGGAATAGGTACCCGATCCCATGGATTGATGACTTTCTAGACCAACTCAAGGGGGAAAAATATTTCTACAAGATCGATTTGAAGTTTGAATATCACCAAGTACCAATTGAACCCTCTAATGTGTGGAAGACTACCTTCAACACTAGGGGGGGAATTTTTGAATGGCTGGTTATGCCTTTCGGGTTGACAAATGCTCCTGCAACCTTCATGAGGATGATGGATAACATATTGTAGCAATTCATGAACTCATTTGTAGTGGTGTACTTGGATGACATCCCGATATTCAGCCAGAGTTGGAGAAATTCACTTTTGGCATGACCCAGGTTCAATATCTAGGATACATTATTGATGAATGGGGGGTGCATGTGGATCCAACCAAGATCCAAGTCATTCATTATTAGCTAGCCCCAACCACTCTGATAGAGCTTCGCAACTTTCTAGGTCTTGCCAATTTCTATCGCAGGTTCATGTTGGGGTTCTCTCATATCACTTGGCCCTTGAGTCAAGTCACCAAGGGAGGAGCGAAAGAAAAATTCTTTTGGCCTGAATCTCAACAAAAGGTGTTCATAGAGTTGAAACATCACCTCTACTCTGCACCAATACTCACATTACCATACTTGCAACAACCATTTGAGATTGAGACATATGCCTCTGACTATGCTATTGGGGCAGTCCTTACTCAATAGGGGCATCCAATGGCATATCATAGCGAGACACTTTCAAGCATAGTTTAAAAGTATCCCACTTATGACAAAGAGATGTATTCCATTGTGCAGGCCTGCCGACAATGGAAGCATTAAATTTTGAGGAAGGAGATGATCATCCACAAAAACCACCAACCCCTACAGTTCATACAGACATAAGGGAAGTTTCAAAATGATCTCCATCATAAGTGGTCCACATACCTGCAAAAATTCCATTTGAATATCAAGTACAAGGAGGGAAACACCAAGAATGTTACAAACTGCCTCAACCGACCACTGATATTGGTGTTAACCACCATGCTCGATTCTTGTGGGCATGAGACTTCTGATTGGCCACTTCTCTACAAAATCAACCCAGAATTCAGCCGTACATACCAAACACTCTTGGAGGGAGAACAAGTTCCATATTTTCACCTCTAGGATGCACTATTATCCCACACGGGACACCTTTGTGTTCCTTCAAGCGAGCGTGCCAATATGATTTGCGAAGCGCACTACAGTTGGGTCACTGGGCATTTCGGGGTCAAGAAAACAATGGAAATACTACATAAGTATTTCAATTGGCTTAATCGTCGAAAGGATGTCGGGAAGTACATCAAATCCTACACTGCATGTGTCATTGCAAAACCAACCTTCAAGAAGCAAGGCCACTATACTCTGCTGCCTACTCCTAGTCGAACTTGGGAATCCATCTCCATGGATTACATGTCAAGCCTTCCTTATACTAAGCATGGAAACAACTACGTTTTTTTGGTTACCGACAGATTCTCGAAGATGGCCATTATGGCGATATGCAAGAAGAACATCATAGTAGAAGCCACTGCTAAACTCTTTTTTGAATGAGTGTGGGTACACTTTGGGATCCCACAGTCAATCATCTCATATTGGGACAACATGTTCCTTAGTACATTTTGGTCCAGTATTTGGTCGATGTTGGACACCAAGCTCACTAAGTCCACAACTTTCCATCCCTAAAATGATGGCCATATAGAGGTCATCAACAAGATGACCGTACATATTATGTGCATGTACAACTCAAAGCATCCACACATATGAGATGAGAGCCTCCCCTATGGCCAAAAAAACTATAACCGGGCCCTCCACAGCTTGAATGGCCATAACCCTTTTTTAGATGGGCCTGGGATTCCAACCAATATGTCCCATTGTTGTGGCCATACGATTTGTAGCTGCTCAGGAAGATTCAACTCATGTCTAGTTCAAAGCCCACAAGGAAAACAACTTCATTGAGCACATTAAACACATTGGCCAACAAGTCCATGACATATTGGATAGAGCCAATGCTAAGTACAAATAATGGCATGATAAACATTGGGTGCCACACAAGTTCCAGGTGGGCGTAAAAGTTTGGCTACATTTGCAGAAGGAGCGCCTTGCTGGGGCCACCACAAGCTTCTCCCTCAATGATATGGGCCATACACCATCACCAAGGTAGTAGGGGAAAATTCCTTCAAGCTTAGTATTGCACCATTCCTTGGTCTATACCTAGTGTTCAATGTGCACTGCCTTTGGCCCTACTTTCCACCATTGTTAGACACATTCGACATTGATGAAAAACTCACACCAACAGAGTTAAACCTAGACTTAAAGAAACAAGCCAAAAATGATCAGATAATGGATACACATATCAAGAACACCCAAGAGAAAAGGATCCAACTATATTGAGTTCTCAAAGTAGGCCAACTCTTTCACCAGGGCAAGTGGCTCACCAGGGGCCAAGTTTAGCAAAAGTTTCCTCATTTCATGGAGGAACTCAACGCAATGAGGACCATTGCTTCCTAAGGGGGGAGGAATTATCTAGGTTGATATTGGTGTCCACCCACCAATTCCACTTGGACCCCCACCATTGTTTCTTTCAGTTTTTTAGTTTCCTTAATTGTAGCACAATTTACTATTTTTGGCAGCTTTTGGTCCTGAACTTTTGGAGTCGACCCTAAACGATGTTTTTTTGGAAAATCACTGGTGGTGAATATGAGTTTTAAAATTAATATTCATTGTTAGTAGTTTCAGTCCTCGGATATATATTTCTACAAGGCGTCATGCGTTTGAAATGGATATCGTATGCCGAAGTTATGAGCCTGGGAAGTTGATGTACCAATTTACCCCAACGTGGCCCATAGTTTGGCGTTTCGTCTCCTAGGGTTAGATTTTTGGATGTTTTTGGTTTTCCATTATTTCTCAATAATAAATAGGCCTTCAAGCCTCATTGTAACACAGTTCAGATGCATGTAGCTACCACATATCTTCTCAGAGATAAGCTACCATCGCCCGAGCTAGTTTATTTCCATTCTATATGTAAGCATATTTTCAGTTCTTGGATATTAATGAAATGGATTTTTATTTCTCTTGCATCTCTGTGTTTATGGTTATATCTGTAATTTGTTGTGTTATTATTTTGATTCAGATCAAAGTTGCTATTGGAGCGCTGCCACTTAGATATTTTTTCAAGGAACATCTATTGAAGGGAAGGGATAACTTGGTGGTTGGAGGAGGTATTTGTCTAAGTCTAAGAAGTCTAAAATTGTCTTATATTGATGGAATCTACTAAAGGAAGAGTTCTTGACTGGGTTTGCCCCTTGCAGGGGTTTTTCCTTGACTGAGTGTCTACATTTTGTGTCTCTTGTTCTTGTGGTATATATAATATAATATATATATATATATATATATATATAATAATATATATATATATATAATATATATATAATATATATATATATATATATTATTAATATATATTTGGTAATCTTATGAAAGATAAACTAATTAATAAGTAAGAGAAGCCAATATAATTCAAAAGTGATTATCAAGAAAGATGAATCAAACACTAATTTCCATAAACATTGATTTCTCAACCCATTCTAATGATAACAATGTAAACTTTGAAACGGGAACTATAAACTCAAAACGGGAACTCTGGCCCAAAAACCCCTAAAAAACCTCAAAAGCAGTGCTAAAAACGAAAAGTGTGTATACTGGAACGATGTTTTTTTTTTAGGTGCCAATTTTGAACGTGTTTTAAAAATGGCGGTGACTACGAAATTTACTACGAAAATTTCGTGCAAAATATAGCTTCAAAACAAAAGTGATGCTACTGGAATAACGTTTTTTTTTTTAGGGTCAATTTTCAAACTTTTAAAAAAATGCTAATAAAACCAATTTTTTATGTCTCAAACAAAGTTAATTTTTAAGGAAAAAGCACATTAATGTTTCTGGTAGAATATCATTTTTCTTTCCTAAGTATAAATTTAACATGTTTTCAGCCATAACAAGCTAAATACAAAAGAAATTGAAATTTTTTCAACTATAAAATTAAAAAACCATGACATTATGAACAAAGTATATCACTCAATGAAATCAAAAGTCTTTATTTGTATACTGAATATAACAGACATTATATCTCTAATTTGATATTGCATTGTAGATATTTAAACAATAAAATTTATCATACTTAAGACATAATCCAACAACATAAAAATGCTTCATAACTTCTCATTTAACAACATATGGAAAAAATTAATTTTATTTGAAGATATGATGCATACATCAGTTATATAATCTGTCTTAAACAATTATTCAAAATCACTCATATTTTCTTGCACACCATCACAATTCACATCTTCAGATGAGTGACTGGATGCTGATGAAGATGTTCCATATTCTTCTCTTTCGTCAACTAGTGCCCCATCTGAGTCCACATGCATGCCCAACATTCCAGGTTTCAAAAGTCTTCTAGATCTACGACTGGTTTCAACAGACTCCCATGTCAACACTATTCCTTTTGGTAACAACCTTTTTAGAATCTCTATCGTCTTGAAGCGAAGAGTTCCTCTCTAAGTTAAATTGAAGTCATAAACAAGTATGTCAACGTCCTCCAATTGTAATATGTCTGTGCGGCGGCGATTTATATTTGTACCCTTTCTTTTTCTTTTTCCACCATTTTTTTTGTCAACTACCATCTCTGGCTTATACACACCATTTAATGGGTGTGTATTTGTGGCATACCAATGTACTTCAACATTTGTAACATCCTCATTTTCTGTAAAGACCTTTATAACTTTAGCAACCCAAAATGGATAGCCTTTGGGATCTCCATCTGCTAGCACTGCAATCATGCAACCCTCCTTAATATCATGTACTGAACCCCTATAAAGGTCTTCCATGGCTTCACGTTGTGCACGAGATCTTCTGGAACCAATATACATCTCTCTTTCCATTGCCTGTGAAGAATTAATAATACCTTGAGTTTGTTGTTGTTCAACAATGTTTACTTCCTCTTGTTCATTCGACACATTTTGTGGCCAAATAAATGGATTTTCAAAGGTATATATTCATTGGTTGTTGTTGAAATGATATCACTTTGATTATTGAAAAATGACTCCCACCAAACTGAATCAGCAATGTCAAAGTACTCATATGTATATCTAATACATTTTTTAATTTCTTCTAGGCAATCAGAATAATTTATATGTTTATTCTGTCTGCATGCATTCTGAACTTCACCAACTGATTGTAATAACAATATTTTTGATGCAAATATTGGGTGATCTGGAATGAACTTCAAAAATTGCAAACCTGATGACGGTGCCCATTCTATAGTAGTTGAAAACTTCTTGCCCCATATTAGTGTTTTCCCATCAATTTTTTTTATACGAAATTGATGTTGGAAGCTAATATCATTAAGTTGCTCAATGCATTTCCCCTCACCATATGATCCTAGAATAAACCTTCGCATGTCAACAGTTTCTTCCAACACTTCAAAAGCAGGCTCTAGCATGTATGATTTCTTAATACATTCAATTAGTGATGGCAAGCTCCCAACTTCCTTCCTCCTCAATGTGACTCAAAAACGACTGAACATCTGATCAATATGGTCATGAGTGTGCCCAACAGGAAGGAAACCAACCTTTACCTTTTGAAAAACTCTCAATTCAACAAGCATGTTCAGATACCCAAAAACCTGATTTTTGTTTTCACGGCAAGTGTTGTCCAACTGTAGATACAAAACTTCAGGAAGATTACCAGACCAATGAGAAATCACATCATGAATTATGGTTATGGTCAGATTTGCATCATTATGAATATTTGGAGCTGTGAAGTACACCCTTGGCAACATTTTCCCATTGAAGACCATACAACAGACCAAGTGAAACTGAATAAAATTTTCCTCTTGTAGATTTTTGGGTGTGCGAACAAAATGTGGTAAAAGTGTTTTCTTCTGGTCCATACCATCAATTATGAAACCCAAATATTTATTTGGATTATCATAAAACTTCTTTCGATGCTTATACAACTTCTTCCTTTCATTTGTTTGTTGTTCGCGATGCTCCTAAAGTTCTTTGACAATTAAATCTACACAACATAAAAGAAATTCATTAAGAAATATGTTTTCATAGTTGATGACTATACAATTTTGAAAGTAAAAGTTTTGAACACTTACCTCCTTCTGAGCCTTCACATTTGTCCCTTTTTTATTTAAGAGAAGCACATGTACTGCAAATCCCCATCCTTGTCTTCTTAGGAATATGAACATTATTGAATTCTTTCTTCCATATCTTCACAAAATATTGATATGTAATAAATTGGCCCTGTCCCTCAACACTTTCTGCATATTCTTTGTATAAGTTGTAGATTTCTCGTCTTGAAAAATTATCTGGAATATGCATTGTCTCTCTATTTGGCATACGCTCTCCATGATTTGAAAAGAAATCTTTCATCCATGACATTGCAGTATTTGATAATGGCCCAAACTGTCTTTTATAACGTACTTCTAAATAAAATGTGGGATCCTTTTCCAAATTTTCTTGAATTCTCGAGTGACGAAAATTCCCAATTGAATGAAACATTTTGAAAGCTTTTCTACACAATAATAAATTCCTAATATGATAATAATAACCTGACAATGTAGATTGCATGCAACCAACTAAATATGAGTTTTGCATGCTTTTATTCATTGACAAATATCTCTTCCTGATTTCTAATGCAAATGTGAAATCCATACGTTTCA
>APFE031602397.1:119140-132266 GCA_000404065.3 Pinus taeda
TAAATAAAACCTATTCTTGAAAATGGGCGAATGGAAGGTTGTAACTCCTAATTTCAAGGGCTAAATTTACCTTTTTTACCCTCTCCCTCAAAATAAGGTGGGCTATTTGAGGTGATTTGTAAAAATGTACTATGATACAAAATATTCGTCCACTAAAAATTTAAAACCCCTTAATTTCGCCAAAAGGCGAACATTCGCCCCTAAAATCACCCCTAATGGACACTAGTTTTCCCGATAACACCCCTCCATTTTGTTCCTCTCTATTTGCATGTTTAGCTATCTTAATTACTTTAGACAACCCATTTTAATTTTCTAATTAAGTAATTGGGGCATTGGTTAGTTGTAGAACCTCTTTTGTTTCATAAAATATCACTTAATATATTCTCTTTAAGATATTTACCTAACCAAATGCTACCTAACTTAAGTGATATTTACCCTGTTTATTTCTAGTGGTTTACCTATTCCCATGGTGAAGAAATGGGTTTTTCATAATATACTTACAATTGATATCATCTCTTTGTACATGATTAATAAGAGGCTGTGGCTTGATCTTGATTTTCCTTGAAATTCCACCACTCCAATGGTCACGCGAACGATTAGAAATTACACAAAAATACCCAAATATATTTATGTCACTCCAACACTATTTGGAAGGCATTATTTAGTTTCCATTTGGTTTCAAATAATATTCTCTAAAGCTTCATAACTTTGTTGAATTGTTATCTCTTTAGTGATATTGTAATATCTTTCCACCTTCCAAACTTTTGTGCTTCATAGGATTTGGTGTCTCCATTAAATGTCCACATATTTGGAGGCTCCTATATTAGCTATTTTTCTCCATTTAGATTTAATATTTCTTGCTATAATTTTCCTTGCTAAGGTGTTTGGCTCCATTATCATTCACATTTAATGATATGAACTCTCATACTGTAGGGAACACAATCATACTTTAGTATATTTAGTTTAATCTTAGTTGTATTTTTGGTTTGCTTATTTCATTTTGTTTAGATATATAATATTGTACGAGAGAGAGCACTACACATGTAGAGTAAGGATTAACCGTATTTGATGCTCATTATTTGTTTTCTCTCTATAATCAATTCTATGTTTCTATTGGTCTATATTATAAAAGGGTTATTTTATGTCAAAACCTATATCAAAACCTATTTGAGAACATCTTCCTAACTGGAATCCGTTGTTCGTTACTTGTTCAAAAAAGGATTTGGATAATCAATAGGTTTTGATTAGGATTCATAGACATTATATATATCTATATATATCTATATATATATGTCAATTATTTTATTATAGTATATATATATATTGCAAATTTAAATAGACTTTTAAGGAGAAATGGGTTAATTTAATTTTAGTTAGATTACTTTCTTTCATTGAATTTATTTCTCACTCTAAATCAGTCTTGATATACTTATTAAATAGAAACCTTAATAATATGATCATATACTTATTAAATATAAACTTTAATAATATTAGGAAATTAGAATAATTAATATCTTAATGAACATCATGGCCTATCTATTCCCTTAGTTTTTGTTGTTTTTCCTAAAAAAGGGGTGGAGATTCCACTTCCCTTCCAAGTTCTCAAGCCCAAGCTATCCTCTTTGTGATAGAATGATCCATCACTCTAAGTATCACTCTACACAAATTTTGTACTCCATTGGGGATTTCTCATCAACTCTTCCCTTTTGCAAGAAAATTCCTTCATTATACCTTATTTCTAGCCAGGGGACATTCAAGACACAAGAAAGCAAAGAATATCCTATGAATATGCTAAGATCCCCATTTAAATTAGTGGCTTCCATGTTGTGTCGACTACATGGTAGGTCCAATGCTCAATACCTTCCTTTAAGGTTAGGTTCCTCTCATGTACATTGTAGATGTTGAAGGAAACTTTTCAACTAGGTAGACATTTATCAAGCTCTTTGAGGGAATATATTGAACAAGATCTGAACTCGAAGGAAGGGAAGCAACCTTAAATTTTCATGGTCTCCTATATCATATACATAGTTTGTGCTAAGATGGCATTCCTAGCCATGAATTGGAGATGGAAAATTCATTAGGAGTTAGTACATATTTGCTGCAAAATCCTCTAATATGGTCACTATATACTAGTGTATGCACATATATTTCAATATTTTTTTGTGTCCTTGTATGAGGATTTATTTAATGAAGATACTCATTATATGTTTAAAAGGGCCAGGCAGATAATTTCCTCAGTCAATTACTAATTTTTGGACCAATAAGGAACTTACATCAAAGCCTATGGAGCAACTAAACCTCCCAACCTATTGCCCATATTTGTAACTGATAGAGTATTGTTTTAATAAATAACTTATTGGGTTTCCACAAGTGTATGTTGAGCTCTCTCGTGGACCAAGAAGCATCCCTATTGACACACGCGTTTCCACCTAGGAGCATATGAGTTAAAAGACATTAAGATAGATGAAGATTTGAGTGGACTTATGCTTTTGTGTTTTGGTGACTTGATGTTCCATAATTATGATCCAATATTTGTAGTCGGAAATATCATTTTTGGTCATGCAAATACAAGTGGGAATATCAATCAGATACTTAGGAAGAATAAGGGACAAAAAAGAATGATATAAATTTTGTAAAACTTATTTAATAATAGGCTACAGTACCGCCCTAAAAAAATCTAAAAATGATTAGGAAAAGATAACATCCTTGGCCCAAGGCAAGAAACTTAGCAAGAAATAACTTGAAAGAAATAGGAGGAAAAGGCGAAGCAATAATAAGAGGCAACCTAGATAGCATAGGAAGATTTTTTACAGTTCTATTTGGGAACATCACTCCCATCATTCAGATCAGTACTTTTAGGGCTCATCAAACCCTAATTTAGTTGCTACATTCCCTAAGAAAGTCATCACATTGAATGCCATCATTCTTGAGAGTTTCCTAGCCTGAAGACATCTTGAAATGACTTCTTGAGGGACTAGCGTAGCCTGGAAAGTGCACTGCAAAGCACTTAGGCCCATTCAAGCCTGATTTGCAGAGCACCTAGGCCCACTTTGACCTTCACTGGGTGAGATTGAGTGAAATCTTCATAGGGATATGGGAATATTCTTTCATTCTAGACCATTCTAGAAGATTCCCACCTCTTATCCTCTCCTATGAGCTCGAAATTGGATAGGGAATGAATCAAATAACCTCTTATCCTCTCATCCCTTCCTCCATGGAAACTAACTCCCAAATTGGAAAGTCATTCAATGCCCAATTTATGACAAAAACACCTCCATTTCCCTATAAATTGAACACTCATCATAGTGATCAAGAGCTAGACTTTGAGAATTTGTAAGGAGATACTGTTGGTTTGAGGTTTGGGATTGTAAGCAAGTATTGTTTTTCTGCCATAGTGTTGTGCTTTTGGTGTGATAAAGGATGGAACTCAAGCTGGATGAGTGACATGGGATCAAACTTCTTTGGTTGTAACTCTTACTTCTACTTAATAAAGGCATTTACACCTTTTCCCATATTCTTGTCTTTACGTATGATGATTATATGTGTAAATGCTTTCGATTCCATTTGCTTATAGTAGATAGATCTCTTGCTTTGATTGATTTTTGTCCTGTGTTTATGATTGCAGGTACTTATCAAGCAGATTTAGTTCGAGAAGGAGCGGAGGAAGCTATCCAAAGGAGACATAGGGAAGTGAAAGATAACAAGTAGGTCCCTTGTCTTATTTATCTTCTATAGAAAAAGGTTAAACTCTTTAAATCTATTGTTCTAGGTGAAGCTACCCACCTAGGGAAATTGTGTTTATCCGTAGATGAAAAATTCCATATAACAAGCTTCTAGAGCAACTCAAGAGCTTGAACTGAAAGAGAATAAGGAGGAAGAAATGAGAAGGTAGAGGGAAAATAGAAGAATAGTTGAGGAAGAATGAAGCACTGAAGACGAAAGAAAAAGACAAGAAGAAGTGAAAGAAATACTGTAGAATGAAACATAGGCTAAATCCAAGGAAGAATTCCTCTAGACTTAGCAAGAAGAACTAAAGCTGGAAGTTTGAAAAGGATTCAGATGCGATGGAGATTGACTCAGTGTCACAGAAGATTCTAGATATCACTGGAGGCCACCTACCTGTGACAAAAATGAGCATCACACCAACCAAGAGGAAGAAGGTGATCAATTTGAACAACAAGTTTGATCATAGCTTGAAAAAAATCATGGAGCATAAAAAAAAGAAATATGTCAAGCCACATCTAACACCAATATAGATTACTAATGCATTGAGATATAGTGTAATTTAAACCTATTAAAAATCCCCTTTTACATTCCTTGTTACCCTTTTCTCCCTCTTTTTTATTCATGTTTTGGCTTATGAACTTCATAAATTAAGGCTTAGTATTTTTATTTACAGTTAATGAAAAAATACTTATTTTCATATGTAATCCTTTTAGTTGATTAACATTAGATTATGGTTGAAGAACATGATTATGTGAGAATGACCTTCTTGCAAGGTTTTGAGAGGAACAACGTTAGATATTTGGACCAATTTAGCAACGAACACATGCAAGGATCTTGCTACCTTGTTTTGGAAATGTCCTACTAACATCATAGATATTGGTTGGCATCCAGAGTTTCCTCCCTGATTACAATGGAAGCATGTCCATTTGAGACTACTCTTCATTCATGCTTGAGGAATCCATGCATATCTAAAACATTTCAAAGTTGTGCCAGTTCTAGATATCGAGGTTGGGAAAATGTGATGAGAATGAATGGTGAATTTTTTTCCATATCAATTGATATGGAGTCCATAATTTCCTGTAGGTCCACAAGCTCATGCAATTTACTAAAGCACAGGACAAGAATCTACTTCTAATTTCAACCAGCGGAAGCCAATAGATCGATGAAAAAAATATGAACAGGAAGAAGACAAATCAATGGAACATAGCACAATAAGTTTTCCTAGGGAAAGCCACTACTCAAAACCCCACCTATCTGTATTGCATTAAATCATAAATACGAGTGAAGATACAAATATTGTTCTCACTAGAAAAATTCCGCACAAGTATGCTCAACTCTCTACATCACAAGCCTACTCTTAGCCAACACTTAGCCAATTTCCACTACCTTCCAAGCCCCTATTTCCTTGCACAATTCCTAGGATGAATAACCCACATTTAAAGGTAATTCATGCTTCCAAAACTGCGCAATCCAAAGATAGGTCCTTCTCTAATTGCATGCATGATACTTAGAACTCAGTCAATCGTACAACTTATAGTACACTGTCCCTGCACTCTAGTCTCAATTGGGTCTTTCTCTGAAATGACATGCATGAGTGTCTTATGAGGGAATATTCAGTTTAATGGAGTAACACTTGTGGATGCACCCTTGCACCAATTGACTGTTAGTCCTCTATTAGTTCCACAAATAGTTAAAACTAATTTAGCTGACCATAACTCAGTAAACTGAGTTATCTAATTACAACTCAATTTAAACTCATACTGGACCCATAAAATTTAGGGAGAAAATATACATGACTATAAAAATACTTCCAACTCGAAATTTCTAAGCTAATTAAGTTAATTACTCTTAATTGACTATTTACAAGTTTCTATGAGAATAGAATTAAATTTTAATTCTCAAATTAAGATAAGGACAAATTAAACTGGAATTTTTTGTTGTCATTTCTCAACACTCCCTCTCAACAAGAAAGGGATTATCTGTTACCCCAATCCTATCTTTGTGAAACTCGAATTTACATCTTGACGATTCCTTTGTCAAAATGTTAGCATCTTGCTCCTCCATGGGAATGTACTCTAACAACATGATCCGCCTTAATAAACAATCCCGTGGATGATGATATCAGATATAAATGTGCTTGGAACTATCATGAAAAAATGGATTTTCGGAGAGTTTGATACAACTCTGCTTATCATAGTAAATCACTGTTGGATCCATCTACTGACCAAATAAACCAACCAAGATCTTCCTCATCTAGATGGCCTCACATGCTGCCTGACTTGCAACCATGTACTCTCCCTCTGCCGAACAAAGTTCAACCGATCTCTGTTTCCTGCTATACCAAGGAACTACCACTGACGCAATATTGAAAATCCCTCCTGATGTGCTTTTCCGATAGGATGGAATCCCTATCCAATCTGCATTGGTGAAGCCTTGAAGGTTCACTCCCTCTGTCCATCTGTACCATAATCCATATTGAGTAGTTCCCTTGAGATATCTCAATACATGCTTTTCCGCCTTTCAATACAACTTTGTAGACCTAAACATCACTTGACTAAGCTGGTTAACTTCATAGCATAAATCCAGTTATGTGTTCACCAAGTACATGAATGAGCCCACAAGATGCCTATAAACAATAGCTTCCACTACCACTCTTGAAGTAGCATCCTCCTTCCTCCAGTTACCAGCTAGAGGAGTCTCCATAAGCTTGTAGCTCTCCATGTGGAACCTCCTGAGTATCTTGTTAGCATACTTTCCGCGCAACACAAACAAATCCTCATCACCCTACCATACTTCCATGCCCAGAAAGTAATGCATGAGCCCCAATTCCTTCATCTCAAACTATCTTGCAAGGTCCTCCTTGCAAGAATTGATCAACTAATCATCATTTGTCAGTATGAGATCATGAACATAAAGTAAAATGATCACCAATTTACCTTCCACCACTATGTGGTACAGGTTTGCATATGCTTCACTCTTCGTGAATCCCAACCTAGTGTACCAAGCATGAGGTGCTTGCTTTAGCCCATACAAGGCTCTCTTGAGCCAGCACACATGTGACTCACGGTCAAAGGTTTTAAAACCGTCAGGCTGTTCTATGTATACCTCTTCCTCAATCATGCCATTAAGGAACACTATCTTTACATCCATTTGATGTATCTTCCAAACCATCTATGCTTATAGTGCTAATATAGATTTGATTGATGAGTACCTTGCAACATGAGAAAAGGTATCATCATATTCAATTCCCTCTACCTGTGAAAAGCCACAGACCACAAATCTAGCCTTATGCTTCTCCACACTACCATCTTTGACTTGCTTTACCTTACAAAGCCAACAAGAGCTCACCATAGACTTATCCTCCGGTCTCGGGACCACATGCCAAACAATGTTATGAACTATGGAGTCATACTCCTCCAACATGGCATCAACCCAAGTCGGTTGCTGCACTACTTCCTCAAAGGAAGTTGGTTCTGTCACAACACATCCACTCATAAGAGCCATGTATCTAGTGTACCTGTCAGGTGACCTCCTCTGTCTATGCTGTGATGTGGGTGCTCCCACATTCTCTCTAGCATCCAACAACAATCTATCCACCTCTCTGGTGCACTTTCTCGCATCTCCGGAAGACTCTTCTTGAGTGGATGTCTCCACTCTTGGATCCTCTGCATGTGGCTTCTCCACATAAATTTGAGGCTCATCAACCTTAAGAGATAAAATCTCCTCAATCACATGTAGCTAAAGATCCCTCTCAAGGAAAACTCACATGGACTTCTCCTCATCGAATCTAACATCCCTGCGAATGACTGTCATCCTACTGGTCGACAAGTACACCTGATAGTTGTGAGAGGTCTACCCCACAAATATCTAGCTTCTTCCATGCATCTTTAGTCACATGAAAATTTACATGTTAGCACTCTGTATTTCTTAAGATTGTGAAAGAAATACAAGGGTAACCACAAAACTACTTTGGAAGTTGGGATCTAGCGCTGTGAAATTCAGAGAGGGATCTCTCTTTCAAATTTAGATTTGTTTATATTGAGATATTATATTAGTTGTGGAAGTTCAAGGGTTTGGTTTGGTTGTTTGGTTGAGAATGTAACAGTACACCATTGGGTAATGGAGTAAATATACTTCAAATGGATTTATTTAAGCATTTACAGACAGGTCTAACAAGGCAAGGTAGGCATATTTATTGGATCTTATATGTTTAATGAGATGAAAAAATGAGAAATGATTAAGTATCCATTAAGTAGAGAGAAATTAATAATTCTATTGCTTAAATTCAGTAGAAAACATTTATATTGTTTTAAGCTAGAACAGGGCGCTATTAAAACAAATCATGAACTTAATTTTCTTTAAAACAATAGAGAAACAAAACACATATGAAAAATAGAGAAAACACAATAACAAAGAGAAGATCACTTCATCAAAAAATCTGACACAGGAATCCTAAAAAAGCTTAAGTCTTACTGAAATGTGTCCATTGGAACTTGATGGAACAACTTTACATCAGTGGTCCTTTATTTTACATAAACATCAACCTCTATTACTTCGAATTATGAAGTACTTATAGGAAAATAATTACAAAATATCTTGATCTCAAAATATCAAGACAAAATCCTAAAATATCTAAAACATATTACATAAATAGTACAAAAATTTAGGAATTAGAACTACTAGAGCTGCTGCCTATTGTCGAGGAAGGCTGTTGATGACTGGTGCCAAAAAAGTGCTACCTATCTGAGATGAAAAAATGTTTCACTCAAGTAATTCACCCAAGTGATCCCACTTCATTGGGAATAAAAAGTTTTATTATATTTCTATATGTTTTATCAACTTCGATATATTTCTCAAAGGTAGGTCTATTGATGAAAATATGTTAAATCTCAGGTTTGAAAATGAGATAAAAATATAAAGCCTCCAAGAAAGTTTTTCTTTTCATACTTCCTTTTACCCCTACAAACTTGGATTTATCTTTGGCAATAGTGTAACTATTTTGACTGTAGTCACTCAAGATGATTAACCTATCATTCATGGCCACTAAACCTAGTAGACCTCTCTTATTCAATAGATTAAACTTGGTACGAAATCTCTGGACAACAGTTTCTTGAGTCTGGCATTTGTTCTCTAATTGAACCATCAAGTTTCTCTTCTCCAAAACCTTCTTGATTTCTAGGATGGTTTCAGTCCTATCTTCAATCAGTAGCTCTTTTAATTCTTCTCTAGTCTTAGAATTTAAGATTTTGATCAATGTTGTTGCTTCAGTTGGCTTGTATCCCAATACTTCCCTCACTTGTTCTATCAATGTTTTTAACCTTTGCATCAACTCCCCCTTCTCGAAAATGATTTGGATTGATGGCCAAATATCAGCTATAGTTGCATTGATATCTGTGCATATGTTTTCTTTAGGTTGTTCTATAATTTGAGCCATCACTAACTCACTCTCTAAAAACTCTATTCTTTGAGCAAGCCTGTGAGATTTCTGTAACTCTGATATATAGGAGTTATCATTCTTCAAATTCTGTTCTTGTAGATTTTTCATCTATTATTTCAATTTTTCAATCTCCTTTCCCTAAATGGACATCTCCTACATGGTTTCAACCAATTCAATGGCATAATCTGTAGTCGATGTTGGTGTTGTTGTTGATGTTGAAGCCTCTGTTGCTCTTGCCACTGCAATTGGTACTCCTGTAAGTGGAACTATATCCAACTGTGAGGATTGCTCCTTCTCTTTGAGTAATTTTTCTAGTTCCAACTCCATTTCTCTGAACTGGACAATCTATTCAATTATTATCTTGACCACGTCTTCCTTTTGTTTTTCCATTTCTCCCATTTCCTTGGTCTGAGGATCTTTTGTAGATGGCAGCTTGAGCTATTTCCTCATAGATGCTATATCAACATTTTTCTTCTTTACAATCTTCTCCACTGCCTTTACATCACTAGGGTCATAACATAACTTATGGATAAGTCCTCTAAAGACTTAATTCTAGTATCTTTGACCAAGGATGATATTTTATCCAGCTTCAGTTGCGACTGTATGTTGCTGATGCAGGCCTATAGTTTTGAAGTTGTCAATGGCAGTGTGAGTCAATGTAGAATACATGATCTCTCCAATCTATTTTTGCATGTCCATCTAATCAATCAGATTGATCTGATTTGTATAAAAGGAGAAGATCGTCTTCTTGTAGTCTACTAGTGATTTAGGAAATGGAACCTGTGCTTGTAGGAAAGCCATCTGCATTCTCCCTTGTTCAATATCAAAGGCTGAAAAAAACCTGTGTTAGGAAGTAACAGTTTGCTTCCAGAACTTTACGTAAGTACTATTTTATAATATTTCATTCTTTTTCTTGATTGCTTTGTACTGAGCAAAAATATTAGGCTTTATTTGGCCTTGAGCCAAGTCTGTTGTCTGAGTTATGTATGGAGGATCTTGTGAAGCAAAGGAAGATGGAGAGCCTATAAAAATGTTTACTTGTCTTCTACCTAAAAAAATGCCTTTTGGTGTTGTTGAAACTTGTTTACTTGTCATGACTATAGTAGTCTTTCCTTCTTCATTCTACATAAAAGCTGGTGGTGGATTTTTTTTGGGCTTCTTTGTATAAATTAAGAATTGCTTGGCTTCAATTTTTGTCACAGGAGAAGACTCTTCTTCTCTAGGCCTTTTATCACATTTCTCCTGAGGGACTAGTGTCTGTGAGGTGGTTGTAGGTAAAATATGCTCCTGAACTTCCTGTAAGGTGTTCTCTTCCCATTGGTCGTTGTTCATAAGCTTCTCAATTCCAGGCCTAGGGGTATGAGAATAAGGAGTGGTATTCTACTCCACTCTTAGCCTAGAAATTATGCTGAAGGGGTCATAGGACCAAGTGAAACTTAAATGAAAGTTCATCTGCTTGAGAATTGTATCTGCCTCAATGCCTGCTACCCTGTTGTTGCATATGAATGGCCCCACCTTCGTTTTGATATGTAATTGGGCCTTCTTCTTGGCTGAAACAAAATGTAAATCATCCATATTAATCATTTTCTTGATATACTCCAATGAGAAAATTCTGATAGGAACATATTTTGGCAATTTGTATGGTGGAAACTCACAACCATACACTTTGATTTTGGTGTAGTTCTGGTACAAGTACTAGTCTCATGTTTTGGCTTGATCACTGAGGTGTAAAGTTCTTTGAATATCATAACCTATCCTAGGTTCCACATTGCTATTTAGAAGACACACCACTGTATAGATAAACTGATCAATGAAGTCACTGAAGGTGAAGTTACTGGAATTCTTCCTCACTAAAGAGGTCCACTGTATAACTGATTGTGCATTACCTTCATCATCCAATTTCTGTAAGGTCATTGGAAACTTGTCTGCCTGATAAAACAAAAACATGTATTCTAACACTGATGAATGTTTAAACATTACTTCTGTTGTGATCTTAAGGAATTGGTCATGGATGCTATCTGCAAGGAATTGACTAGAAGTAAATATTACAAAAGGTTTTTCTTCTATGGAGTATATGGAAAGAAAACCTAAAATAGGCTCATCTACCCATTGATCTAAGTGGTATCATAGTAGACAAGACACTAATGACACAATTTGTTTAGTTTTTTTTAGGAAACATAGACACTGGGTATGGGGGGTTCTTCTTTGGGAGTTGAACATCTTCTGGTAGAAAATATCAAATATCCTATATCTCTGAGGGAAGGTCAACTTTTGGTAGAGTTCCATGAGGGAATCTACAGAAAAAGGGATCAAAGAGTCACCCTGGGGGATTTTCAACCTTTGGTTAATGGATTCTATGGTTATGGTCAGCAGAATGTCACCATTCTGGGCCACAATGGCTCTCTGGCTAGGAATATATATGGATTGACACCACATGACAAATTATGGAAAATGATGAGACCGGGGAAACATGAATTGTGGCAAGAGGGATTCCTAGAGGTTGATTTCATCACTTTGGTCTAGAAAGGTCTGTTTGAGTCAATTTTGTAGTTTGAATAAGTCGAACTCACAATTGGTCTCTATAATTTTGTAGTGTTGATCTTCCAAGGGTGTATGGTCCAAGTCAATTACATGAGGGATCATTGTATTCTCACTGGTTTGTTTTGACTTTTTGTTAGGTTCCATTGCTTAGGATATCAAGAACAGAGAAGAGGTGATGAATTTGGTCTTTTACTTGGGAAAATTCGAAATTTTGATGCAAAAAATTGATCGTTGTGACCAATACGTGGCCGAAATTGGATGACTGGGATTTGTAGGGGTGACCAAGCAATTTAGTAGATGAGGTGGTAGTCTGAAAACTTGTACCTGTTTTTTCTGAAAGGGACAGGGAGCAGAAAGGAGCGACAATGATTGTTTTGGGGATTTTTTATAGACAATTAAGAGTTTTCCGTTATTATTCTCTGTTATGGAACATATCGGTTTCCAGGTGGTATACGTTTGGAAGGTAACGAGCATATTGTAATGGGTTGATTATAGTGAAACTAGAGTAGGGAGGCTATGTGGTGAAATAGGATTGGCGGGGAAGTAGGGACGTGGCAGAGGAATGATGTAATGGGTAGAGACAACCATTAACGGGAAGATGGGTGGGATTTCAGGCGCGGGGGGGGGGGTGTGTTGGTGGTAAGTAGTTTGGAGTGGGGGAGGGGTGTGAAATCATGAACACTCGCCACATATCATGGGCCCAGAATTGGGGATCCCGCTTTTTGGACCCCCCTGCTGATAAAGGTAGAATGGGCAGGGGGGTTTGAACTTAATTCCCTGCCGTTGATCTAGGTGGGGTAAATCACAATAGTTGGATTGTGCGCACCATATACTAGAAGTTGACAAAAAATATTTGTCACTTTCGAACCTTGTTATAAAAACCAAATATTAGCACCCGTGCATTATTACATATTAATTAATCATGTTTAAATTACACGATTAAACTAAATAAATCAGGATTAATCCATACTAAACATAATTAATTTAATCCTAAGGGCGTGTTTTGATTACCGGGCCCATATTATCTTCCTAAGGTTGCTTCTAACCCTGTTCTAATTCATATTTAATCAATTAACCAATTTTAGACACTTTGGTTAATATTCCTCTAATCTACCTGTTGATTTCAACTAAGATTATGCTTAATGGTTGATTTATTATCTAATCTATGCAACCCTTTTAACTTACTTTAATCATGATTAAGTAGTATGATTAAACTATACAATTTATTTGTATGTGGCATTTAAAAAAGCTGCACACTTTTATTTGAAAAACTTCTAAAGCAATTTTAATGCATTTTTTGATCTTTTTGGTGGCATTTCAACTTGCTCGCCTGCATACATTTTCATGGTTTTTTTTTTCTTTCTTTCTTTTTTATTCTATTTTTTCTTTTCTCATATACATGTTTTATACCCTATTTTCATT
>APFE031602397.1:132276-149540 GCA_000404065.3 Pinus taeda
TATATATCATTTGCATAGTAAAATATTATTTAAACTTTCAATCACCTAAAAGGAAATAGCCAATCATAAATTGAAACTATGAATCATAGGACCCTAACAATATCGATGACCCAAAAATCCTGAAGTGACCAATGTCTGGCCTCTTACCATAATAAGCCTCCTATGGTGTCTTCATCCCAAGTATTTGATGTGGGCTACGGTTCTGAACATAAACCACCATGTTGCATGCCTCAGCCCGCAAGTGTAGTGGTAGACCCTAATCATGCAACATCACCCTCACTACCCCTATTATGCTTATGTTCTTCTTCTCGGCCACTCCATTCTATTGAGGGGTATGGGGTGATGTCAGCTCGCAATTAATCCCTTCCACTGCACATAAGTTGTTAAACTTGTTTGAGACATACTCACCACCATTATCACTCCGTAGATATTTAACCTTCTTACCCGATTCGTTCTCAACCAATGGTTTAAATTCACAAAAAAATGTGAAAGTTTGATACTTTTTCTCCATGAAAAATATCCAACATTTACGAGAAAATTCATCAATAAATATAACATAATGCCCATGTTTGGCCATGGATGCTTTTGATAATGGTCCACACACATCTGAATGGAATCTCTCTAAAATAACCTCTACTTGACTGTCTCTGTAATGAAAGGAAGACTTGGTGTATTTATCCAAAGTACACCCCTTGCATGTATCAAATTTCTCTAGTGTACCTTTGGGCATACTGGTGGAGATCTGTTGCATGATCTTCAAAGCCCTATGATGCAAGTCTCCTAATCACCTGTGCCACAACTCACCAATGTCTTGTCTCTGCAACATCTCTGCTCTCGTGCTCAAAGCATCACAATCCTCTACCTCCAACTTATAGAGATTCTTCACCCGAATCCCTATCTTCTTTACTTGACCCGTGGCTATCTGTTGAAGGAACGCCTTTTCTTTCAAGAAGATCACATCATAGCCTCTATCCTCAAGCATGGTAACAAATACCAATTTCTTCTTTAGCGTAGACACATACATAGCATTCTTCAAGGTGAGTGGAGTCCCATGCTCCCTTTGAAAAGTAATCGTGCCCAATCCAGTAGCATGATACCTCCCATCATCATCCATCTCGATATGCATCTAGAAATATTTCTCCTCCAGGTCACTGAATAACTCCTTGTTGCCAGTCATGTGGAATGAAGCTCCACTCTCTAAGCGCGATATTCTTCCCATAATTGATGACACCATGCATACAATGAGGGAAAATTCCAAATCGAATTGAGAGGGAAAAAAAATCACCATCGCTCCTGCTGAGGACTTCTTCTTGGACTTCTTGAGTGGACAATTTGTAGAAAAATGGCCCATCTCATGACAATGAAAGAATTTCAATTTCTTCATGTATTTCTTCTTACTTCCATGGAAAGAATACGATTTGGAATGGGAATCTTTCCCTTCCCCCTTCTTCGCCTTAATCACTAAGACACAATTCTCTTCATCATCAATCTTTTACAAAGATCCATCCTTGGTGTTCCTCCTGATCTCCTCCTGCATCAAATCCAACCATAGTCATTCCCAATATGGAAGCTTCTCCCAACCATTGATAGAGTCATGATAACTATGCCAAATATTTGGGAGTGCAAGAAGAGAAAGAATCACCATATAATCCTCAGAAACCGTGATTCCAACACTTACAAGTTCATCACGACATTGAGTGAACTTAGTCAAGTATTTTGGAATAGTCTCGCCTTTCTCCATTTTTATTTTTCAAAGTTTTTCCTTCAATGCAAATTTCCTTTGGTCACTACTGTTATGATACAAGTCCATCACTGCTTTCCACATAGCATACAAAGTTCCTTTTCCATGGAGACTCGAGACAATGTGGTCTCGAACTCCCTCAAGTATTATCTGCCTTGCCTTCGCCACACACTTCTTCTATTCAGCCAGATTTTGTGCATCTAATGTTGCTGGCTTAGCAATGTCTTGATCAATGAATTCCTTTAAGCCATTATCCTTCATCAAGACCTCCATTCTATCCCTCTAGGTTATATAATTCAAGTTTCCTTCCAAGACATACTCAAGCCCCAAACCGTAGAATGCCATCTGCCGATCGTGAAGTATGTATTGAAAATTCAAATTTCACCTATAACCCAAAACTCAAAACTTCGAAATATCCTCTAGTATATTGAATTTAGCTCCGATAGGCTATAGAATTTCCTGTAGATTAATAAGCTCATGCAATTTACTAAAGAATAGGACAATAATCTACTTCTATTTTCAACCAACGGAAGTGAATAGATCGATGAAAACAATATGAACAATAAGAAGACAAATCAATGGCACATAACACAACAAGTTTTCCCAGGGAAAGCCATTTTTCAAAACCCCGCCTATCTGTATTGCATTAAATCAGAAATATGAGTGAAGATACAAATCTTGGTCTCACTAGAACAATTTCGCACAAGTATGCTTAACTCTCTACCTCACAAGCTAGCTCTTAGCCAATAATTAGCCAATTTCCACTGCCTACCAAGCCCCTATTTCCTTGCGCAATTCTTAGGATGAATAGGCTGTATTTAAAGGGAATTCATGTTTCCAAAACTGCGCAATCCAAACATAGGTCCTTCTCTGATTGCATGCATGATATTTACAACTCAGTAAATCATACAACTGATAGTACACTGTCCCTACACTCTAGCCTCAACTGGGTCTTTCTCTAAACTGATATGCATGACTTTCTCATGAGGGAATATTCAATTAACTGAAGTAATACTTGCGGATGCACCAGTGCACCAACTGACTATTAGTCCTCTATTAGTTCCACAAACAGTTAGAACAAATTTAACTGACCATAACTCAGTAAACTAAGTTATCTAATTACAACTCAATTCGAACTCATACTGGGCCCCTAAAATTTAGGGATAACATATACATGACTACAAAAAAGATTTCCAACTTGAAATTTCTAAGCCAATTAAGTTAATTAAACTTAATTAAATATTTAAAAGTTGCTATGAGAAAAGAATTCAATTTTAATTCTCAGCTTAATTCAAGGACAAATTAAACTGGAATTTCCTATTTCCATTTCTCAACATGGATTAATGCTATAAGAAACTTGCTTTTCCATTCAATTGGTTGTTATAGTTTGTTCAATCCATAATCTATATAATGTAGAACTTTTCACTGAATAAGGGATGAATATTTTTGCTAATACAAAGCTAATACTCTTTTGATTTGAGTTTGTGAATGTAGTGTGGTTGAATAGCATAGAGACAGTGAAATCCTAAAGGAAGGGCCCATTGTAAGAGATTGTGCCTCCATTAATATGTATGTGTATATTTTGTTTTTGTGTGATTGTTCCTTACCAAAACATGTCTATGTTTTATTTAGTTACTATTTAAAATTTGCTAATATTGGTATTCTTGTAGGATCATATCATTATTTCTCTTCATCATTTGTATTGATATTCATATATGTTTTATCTCATTACTATTTTTAATTGCTAAAACTGGTAGTCTTGTAGATATAATACTCTATGCTTTAATAACAATATGATTTGAGTGTGGTTCCAAGTCATTAAGCATAAAGTGTGTAGTATTGTAGATACAGTTTCAATAATTATTTATTTTAATTGTTGTTTTCTTTGCTATAAGAACAAGACTATAATTGTAGAATCACAAAGCTTTGCATTGTATTGCTGCAATCAAATCACAATTGTAGTTATAGGGATAATGTCGAAACAATTTGCACTCTTTTGGGAACATAACCCCGAGACAACCTAGAGCAAGGTTCTCACAAAGGTTCTCACTGTGTGATAGAATCAAATGAGGAGCCATTTGTTGATCTTAGGATTCAAAGCTTGTTTCTTTTGAGCATTATAATTTCCATTGTTAGGTTTTGATTTGGGAATTTATAAACTATTCTAGTTCTTTTATTTTGTTTTAAACCATTAGGATAACAAGTGCGATACTGAAGTTGGTATCTCCTTAATGGTTAATACAAGACCTCAATCTCTTGAAAAAATAGTATGAGTACCTCAATATAGGAATGGTAACCATAGCCAATAATTAAATTTTAGATACTTGTAATGATACTTCATGAATAAGAGGTGACATTTTTGGTGTCATTGTCAGGGAGGCACTAAAATATATTGAAATTGCTTGTTTTATATTAGAATAGGGGAAATTACTTGAGTCAGGTAGATTATTTTCCTTTAGAATCCTTAGGTTGATTTAGGATGAATTACTCGAGGATTTAGGAATCCTTGGGGATATACTTCTAGTGCTGATTTTGATTGTAAATAACAACTAAGTCCTTAAGGAGTTTTTAGAGGTTCTAAAGGCACCACTTTTGATAAAAAAGTAAAGGATGGTAGGTAAAAAAGAAAGGTTAAACCTAAGGCACCACCTATTGAACCAAATATTCAAAAAGTAGCATCCAAAGATATATAATATCCCCATATGGGTGAACTTACAGGTCTTGCCATTGCATAATCTCCAATCCTAAACTCTTCTCATTTTGAAATCTAGTGTTAGAGAAATTGGGAAAATACTATTAGAGGACCTAGCCCCTCAATAGAGTCACAAGGATCTGAGTTTTGGAGGGAACCATTCTTAGATATGGGGGAAGAATTGGATGGAAAAAGGTAAAAAGGAACTAGTTACATTTGATTTTCCCATCAAACATCTGAGGGGCTAGTCCAAATGAAAAACATTCCTCCATCTACTTTACCTAATTTTCATAGGTTAGCTAGTGAAAAGCTGAACACTTGCTTTTTTGAGTTTTATTTATTATGTTGAATTTATGATTATTCCTTAGATGCTAAAAAATTAAAATGATTTTATACCACCTTGAAGGACAAAACAGTTCGTTGGTTCATGGGGCTTAACTACAATTCTATTAAATTATGGTGGAAAATGAGGAAACATTTCTTGAAAAAGTATCAAGACTATTATAAGGTATGATATATAAGAGAATAAATTTTCAAAATGACCAGAATGAAGAGGAAAGTATCAAGGAATACATTGAGAGGTTTCAATATAATTTGCAAATATATTTTTATTTATTATTTTTTATTTTTTATTTTTAATTTTTTTTTCCATTAAATCCTGAGACATTGTGCATTATTCTCCTCCAAGGAATAGGGGATGACTGCATAGATGTCTTAAATATCCTAGGGGGTGGGGACATTTAGCCATTTAATTATGAAAAAAAATGTGATATTTGTAGGAGACACTCTAGAGGAAACACTAGGATAGGTAAGGGACTTAAAGACATACTTACAATGGAAACCAAATCAAATAATGGAGGGGTTACTTAAGGTGAGAAAAGAAATTTGTTGGACAAATTAAAAGATGATATTTTCAACTCCTTGAGCTTGCAATTAGATGCCTTTTAGGAAAAAATAAAGAAAGAGGAGGCAAATTTAGCCTTAGCCATCTTCCATTCAAAATGTAGGAAGAAAAATCTCTTGTGAGAATCCCCCCTTTGATAACATAAAAACATGTGGTATTTATAAGCAAAACCATGCCGCCAAAGCTTTCCCTTCCCTAACCAAAATCAAGGCAATATACTAGGGAGCCAATGAGACAATTGAACAATTTTTTTTTGTAGCTCAAAACTGACCCTAGCTGCCTCTATCCCCTAGCATGACACATGAATCACCACCAAATTTTCCTCCCTATCAATGTCCATAACAATGGTATCCTCTAATGTCCTAGAAACATTGGTCTCTATAAGCCTGTGGAAAACCTTGGCAACAAATTTGGTTGGGCCTATACCTTATGGGAAGCAACCTCAGAAATATGTGCCTTAATTCCCACCTATCACCCAACACCAAGAACAACTATAATTACCCACATCTCAGCCACCTCCAAGACCACCACGTATTCCTTCCCAACCTATATCTATTAGAAATAATAAAGTAGCTTAGTCCACTTATAATCTTGAGTTTCCCCCTTACCCAGCTTATTTTGTTTCTTCTATAGGTTGTGATGATATCCATATTCATTCAGGGAAGGTGGTGAATAATCAAAGTTATCCTCTTGTTGAAGAACACAACAATGAGGAGGGAAGTAAGGAAATGGAAAATCAAAGGTTTTTTTGTGAACCACCAACATTCTCTCGAAAGAACATAGATCATCATAAATCCCCATAACGTACTTTTATTCTTTCATTACTCAAAAAATTATATATAAGAATGATGCCAATGTAACTATATTTTGATGCTTTTGGAGAGATGAGAAATATATGTGTAAACATTTGTTTATTTCAAGAAATAAAAGATTTCCCAATTGATGCAAAGGTCGTTAGATAAATATCTTTAAGGAAACTTGGGAGAAAGAAAAAGGACCCCCCAACTATGCATGCTGTTCGGAAATTAATAGATTTAATGTTAGGTAAGGTCTTTATGACTAAATATATAGATTTAGGGAGTCCAATCATTAATTTCCATATTACTTATATACCTATTCTTAATATATTAATTGACATAGGAGATTCCATTAGTTTAATAAGTAAGGAACCAATGGAAAAAATTAAACCAAACTTAAGGCAACTATTGAAAAATGTAGCAAGAAAATATCAATTTGATTTTGCCTTGATTAAATTGAAAAAAAAATTGAATTTCCAGATCAACAGAGAACTTGGATGCAGTTAACTTATGTGACTTGGATTGCTTCACCTAGTTTACTTAGTAAATTCGAGTTGGAGGAGTTAGAGTTCAGTTAAGCATGTGTGATTTCCAATTTGTAGTAATCAAGGTCAATTATTTTAAGTTATTTTCAATTAAAGTAGTTCCAATTGTTGGAGGAACTAGTGGAAGGTCATTTGTGCAGTGAGACTTCAATCTAATTTAGTGATCATCCAATTAACTGATCAATCAACCCAAAATAGCTAGTGCATGTAGAGTATTCGAGTTCCCGAGTTGTGGTGGAGATTCCAAGGCAATGTAACATCAGTTGTAGACTCATGTAGTCAGATGGTCAACCTTGGGAATTGTGCAATAAATTTGAGGAATTTACTAAATAATAGGGGCCTAATTTCTCAAGGAATTACACAAAGAAATAGGGGCTCAAGAAAAGGAAGAAACTGACTAAGTATTGGTCAGAGCTTCTAAGTGAGTAAAGAGATAGGTTATACATTTGTAGGCTGTGATCAGTTGATCAAAGCATTTTTAATACATCTCTATTCATCATATTAATGCAAGTAGGAATAAGGGTTTTTAGTAGATTGCTTTCCCATGGAAAAATATTGTGTACATGTGTGTTATTTCTCATTGCATGTTTGTGATTGATGTTCTAAATTGTGAATTGAATTCCACATACCAACATATTAGGTTTGTGTCTTGTGATTTTGATTAAAACTTCATGAGCAGTTGAAAATCTACACCATAATTTCTACATGGTATTAGAGGAGGATTCACATTAGAGCATGAATTTCAAAGTTGTTTCTCAGGAGATTCGAATTTGCACTTCAGTGTAGTAGGATCTATTCAGAGTTGGGAAGATTTTCTTCAATAGGCTGAGACTAGAGTATGCCTTGGAAGGAAACTCTAACTTAATTGCATGGAAGGATCACATGGGGGTGGTGTTGGATGACAACAATTGCTAGAATACATCACAATAGATGTTGTGAAACCACAAGTATCCAATGTACAAATCCTAGTCCAATGGAAGAAATATGTAGCCAAGGTGAGGAGAATAATCTTGGAGGGAGTGCGAGATCACATTGTCACAAATATCCATGCAAAATAAACTCCTTATGCAATGTGGAAGGAATTGACATATCTGTTCCATAATAGCACCGACCATAGGAAATTGACACTAATAGAATGACACTATTCAACAGTATCTGAGCAGGTTCACACAAGTTCATGATGATCTTGCAGGAGTTGGTGTTACTATTTCAGATGATGACTTGGTAAGCCTAGCCCTTCTAGACCTTCCCAAGAGCTGGCATAACTACTAAGATTCAGTGACGAGAAGGGAGAAAATACCGAGTTGGGAACACTTATGGTTCAATTTGGTACAAGAGGAAATAAGGAAAAATACCAGAGTTGGAGCTTCATCCAAGGGCAAGGATGAATAAAAATTTGCATTGGTTGGAAAGAGAAATAATGGAAAAGGTGGAAGAAATATCAAACAAAACTAGAATCTAGCCAAGGGGGAAATAAGAAAGATTTTTCTAAAATTAAATGCTTCAATTATCACGAATATAACATTATGCCACGAAGCATTCACAAAAAAATTCAAGCAAGAAGACCTTAGGGGGAGAAACATGTGAAGCTTTGGCTTCACAATTCGATCTTTACTTCACCCTTATCGCATGCATGACCAACACAATGATGGGAAGCAAGGGGTACTTGGACTCTAGTGCCTCGTTCCACATGAGAAGGTGTAGAGAATTTTTCAGTGACATGGAGGAGAAATATCTCTAGATACACATCGATTTTGGGGATGAAGGAAGGTACAATGCGATTGATATTGGTACAATCACCTTTAAGAGGGAGTCAGGCTCCCCTCTCAGGCTCAAGGATGTCAAGTTTTTTCTAGGCCTAAAGAAGAATATAATCTCTGTTGTAGTTTTGGAATACCGTGGTTATGACGTGATATTTAGCAAAGGAAAATAATTACTAAGACGCATATACATGGGACAAGTGAAGTAGACCGAGTTTAGTGTGAATAAAATGTATAATCTAGATGTGGAAAATTGTACTACATTAAGTAGTGAGGTGGAGAAAGTGTAGAGCTGTGACATTGGTGAAATTTGGCACAAAAGTCTTGGCCATTTGCATCACGGGGCCTTTAATATTATGTGGCAAATAACACTAGCCTCCCCAAAGGAGCACTTGAGTAGCAATATGTATGCAAAGGATGTACTTTGGGTAAGTACACAAAATTCACATTCCATGATTGGGACAACAAAGCACATGTAGTCTTGGAAAGGATCTTCTCTAATGTCTGTGGACCTTTCTCAATAGACTCCACTGTTAGACAAATATATCTATATATATATATTATATATATATATATAATATATTATATATTTTTTTTTAATAATGACTTCTCAAGAAAGTGCTAGACATTCTTCATGAATGAGAAAGATGAGACATTCTCCAAGTTCGTAGAATTCAAAGCATTGGATGAGAAATAAAACTGATAATAAGGTGAAGGTTCTCAAGAGCAATAATGGAGGTGAGTATGTTTCAAATGAATTCAAAAATTTTTGTGTGAAAGAAGGCATTCAAAGAGAGTTGAAAGCACCCCACAACCCATAGCAGAATGGGGTGATTGAGAGAAAGAACCATAACATTGTGGGAGCTACAAGAACTATGCTACATGAATAAGGCCTACCTTTTCATTTGTGGGTTGAGGTATGCAACACAAAAATATACTTGTAGAGCCAGAGTCCTCATCAGATTCTTGGTATGATTACACAAAAATAAGCTTTCTTGGGGAGGAAGCTATATTTGTCACACTTAAGGATTTTTGGAGCCTCTGTTTACTACCATGTATCCAAATAATCAAGGAATAAGCTTGATCCGACAATAGAGTTGGGGGTGTGTACTTTCCATCCCTCAGAATGAAAGTTGTGTGAAGGGATGTATATTTTTATGAGGAGAAAGAAACACATGTCTCTCTTGAGAGGGAGCTTCAAATACCACTAGAAGAGGAGATTTTAGCTCCAAAGGAACCTCAGGAAGTTGTGGAGAAACCAAAAACTGAGTAGCAGAGAGTGGAGACATCCACTCAAGCAGAACCATCCAAAGAAGGTAGAGAAAGAACCAGGGAAGATGATAAAATTTTCCAAGATATGAGGGAGAATGTGGGATCTCCTTCAAATTTGCACAGGAAGAGAAGGTCACCTGAGAGGTACATTAGATACATGGCTTTAATGACTGATATTGTGGAGACTGAGCCATCCTATTTTGAGGAAGTAGTAGGGAAACCTGTATGGGTTGATGCAATGGTGGAGGAATACAAATCCATTGTAAAGAAAAATGTTTTGGAATTGGTCCCAAGACCGATAGATAAATCTGTTGTGAGTTGAGATGGATCTTCAAGGTTAAGAATGTAACAAGCAAAATAATAGAGAAGTATAAGGCCATATTTGTGGCCAATGGATTCTCTCAAGTTGAGGGAATTAACTATGAGGAGAACTTTTCTCTTATAACAATGTATTAATCCATTAAAGAAATTCTTGCTCTAACTGTGAAAGTAGGGTGGAAGATCCACCTTATGGATGTAAAAATAACATTTCTGAATGGGGTTATTGACGAGGAGGTGTACATTGAGCAACCATAAGGTTTTGATACATTTTATTGAGAGTCTCATGTGTGTAGACTCAAGCGAGCATTATATGGTCTCAAACAAGCACCTCGTGCTTGGTGCACTAGGATAAAAATTATCTCACGGGTTTGGGCTTGACCAAAAGTGAAGAAGAAGCAAATCTCTATCACATCTTGGTAGAAGGTAAATTTATATTATTGTATCATATGTTGATGATTTTATTTTGACTGCTGAAGTGAAATTGATAAGCTCTTGCAAGGAGGACCTTGCAAGGGAATTTGAAATGAAGGACATGGATCTCATGCACTACTTCCTCGGGTTGGAAGTATGGAAAGGCGACGAGGAAATATTTATGTCTCAAGGAAGGTATGCAAATGCGGTACTACATAGATTACACATGGAGACTTGTAAACCCATGGAGACACATCTAGCAACCAACTAGAGGAATGAGGTTTCCACTTCAGGTGAGGAAGTGGATGCTACTATTTATCGATAATTAATGGGTGTAGTAATGTATCTTGTGAACACACAACCAGATATGTGATATGAAGTCAACCAATTGAACCAAGTTATGGTTAGGCAAACCAAATTATTTTGGAAGGAAACTAAGCATGTTTTACGGAACCTCAGAGGAACTACCCAATTTGGACTATGCTACAAACATACAGAGGGAGTTAAGCTCTATGGCTTCATAGATGTAAATTGGGCAGGGAATCCATCTGAATAAAAGAGTGCATCGAGTATAATTTTCAGTTTTGGGTCCACAACGATTTCTTGGTACAACATGAAGCAAATATTTGTGGCACTCATGTTGAAAAATGCAGAATACATAGCTGCAAGTCAAGCAACATGTGAGGTGATCTGGATGAGAAAGATACTTTTAGGAATTTTTGGTCAGATGATGGGTCCAACTATGATTTACTGTGATAATCAAAGTTGCATCAAGCTCTTTGATAATATTGTATTTTACTATCGATCCAAGCATATAGATATCTGGTATCACCATTTGCAGGATTGTGTAGAGGCAGATAATGTTGCTACAATACATTCCAACATAGGAATAAGATATTGACATTTTGACAAAGGTCTTGTCAAGAGGGAATTTCAGGTTCCATAGGTGCAGGATAGGGGTGGTTTATAATCTATTTCTTGCTCAGAGGGTGTTGAGTCCCAAAACTGCATCTTTCCTACACCTTTTTCTAGCTTCTTTCCATTCATCTGAACCTTCTAAATCATCAGTATCATTGCATAATAGTTTAAAAAAGGGAATTTAAAGTGGTTTCTTGACTATGTGTTTGTGTTGCTATTTGAACTATATTTTTGTTTATAAGCCGCAGAATCTTGTCACTTTCCGCAGCTAGCCCAAGTTTCCACAGCTGTTTTGTCAAAGTCTATATTGTAGGTGTCTTCAGGCGAATCGAGCCACATGGGCAAGTTGCAACTGACGTGGACATGGATTGAGTCCTATTGGCTCAGTCGAATTCATCAGAAAAGGCGATAGTCAACGGTGGGAAAAACAGTGGTCAACTCAAGAGTCCTACAGTGATAAAACTCTATTTTTCACCACGTGAAGCTTTGCGTAGTTTTTCCTAGATCTCGGGGGACAAGTTAACACCTGTGGACTGCTCCATGAACCAGATCCAACAGCCACCTTCCAAAGATTGAATCCTCATGGCAGCCATAGTGCTAAATCTTGGGACGTGGTCGTTTACGTGTCTTGTATCAGCACCAAATGTAGGAAAATAGTTATATTATCCTTTGTTATAAATAATGCGTTCTCATATGCATGTTAGTTAGCTTTTTGAATGTAATTTTGACTGTAAGGAACCCACTGTGCTGTAACTTTATCACTGTGTTGTGACTACATTTTAATATATGAGAAGTCTTCGTTTTTGAACTCAATTGGTGGTTGATCGTTGACTGCCCGAGGATTGTGTAGAGGGCCCCTGCACAGGCTGAGGTCTTGTTTATTATTGTAAAGTTTCATGTTTCATTTCTTTATGTTCTTATGTCATAACCATTCACTTGTATATGTATCACAATTCTTATGGTGTTAACGCTTGATATCAGTCCATAGTTTTCACATTTTTAACTCATCAGTGCTTTTGTTTCAGATCACAAAAGGTAGCCCAGGTAGCACATAGTTTTCTAATGACTAATGACATGGAATCATTCTTGTCCTTCTGCTGACTTTCATTTCATTTAGTTTTTAGTTCCAACATTGTGTTATTTATTTCAGTTTTTCTCAATTACTTTTCTGCAAGTTAGTTATTGAATTGCTCATGACATTCTCAGTTACCTCCTAAAGCCAGAGCGAGTCGAATGGTGAGGGATTGAAGTATGAAGTGTGTAGTTTGATATTAGTTTATTTTTCTGCAAGTTAGTTCTTGAATTTCTCATGACATTCTCAGTTACCTTCTAAAGCCAGAAAGAGTCGAATGGTGAGGGATTGAAGTATGAAGTGTGTAGTTTGATATTAGTTTTATTTTCTACAAATTAGATATCAGATTGCTCAAGTTTTTTATGATTACCTCCTAAAGCCAGAGCGAGTCGAATGGTGATGGGTCAGAATATGAGTTGATGTAATGTGATTTTAGCTTACTTTGCTTGCAATTCTTAGATTTCTTTGAGTTCAGTTTTTCTTACATTTTCATGGCAACAAGGATAATGGGTTTCATGGTCACTAATTCACCATTGTTTAATTAGAATAGTGGCACATTTTCACTCTCCTTTCAAGAATTAGTTTCATCATTGCATTTTTTAGAAAGTTTGAAGTTTTTGAAAATCATTTTAAAAGACATCATTACCTTGAACATTTATATCATACTTGTCTTTTAGAATTTCCATCTCACATTAGGGAATTAACATAAATAAACCCAAAATAAAACAAAAAATCAAAAACGACAAAAATTAAGAAATAGGCTATCTTGCACATATAGTGCGCCGCACTTCAACAGTTTACGACTCCCAGATTGACAATTAATATAGTAATTTAGGACACTCTGAATTGACCAAACATTTTGGCGCCGTTGCCGGGGAAGTGTAACTAGGTAGCCAATTTCCTAAAAAAAAAAACAATAAAAAGAAGGGAAAAATTGATAAATTCTTGAAGTATGCTCTCCTCTTGCACTTAGTGTGATCTAGAGGATCGGAAAAGAGAGTTATTGGTTCAATAATTTCTTAAGTATGCTCTCTTCTTGCACCTAGTGTGATCTGGAAGATCAGAAAGAGAATTATTAGCCCAACTTGAAAAAAATGACATGCATAGAGCAAGAGATTCTAGGGGAAGGTTTATAGCTAGAGCCAAGAGTTCGATTTTCACAACTCCATCTTCTTCAAGGCATAGACAAGATTCACCACCATCTACCCCTAGCCTTAAGATTCCTGGAACGCAAGGAGTAGCTGAATTATAGGATTCTCCTACACCATCTACCAAATCTCATTTAGAGGAAGACCCTTTCTTTACTTCTATAGGAGAATATATTGTAATTCAAGAAGTAGAATCACCCGAAGAAGAAAAGGAAGAAACTCCCTCTCATCCTCCCTTAATAGAAGAACCAGAGGACTCTAAAGACTCTGAAGAAATTATCATGACAGAAGAGGTAGTAGATGGATTTGGAGGTAGAGGTAGAGGTAGAGGAGGAGGAAATAATGGAAGAGGAAATGGAGGAGGAAGAGGTAACAACGGAGGAAATAGGGATGGGGATAACTCATTTGGATTCCCTATAGCCGATGAGGAAACCCATACAACAACAAAAAACATTTCACCATCTGTCCTCCCAAAATTTCATGGGTTGAGAAGTGAGGATCTCGAAACATTTCTATTTGAGTTTGAAGTCTTGTGTCGAACCTATGATTATATGGAAGACTCTCAAAAACTCAAACTGTTTCCTTCAACATTAAAAGGAGCTGCTTTTAAATGGTTCATGGGACTAGCCACTCAGTCTATTAATAGTTGGAATGATGTGAAACAAACATTTTTGGATAGATACCTGGACTATTGCATGCCTACTAATCATAAGGATGAGGTATTCAAGATGATGCAAAAAGAAGGTGAAAACTTGGAGGATCTACTCGAAAGATTTCAATACAACTTAAAGAGAGCAAAAATGAGTAATCTAGATGAGGAAACCTTGAAATCCCTTCTATTAAAAGCCATTAGAGATGAATGGATAGACATTTTAAACATGATGGGAAAGGGAGATATCTCTCAACTTCCACTTCATGACATAGCAGAACTATGTGTCCATCTCTCAAAAGGAAAATCTAAAACTGCAAAAGGGCCCAGAGATCCTTCTCTGATTAGAGCAAACAAATCTGCAACCAGTTCAGTAAGTAGGGCAAAGTTGGCAATATGCTTGACGAGGTCAAAATTGATATTTTAGGGAGCCTTAGTGAGCAACTAGACACCCTTAAAATATAAAACAAGCAGAAAGCAGAAGCTGAAGCTTTGGCCATCTTTTGTCCAAAATGTAGGAAGAAACATGATCTAAGGGAATTTCCCTTGGATGCAAAAGTTGTAGAAACATGTATGATTTGCTCGGAAAGCCATGAGACCAAGGATTTTCCTTAAATTCCTAGCCTCAAAGCTGTATTTCAAGAAGATCCAAATTCAGTAGAATCTCTCTGTTTTGTTACAAGGAGACCATGGTAGGGGCAACAAAATCAAGGGTTCAATAATCCTATGAACTTTCAACCCCCGCCAAATTGGAATCCTTGGCAGCAACCTTGGCCCCAATCTCAAAATCCATATCAATCATGGGTACAAGGTATGAAAAATCCCTATGGGAGATTTGCTCAATTTTATCAATATCCTCCATACTTTCCAAATCAACAAGCTCCACAACTTCCAAATCAAAATCCACAACTTTAATTACCATTCCCACAACAACAACAAACTCCTCAACAAAATTCTCAACTCTTGCTTCCATTCCAACAAAAAGCAAATCAACTACCTTCCTAGCCATTTCCAAATCCCAATAATAAAAATCCTCAAAATGCTTACATGGTAGAAGAACAACAATTTCCTACCTATATGATTGTTCCTCTCAATGATGTACAACTCAGATTTGGTAGAGTTTTAGAAAAACCTTCTATAGATACTCAAAGCAAAGTATTTCTAAGGAAGATTCTCTTGAAGCCAATAAAGGTTCTGAAGCATCTCTTCAAAACCAAAACACTCAAAAAGAAAAAGAAAAAGAGTCAACCCCCACAACTCCTATAGTTGAGCAACCTACATCTTCATCCACACCTCCTTTTCCTGAAAGGTTACAAATTGACAAAGGAGTGGAAAAAAAAATCTTGTTGCCTGACTATGATTTCCTAGATGAATTAAAGAATGCTTGTATCAATATTCCCTTGCTACAAGCCATTAGAGAGATTCCCATTCTAGCAAAAACAATAAAGGAGTTGAGTCTCAAAAGATTAGGAAGGAAACCAAGAGATACAAGAAGAATCCATCTGGTAGGAAAAATTGCAGATATCATGATGGGAAAAATTACCATGCAGAAGTATGTAGATCCTGGTAGTCCAATTGTCAGACACATATCAATGGGGTAGAAATTCCAAATACTTTGATTGACTTAGGGGCTACTATCAACATTATGAGTAGACAGACTATGGAACAGCTAAAACTTCCTACTCTTCTCTTTACACCCACCTTACTGCAACTTGCAGATCGATCTATAATCAAACTAGATGGTGTATTAGAAGATATTTTAGTCTCCTTAGATTTTTGGGAATATTCAGTAGATTTCACGATTTTGACTCCCAAGAGTAATCTAGGAGGGCATCCACTCATTCTAGGAAGACCTTGGCTAGCCACAGCTGACGCTTTCATTAGTTGTAGATCTGGGGATATGCACATTTCTGATGGTAATTCAACGAAGGAATTCAATTTGTATCCTCCAGCAAAAGAAATTACATAAGTAGGAGATAATGAATGGGTCGATGATGAGGACACTATACAACCTGTCTTTACCATTTCTAAAATCAGTGAAGATAGTCAAATTCTGAATACATTAGAAAATTTTGAAATATCTTCAGAATATGACCACACATAATTTCAATTGGATTCTGACATTGAGTATCTATCATCTAGACAAATGTCTCTTTACTCTATGGAAGAGTTTGGTAGTTCCACCATTGAAATTTTTCCAGGTAAAACATTGAATATCAACAAAAACTTGGAAAAATCACAACAGGGAGAACTAACCAAAATCTTACAAAAACATTCTACTGCATTTGCATGGGAGTATACTGATATGAAAGGTATTAACCCTAAGACTTGTATTCATCACATTTACATCGAGGAAAATAGTAGACCAATCAGATCACCTCAGAGAAGGATGAATCCAAACCTTAGGGAGATAGTGAAAGAAGAGCTCCAAAAACTACTCAATGTAAACTTCATTTATCCAATTTCAAATAGCTGATGGGTTTCTCCTTTGATTATAGTACCTAAAAAGAATAGTAAATGGAGAGTATGCATTGATTACAGGGAATTGAATAAAGCAACCTTAAAGGATCACTTCCCTTTGCCCTTTATCGATAAGGTATTAGATACACTAGCAGGCAAAAATTACTTTTAATTCTTGGATGGTTTTAGTGGCTACAATCAAATTCAGGTAGCACCTGAAGATCAAGATAAGACCACATTTACTTGTCCATGGGGAACTTTTGCTTACCGAGTGCTTCCTTTTGGATTATGTCATGCACCTGCAACATTCCAAAGAGCAGTACTAGGATTTTTTTCTGATTTAATCCATGATTGTGTAGAGGTTTATATGGATGATTTTACAGTTTATGGTGACTCATTTGAAGAAGCATTAGAGAATTTGGAAAAAGTACTTATAAGATGTAAAGAGAAAAATATTTCATTAAGTCATGAAAAATGTTTTATGATGTTTACTGAAGGTATTGTTTTGGGACATCACATTTCAGGAGATGGGATTAAAGTTGATAGATCAAAAGTTGAAGTCATCTCCAAGTTG
>APFE031602397.1:149560-167109 GCA_000404065.3 Pinus taeda
CTCTTCAAACTACTTACAAAAGACTGTGAATTCAAATGGGATCCTGATTGTCAAAAAGCCTTTGAAACTTTGAAAACAAGAATATCTGAAGCACCTATCTTGAGAGGACCAAATTGGAAACTCCCTTTTCATATTTCTACAGATGCCTCAGATACGGCTCTAGGAGCCGTGTTGCGTCAAAAGGATTTAGTTCCTTCTGCCATTTATTATACCAGTAAAAATTTGACTCCGAGTAAGTTGAATTATACTGTGACTGAAAAAGAGTTCTTAGCTATTGTTCATGCAATCAATAAGTTTAGACATTATATAATAGGCTATGAAACTTTTATCAATACTGATCATTTTGCTATTAGATATCTAATGAACAAACCTGTTACTAATGGCAGAGTTACAAGGTGGCTCTTACTATTACAAGAATTCAATATTACTGTGTTGGATAGACCAGGGAAACAAAATACAGTAGCTGATTTCTTGTCTAGGATCCAAAATACTAAAGAAGATTCTCCCGTAGAAGACAAGTTTCCTGATGAATATTTGTTTGCAGTAACTGCTAAGACTCCTTGATATGCAGATATTGCTAACTATTTGGTTACAGGGAAACTACCTCCACATCTATTTCCTAGTGAAAGAAGAAAGATTATTCAGGAGAGTTCAAAATATTCATGGATTTCTAATGAATTGTTTAAAACAAAGCCATATTTTGTGATCAGAAGATGTGTTAGGAAAGATGAAATACTTGACATCCTCAAGGAATTTCATGATGAACCATGCAGTGGACACTTTCTTGACAAAAGGACAGCCTATAAAATACTTTCTTTACGATATCATTGGCCTTCCCTCTTCAAAGATACAAAAGAATATGTCAAAAGGTGTGACGATTGCCAAAGAGTAGGGAAACTGACTCTTTCAAATGAAATGCCATTATAGCCATATGTACTCATCGAACCCTTTGAAAAATGGGCATTAGATTTCATTGGACCTATTAATCCACCATCTAAACAAAACAAGTATATATTGGTATGTACTGATTATGTCACTAAATGGGTAGAAGCCAAAGCATTACTTTCTGCTACTGAAAATTCAGTTGTTAGTTTTCTTTATGAAGATATTTTTACTTGCTTTGGTGTCCCAAGAGAAATTGTGACAGATCAGGGAAGTCAATTTACATCCAACATGGTGGAGAAACTGATGGAGGAATACAAAATCAAGCACAGGAAATATACTCCTTACCATCCGCAAGCAAATGGCCAAGTGGAGTCTACAAACAAAGTTATTGAAAGCAACATCACCAAAACTGTTCATCTACATAGAAGAGATTGGGTAGAAAGGCTTCCTGAAGCCTTGTGGGCCTACAGAACTACATGGAGAAATACAACAGGACATTCCCCTTATGAACTTGTTTATGGGAAAGAAGTCTTGTTCCCCATTGAGTTCCAAGTCAAAACCTTCAAGATGGCAGTTCAGTTGGGGATGGATCTATCGGAAGCCCAAAAGCATAGAATGGAGCAGTTGAATGAGCTAGATGAGATCAGGCAAGAAGCAATCCTAAGAACTGATCTAGTTCAATATCGGAGAGCTAAGTGGCATGAAAAATACATTAAAGAAAAAAAATTTCAAGAAGGAGACTGGGTATTGCTATTTGATTCTAAGTTTAAAGACTTTAAAGGTAAATTTCAGACTCATTGGCTTGGGCCAGATGAGCTTGATAAAGTCTTTAGCAATGGAGTAGTAAGAATCAAGACCATTGATGAATCTCAAACTCCTCTTATTGTGAATGGACACAGACTAAAGATCTATCATAAGCCACTCTCAAAAGAGGAATTTGTCAAAATGTTTCAAGATAATTCTGCAATAGGGCTGGTGAAGAAGAATCCTTCTTCTCCACCAGCCTAGCATTTTGTCTTTTCTGTCAAATTAAAAAAAATAAAATAAAATAAAATAAAATAAAAGAATAATAATAATAATAATAATAATAATAATAATAAATAAATAAAAAATTGTATAAGCCTGAAAACCAATCATTGATTGGGAGCCTTATACTGAAAATGTAGGGCGAAAATTAGGAATTCCTGACACCCTATATTTTCCAAAAATTTTTCTCTTCTTTCATTTTTCATTCCATTCCACATCATCCTCATTCCACTCCATGTCACTTCCATTCCACATCATCCTCATTCCACTCCATCTCATTTCCATTCCACATCACTTCATTACAACTCCATTTCATTCATTTCTTTCCATTAATAATATATATATATATATATTATTTTTAATTTTTAATTTTTTTTTTTTTCATCCAGTCAGTCATCATTTATACATCTCATTTAGTTAAAAGCTTGTTGGGTCAGTTTCTGCAAGTAAGGTAATTTTCCGCAGCTCAAATCAGTTTCCGCAGCTGCTCACTAATTCCGCAGCCAGTTGGGTTTCTGCAACCACTACTTTGTTTAAAAAAAAAACAAATTTTTACAGTCAGATGTTGGTTCAGCAATCATGAAATCAAATGCCGGTATGAGGATATATTATGAAGAAATAAGGCATTCAAAAGCACCAACGAGGAGCAACTGATTGAATTAAGGAAAAATGACAAGAATTCCAAAGGTATGAACAAACTTTTATTTCAAATGGCATTCTAACACATTTTTTTTGCATAGTTATTAAATCACAAGCTCAACTATATGCAATGATTAAACGAAATCGCCTCTATAACCATTTCATTTCACGCCATTCCTCCATAAGCCATGCATTCATTTTCCAATGGTCCTATGATTAAATTCCCGGATTTAACTCAAGTTTGGAAATATTCACACACTCCATTTGTCATTATGAATCGTGGTTTATTTGACTACGACTTCTTTCAGCTGCACAAAATCCGCAGCCGTTTTATAAAAGTGTTTGCATCCATTCTACAACCACCCAATTTTAAAAACTACCGGATGCACTTGCTCCCCCTACTGTTCTATTGACCTCACAGCTTCATTTCCACCGTGATCACATAAGCCTTCACCCCATTTTTGTTCCCTGTTCCACTTCTTCCGTGTACCTATTCTCTGATATACGCTTACAGTTGCTAGTATCCTTCATAAACCCTATCCATCCCTGCTAATTCAGACAAGTTTTAAAGAACAGAAGGAGGATGGGATGGCTGTTGAGGGCACAACCAGAGGGACCTAAGTTTATTGAAGGATATCCGCAAGTGAAAGATATGTTGAAGAAGGCCAGGTGGTTATGTTTTAGCCAGAAATTCAAAGGCTACCATAGGGAGGTTACCAAGGCCTTTGCAAGGTCTTTTAACAGACTAGAGGTGGAAATTGGAGACCTAAAATTCACAGTAACTGAAGCGTCAATAGCATCTACCACAGAGCTTCCCCAGGGAGGTGAATGCTGGTTTAAGAATCGGGGCCTTGGTGATGAAGCTTGGAGAGTGATCTTACGGGAACCAGGTATGGACGCCACCATTTTCAAAAGGGGGATTCCTGTTCATGTTTTAAAATAAGAATGGGCTAGCTTATTGTTAGTTATTCAAAAATTTATCACCTGTGAGGGACGTTTCGAAGCAATGTACATGTGTCATGCACATCTGTTGATGAATTTCCTAGACAACCAGATCCTTAATTTTCAATATTTCTTACTAAACAACTTGAAAAAGATGTCTTTAACTATTCAAAAGCATCTAGGGGATGTAGAGCCACATTTGTATCACCATGGTCTCATAAAAATACTGATAGAAAAACAATTAAAGGAGAAAAAGGATACTTAGGAGAAATTTTTAATTAGAAATTTCTTTAAAGAACCCCAAGAAACCCCTAAAGGTAGTACATCAAAAAGAAGTAGAAGAAAGAGAATAGATGATAAAACTCGAAGCCCTCCTACTAACATAGTTGAGAGAAAAGAAAGATTGTTTAAAAAGGGGAAGGAAAAGACTCCTACTAACACAATGGAGAAAACCAGTAGGGAAGAAAGACTGTCTAAAAGGGAGAAGGAAAATACTCCTACTAAAATAGTTGAGAAAACTAATAGGGAAGAAAAACTGTCTAAAAGGAGGAAGGAAGACACTGAGGATAAAAATCCAACAAAATCAAAAGAGAAAAGAAGCATTGAAGTTGTGCATCAAACCCCTTCCTTAGAAGAAGACCATCAAGTATTATCTGAGAGATTGGTTCACCTTCAGAAACAGTCAACTATGGCCAAAAAGAAAGGGAAAGGAAAACAGAAGGAAAAAGATAGTAGTCTGCAATATGTAAGAAGAAGTAGGAGGCTCAAAGGAAAATGGAGAAAAACACAAACAAAAGGACCCCATTTTGTTGATTTTGGAGAAGGAACACCTGAACAAACCCCAGCTGGCAGCAGTCCACCTCATTCTCAACCAAGTGTTGAAACCAGTCCTCAAGGTGATGACATAAATCCTTTTTAGCCAGAATTTGAAGTCAATTCTCCTGCACAACATTTTGGGGACAGCCCTAGGAAAACGACACCTGAAATAGATCCAAAGCAGCAACAGGTGTATGATTACATAGAATCCTTGGAAAGAACAACCACGAGGCCCAACACTTCATCCACTCAACCTCACATAGCACAAGAAGCCCTAGTCCAATCATTGAAACAAGAAATCTTTGAGTTGGAGGTTTTAAATCGACATATTAAAAATGAAAATGAAGCACTCAAAGAATAGAGCAGACTGGACAAGATCATCCATGACAACACTATGCTACACTTGGGACTATGGCACAAAAAGAACAGAAAATTGAAGAAGAAATGCAAAAAGATAAGTAGATAACTTTTTAATCTTAAATTCAGATGCATGACGAAGAAGCCTAGGATGTTAGCAGCACCAAGAAAGAGAGGAAGAGGGCTGGAAGTACTGGCAGAAGCTTCAGAACATATGGTTTGAAGGGGAGGTAGTCCAAATTTTGGTTGCATGAGGACATGCAACACCTTCACAGTGGGGTATGTTGAGTCCCAAAACTACATCTTTCCTACACCTTTTTATAGCTTCTTTCCATTCATCTGAACCTCCTAAATCATCAGTATCATTGCATAATAGTTTAAAAAAGGGCATTTAAAGTGGTTTCTTGACTATGTGTTTGTGTTGCTATTTGAACTAGATTTTTGTTTATACGCTGTGGAATCTTGTCACTTTCCACAGCTAGCCCAAGTTTCCACAGCTGTTTTGTCAAAGTCTATATTGCAGGTGTCTTCAGGCGAATTGAACCACATGGGAAAGTTGCAATTGACGTGGACATGGACCGAGTCCTATTGGCTTAGTTGAATTCATCAGAAAAGGCCATAGTCAACGGTGGGCAAAATGGTGGTCAACTCAAGAGTCCTACGGTGATAAAACTCTGTTTTTCAGCACGTGAAGCTTTGCGTGGTTGTTCCTAGATCTCCGGGGACAAGTTAACACCTGTGGACTACTCCATGAACCAGATCCAACAACCACCTTCCAACGATTGAATCCTTATGGCAGCCATACTGCTAAATCTTAGGATGTGGTCATTTACGTGTCTTGTATCAGCACCGAATGTAGGAAAAAAATTATATTATTCTTTGTTATAAATAATGCGTTCTCATACGCAAGTTAGTTAGCTTTTTGAATGTAATTTTGACTGTAAAGGAACCCACTGTGCCGTAACTTTATCACTGTGTTGTGACTGCATTTTAATATATGAGAAGTCTCTGTTTTTGAACTCAATTGGTGGTTGATCGTTGACAGTCCGAGGATTGTGCAGAGGGCCCCTGCACAGGCCGAGGTCTTGTTTATTATTGTAAAGTTTCATGTTTCATTTCTTTATGTTCTTATGTCATAACCATTCACTTGTATATGTATCACAATTCTTATGGTGTTAACGCTTGATAGCAGTCCATAGTTTTCACATTTCTAACTAATCAGTGCTTTTGTTTCAGATCACAATAGGCAGCCCGGGCAGCACATAGTTTTCTAATGACTAATGACATGGAATCATTCTTGTCCTTCTACTGATTTTCATTTCCTTTAGTTTTTAGTTCCAACATTGTGTTATTTATTTTAGTTTTGCTCATTTACTTTTCTGCAAGTTAGTTATTGAATTGGTCATGACATTCTCAGTTACCTCCTAAAGCCAGAGCGAGTCGAATGGTGAGGGATTGAAGTATGAAGTTTGTAGTTTGATATTAGTTTATTTTTCTGCAAGTTAGTTCTTGAATTGCTCATGACATTCTCAGTTACCTCCTAAAGCGAGAGCGAGTCGAATGGTGAGCGATTGAAGTATGAAGTGTGTAGTTTGATATTAGTTTATTTTCCTGCAAGTTAGTTATTGAATTTCTCATGACATTCTCAGTTACCTCCTAAAGCTAGAGCAAGTCGAATGGTGAGGGATTGAAGTATGAAGTGTGTAGTTTGATATTTGTTTTATTTTCTGCAAATTAGATATCAGATTGCTCAAGTTGTTTATGATTACCTCCTAAAGCCAGAGCGAGTCGAATGGTGAGGGGTCAGAATATGAGTTGATGTAATGTGATTTTAGATTACTTTGCTTGCAATTCTTAGATTTCTATGAGTTTAGTTTTTCTTACATTTTCATGGCAGCAAGGATAATGGGTTTCATGGTCACTAATTCACCATTGTTTAATTAGAATAGTGGCACATTTTCACTCTCCTTTCAAGAATTAGTTTCATCATTGCATGTTTTTAGAAAGTTTGAAGTTTTTGAAAATCATTTTAAAAGAAATCATTACCTTGAACATTTATATCATACTTGTCTTTTAGAATTTCCATCTCACATTAGGGAATTAACAGAAATAAACCCAAAACAAAACAAAAACTCAAAAACGACAAAAATTAAGAAATAGGCTATCTTGCACATATAGTGTGCCACACTTCAACAATTTACGACACCCGGATTGACAATTAATACAACAATTTAAGACACTCTGAATTGACCAAACAGAGGGAGTGCTAAAAAATGCAACAAGAAATTCTCAATTTGATTTTGCCTTGATTAAATTGAGAAAATTTGAATTTACACATCAGTAGACAACTTGGATGCAATTAACTTGTGTGACATGGCTTGTTTCACCTAGTTTACTTAGTAAATTCGAGTTGGAGGATTTAGAGTTTAGTTAAGAATGCGTGATTGCTATTTTGTAGCAATCAAGGTCAGTTATTTCAAGTTGTTTTTAGTTAAAGTAGTTCCAAGTATTGGAGGAACTAGCGGAAGGTTAGTTGTGCAATGAAACTTCAGCCTAACTCATTGATCATCTAGTTAATTAATCAATCACCTTAAAATAGCTAGTGCATGCAAAGAATTTGAGTTCCCAAACTATGGTGGAGATTCCAAGGAACTGTAACATCATTTGTAAACTAGTCTTGAGTGTACAAGTGTTGCGTGCAGTCAGATGACAACCTTGGGAATTGTGCAATCAATTTGAGGAATTTCCTAAATAGCAGGGGCTTAATTTCTCAAGGAAATGTGCAAGGATATAGGGGCTCAAGAAGAGGAAAAAATTGACTAAGTCTGGGTTAAAGCTTCTCAGTGAGCATAAAGATAGGTTATACACTTGTAGGTTGTGATCAGTTGAGAAAAGAAATTGAAATACATCTTTATTCATCAGATTAATGCAAGCATGCATAAGGGTTTTCAACATATTTATTCCCCTAGAAAAATTCTAAGTGCATGTGTGTTATTTCTCATTGCATGTTTGTGATTGATGTTCTAAATTGTGAACTAAATTTTGCATAACAGTAGAGTAGGTTTGTGTCTTGTGATTTTGATTAAAACTTTATGAGCAATTGTAAATCTACACCATAATTTCTACAACTACTACTACTGTGCTTCAATTAGTTGATAGATCCACATACTGCCACTTTGATCTCCAAGATGTGATAGTTTTTTTAGTGTGCTTACTTAGGAATGGAGCCCCCCCATCAACCATAGTTTGCACAACTTTGACATATTGGTAACATAGTGTAGTTGTTTTATTTCATTTATTTTCAGTAAGTGTGTTTTCATTTTATGCAAGTGTGCTTTTCCTTTCAACACGTGTGATTTCATTTCAACATGTGTGAGTGTGATTTCATTTAGGCAAGTGTGGTGTGATTTCAATTCAGCAAGTGTGCTTTCATTTATGAAAGTGTGGTATGATTTCAATTCTGCAAGTGTGATTTTAATTATGCAAGTGTGGTGTGATTTCAATTTTGCACGTGTGATTTCAATGTCAAGCAAGTGTGATTTCCTTTATGAAAGTGTGATTTCAATTTCTTTATGTTTGGTTTGGTTTGGATGAGATTGATTTAACTTGTTTAGTAATTAGTTTTAACCACATTAGATTAATCTATTCTAATAAATAACCACCTAGTACATATATTAGATGCATACCTCGTTAGTTCTACGAACCTCGGGGTTACAATTAATGATAGAAATTTAACTCACAATTAAATCACCCAACACATATCCTAAACTTGCCCCACTCTCTTGGATATCTTATGGAGTCACACTCTCAAGATAATCTCTCATTAGGATAAATGGAAGATAAAATGGATTCAACTACCCTATTGATTAATAGCTTTGTAAATAAAATTATAGAAGCCAAAATATACCTAGGGAAAACATTGAATATTAACTACTATATAGATTCCCAACAACATGATTGAATTATAAAAACATCATGAAACATAGTAATGCATTTGCTTGGAATTATACTGACATGAAATTAAATTCACCCTAGTGTATGCAGTCATCACATATATATTGAGGAAGATGCCCGACCTGTTAGGAAACCCCAACATAGAATGAATATGATTCTTAAAGATATTGTTAAAGAGGATTTGAAAAAGTTACTCGATGCTACTTTTATTTATCCCATTTGAGATAGTAAATGGGTCTCACCATTAGTAGTTGTATCCAAGAAAAATGGGAAATGGTGGATATGTATTGACTATAGAGAACTCATTAAGGAAACCCCTAAGGACTATTTTTCTCTATCTTGGATACCTTTCCAGGAAAAAAACATTTATATTTTCTTGGTGGATTCAACGGTTATAATAAAATCCAGATCGCCCCTGAAAACTAGGAAAATACTTTTTTAGCTACCCATGGGGAACTTATGCCTACAAAGTTCTACCTTTCTGTCTATGCAAAACTCTTGCTACATTTGACATGGGTATATTGGAAATATTATCATATCTTATTCATGATTACTTTGAGATCTACATGGATGAATTTACTATATGTGGTGACACATTTGAAGAAGCCCTGAAAAATCTTGAGAAAGTCTTGATAAGGTGTCAGGAAACCAATCTTTCCCTTAGTAATGAAAAGTTTCAAATTCTTCTTACTAAGGGCATGGATCTAGGACACCATGTACCATCGACTAGAATTATAATGAGTCCTCCAAAAATCGAAGTAATACTAAAACTACTAGTGCCATCATCACAAAAGGAGGCATGTAGCTTCTTAGGCTAGCAAGTTAATATCTGATATTTTTTGAAAATTTTAATATAGAGCTTCTCCACTATTCTAGTTTCTTTCCAAAAATATACACTTTTCTTAGAGTGATCAATGTTAGGAAGCCTTCAAGGCTCTTAAGAAGAAAATTTTGGCTGCACCAACATTGCGAGGAGTGAATTGGTATTTACCCTTCCATATCTCCAGTAATGCACAAAACACAACTATTGGGTTTGTGCTTGGATAAAATGAAAAACAAATCCATATTTCATTTACTATAATAGTAAGAAACTTACTCCGATAAAACTGTATCATATAGTGTTTGAGAAGGAAATATTGGTTGTCATGCATTCAATTAATAAATTACATCACTATATTACATGATACCCCATATTTATACACACATACCACTTTGTTATTTTCAATCTTATGAGTAATCCAATCATGAATGGAAGAGTAAATAGATGGTTACTTTTGTTGCAAGAGTTTGATATAACAATATTAAATGAACCCCACAAGGACAATGTCGTTGTTGATTTTCTCTTCAGGATTTCAAATGAAGATGATATTGGTCCAATAGAAGATGTTTTTATTGATGAAAAATTGTTTCTCTATCTATTAACACACCATGGTGTGTAGACATTGCCAATTATTTAGTTTCATGGATTCTTCTGCAACATTTGTCGCCAAAAGAATGACAAAATCTCATTAGACAAAATTCGATATAATCATGGGTGGATGGTTATATTTTCCGCACAAGAGCTGATCTTATCATTTGATGATATGTTAGAGAGGATGAAATTTATGACATCCTCAAAGATTGTCATGATGGACCTCGTGGATGTCATTTTGCTAATAGAAGAACTACAAATAAGGTGCTTCATTTTATGATACTATTGGCCAAAACTATATATCTTTTTTCCAAGAATTATGTTAAAAACTATGAAACTTGTTGAAGGATGGGATAAATTGTACAATCTAATGAGAAGAACTCCAATGTGAAATCTTGATTGAGCCATTTGAGAGGCGGGACCTTGATTTTGTAGGGCAAATCAACCCACCATCCAAGCAAAATTAGTATATTCTTGTGTGATCCAGGTGGATGTTGGTGGCTGGCCACCCATCCCATTTGGACCCCCACAACTGTCTCTTTCAGTTTTTCAGTTTCCGTAATTGTAGTACAATTTACTATTTTTAGCAGTTTTTTCGAGTCCTGAACTTCCGGAGCCGTTTTGAGGCCCTAAACAACGTTTTTTGGGAAATCTAGGGGCAACATGGGACCATGGACTAATGTTGCCCTTCCCAAAGTGGTAGTTCTCGGATAGATATTTCTAACGAGCTATCATATGCGTCAAACGGAGATCGTATGCCAAAGTTACGACCTCGGGAAATTGATGTACCAATTACCCAAAACGGGGCCCACAATTTGGCGTTTCATCTTCTAAGGGTCGGTTTTGGAATGTGAAGGGTTTTCCATTGTTTCTCAATAATAAATAGGCCTTCGAGCCTCATTGTAACACAGTTTTTGAACGGTTCAGAGGCATGTAGCCGCACATCTCTTCTCAGAGATAAGCTACCATCGCCCTAGCTGGTTTATTTCCAATTCTGGTTGTAAGCATATTTTGGTATTTTCCATTAATGAAATGAAGTATTATTTCCGCTGCATATTTGTGTATATGGTTATCTCTGTAATTTGTTGCGTTCCTGTTTAAATCCAGGATCAGTGGTATCAGAGCGGTCTGCTTTTTCTCGGTTTTTCTTTGCATGTCCCCGACGAGGTCAGGATATAAGGAGTTAGGGCTTGAACTGGTCGAACCTTTGCAAGACCAGCCTCGAAAATCCCGACGGCCTCCCATGGCGGATGAGAAAAAAGACGAGGGAGCAGGAGATCCTATCAAAATCTTGCTCGAAGAAGCCCTCGAGCGACAACGGAACGCGATGATGGACAACTTTGCGCAAATTCTTCAGCGGCTACCTAGAAGTGACGCATCGACTTCTAGCAGCTACTCTGGAAACGCCATGCCCTTTAAGGTACAAGTTAATTTTGAAATCCCCATATTCGAGGGACAAATAGACGTAGATGCCGTGGATAAATGGTTAAATTTGCTAGAGGGTTATTTTTATGTTCGTGAATTTTCAAGTCAGGAAAAGATTGTTTTCGCTCTTCTCAAAGAAGCCCCCCATGTCAAGGACTGGTGGGAAACCTACTGCGAGCAAAAGGATGAAAGTACCGGCTCACTATTTTCAGCCGCACCCACTTGGGATTCATTCTGAGATGCCATCAAGGAGCAGTACTACCCTGTCAAAAGCTATTGAGGACAAATACATCAAATGGACCACACTGCGGTAGGGATGGGACCAAGATGTGCCTGAGTTCACAAACATTTTTCACACCCTTCGCACACAGTTGGGTATCAAAGATTCTGAGCTGCATCGGGTACTCAAATACCGTGGTTGCCTACACAGATACATCCAGGAAGAGATGGAGTTCTTGAACATCTCCTCACTTGGCACAACATACCGATACGTTGTCAAAATCGAGAGAAAAGTTCAAACAGAAGAAGCGAGACTTTGGATCTACAAATCCGAAGCCCAAAGGACAAAGCCAAGGCGGGGTGACCCAAGACAACCCGTTGAAGCCACAAGAAAAGAACAACACCACAAAGCTGAAGAAGGACACCGGAAAGTGGTGTGAGTTCCACAAGCGTCCCACTCATAACACAAGTGAGTGTCGGACTAAGCAGTCGCTAGTGGCCGAGTTGAAGGCTTCCGAATCAGATGCAGGACCCGACAAGGGGAATGGTAAAGGGAAGTAGATCATTGATGTGGATCCCAGTGCCACTGTTGCCACTACCAAAATCCAGAAAAATGAGCCCGAAGATCCAGAGGAGGGGGAACGTCTTTTCCACTCACAGATGTGGGTGAAGGGCTCGCCGCTGCAATTCATTGTCGACAGTGGTAGCCAAAAGAACCTTATTTCAGCAGAGGTCGTGAAGCGGTTGAGCTTACCGACTACACCACACCTGCAGCTGTACAGTATCGGGTGGCTTCATGAAGGACGAGATCTCAAAGTCCGCCAACAGTTCTGCCTTCCCTACAGCATCAAGCCCTTAACAGATGAGGTATTGTGTGATGTTAGACCTCTGGATGTTTATGATGTATTATTAGGCCAACCATACTTGTGGAGGCGACATGCTGTGTATGAATCAAGGCCTCGCGCTGTCATTATTTCTTTAGGTGATTCATTATACAGGATACTCGAGGTAGCCCCACCTACCACCACGTCTTTGATCAGTGCTAAGAAAGGCAGCAAGCTCATCTCCCATACCAGGAAATTCATCTGTATGGTTCACTCCCAAAGTAAGGGGAAGATCGTTGCTACGTCCATGACCCCCGCAAAGGGTTCCTCCACACAGCAGCAGCAGCAGAGGGATACAGTCATGACAGAACACATGAACAACTTCTCCTCACCCACAGAGGTACCACATAAGTTTTAGGTGGGCGACAAAGTTTGGTTACATCTGCAGAAAGAACGCCTTACAAGAGCCCATCAGAAGCTCAGACCACTCCAACATGGTCCTTACAGTAGTACCAAGCCTATGGGGAACAATGCTTTGGAGCACAACATTCCTCCATTCCTTCACTTGCACCAAGTGTTCAATATGGACCGTCGTCGACCATGCTTCCCACCATTAGTGGACACATCAGATAGTGCAGAACAAGTTCAGCAGATGGAGGAACTCAACGCAGTGGGGACCATTGCTTCCTAAGGGGGGAGGAATGATCCAGGTGGATGTTGGTGGCCACCCACCTATCCCATTTGGACCCCTGCAATTGTCTCTTTCAGTTTTTCAGTTTCCGTAATTGTAGTACAATTTACTATTTTTAGCAGTTTTTTCGGGTCCTGAACTTCCGAAGGCGTTTTGAGGCCCTAAACGACGTTTTTTGGGAAATATGGGGGCAACATGGGTCCATGGACCTATGTTTCCCTTTCCAAAGTGGTAGTTCTCGGATAGATCTTTCTAACAAGCTATCATATGTGTCAAACGGAGATCATATGCCAAAGATACGACCCCGGGAAATTGATGTATCAATTTACCCAAAACGGGGCCCACAATTTGGTGTCTCATCTTCTAGGGTTAGGTTTTGGAATGTGAAGGGTTTTCCATTGTTTCTCAAAAATAAATAGGCCTTCGAGCCTCATTGTAACACAGTTCGGAACAGTTCAGAGGCATGTAGTTGCACATCTCTTCTCAAAGATAAGCTACCATCGCCATAGCTGGTTTATTTCCAATTCTGGTTGTAAGCATATTTCAGTATTTTCCATTAATGAAATGAAGCATTATTTCCGCTGCATCTTTGTGTATATGGTTATCTCTATGTTTTATTGCGTTCCTGTTTAAATCCGGATCATTGTGTGTACCAATTATGTCACTAAGTGGGTTGAAGCCAAGGCCTTACCCAAAACAACAAAACAAGCTATGAACATTTTTTTATATGAAGAAATCTTCATTTGTTTTGGAGTTCCTTAGGAAATAGTTATGGATGAAGGATCTCAGTTTCCTTCCCAACACATCTAGAGCATTATGCAACAATTTAGAATCAAACATTAGATGTTGAATCCTTACCATCCTTAGGCGAATGGTCGGGTTAGAGGCACAAATAAATTATTAGAGAAAATTTTGACCAAAATTATTCAGAAACACCATAAATATTGGGTAGACAAACTCATGGAAGCACTATGAGCATATTGTACTACTTGGAGGAACACCGCATGTTTCACTCTATATGGATTGGTGTATGGGAAGCATGTACTACACCTAATATAATTTGATGTTAAGACTCTATGAACTACAATGCAGGTAGGATTGGATATATCAAAAGCCTAATGCTATTGTGTGGACTAGATCAATTAAGTCGAGGATATTTTCCAATATTATCTCAATTAAACATCCCTTACAAAGAAATAAAGAGCTAAATGAAATGATAGATTGATTAAAAAGAAATAGTTCAAGGAAGATGACCATGCTCTCCTATTAAATTTAAAATACAAATAATTCAATGGAAAATTTTGCACAAGACAGTTGGGAACCTATGAAATTGATATTGTTTACGATAATGGTTCTATTTGGTTCATAATATTGATGATAATAAAACACTAATTATAGAAAATGGGTAACGATTATGATTATATGATAAGCCAACATCAGAGGAGGAATTTGTTTGGGATCTGGTTCAACAAGCTGATCTTGATGTTGTAGGTTAGGTGGAAGATCCACCCAAACCTACTACTTCTAATTGATTTTACTTTGCATTAATAATAATAATAGTAATAATATAGGAATGAAAACTTGCTATATGCATCCCTATATCTTGAGATCTCAGAGAACTAGATTATTGTCTAAAATATGTTGATAAAATAACTCAATTGTGAAAAATAGATTATTGTCTAAAATATCTTGATAAAATAAATCAATTGTGAAAACCCTATTGGGGCACAATTGGGCAGGCCTTGCTTGAAAACTAATTTTATGGTAGGTAGATACTATGAAGATAATAAAAGAAAAATAAAGGAATAAAATCTTAGTAAAAAATTCCACTATTGTTAGCTGCTCTTTGCTTCATCAAAAAGATAAATTTTGAAGTATCAATAATGCTATATTTAGGAATGTTTTCTATTTTTGTCAATTTGTAGATTATCACAAGTTAATGACATATTTGGAATCCTTGTCTTAATGTCTGTTAGGTCCCTATAATACTAGTGATGCCCCCATCAATATTGTAGTTGTATCCCTTATTAATATTGTTGTGCCCCTATTGTCCCCATATTGTTATTACAGTGCCGCATAGAATCCCCATATTGTTATTTTTGTGCCTTTATATTATTATTGTTAGGTCGGCTTGGTTATATTGTGACCCCTTAGACTCCTATATATAGAACGGAGTCTTAGACTCCTATATATAGAAATGAGGTTTTGTCATTTGAATTATCCAAGAATTGTTCATTTATGTAATGTAAAGGAGGTTTCCCCCTCGAAGAGGCTGAATTCTAAGGCGTTGACCTATCTTTTATATCTTTTTGTGAGCTGTCTTCATAACATTTTGTATCAGAGCTTTGGATTCTAGGGTTTCGCTGCTCCAAATAGGTCATCATGGCATTTTCATTATAATTTTATTATTTATTTTAATTTAATTTAATTTTTATTTAATTTTTTATTTTATTATTATTATTATTATTATTTTTTTCTGCAACGTTTCAAAGAAAAAAAAACCATTTGAGACGAAATCACACTGAACGTCAGATCCAAATTTCAGATCTTTTCTCACTATATTTGTGGAGATATGATCTAAGGACGTTGATCTTTTTGTAGACTCCTGAATTACATTCCAAATAGGTGACCTGGGGAAAATCGTCATAACTTTCTCTCTAAGAATCAGATTGAAATTTTGTAAGAAGGTACAAAAAGAAAATGGACTATAGTTTCTTGTATATAATTTTCAGAGCCAAAGGTCAAAACAATGACATGTGGCATTTCATACAAGTTTTCTCTTCTGGAAAGGTCTATAATCAGGTCATCTTGGGAGATTGTGCATAAATCTTCCTTGGAGAATCCAATTTGGAATCAGACTGGTGGCATTGGAAAGAGGACGTAGAGGGATACTATAGATCGCAATTTTAGAACTGGATGATTCGAAATTACGGAGATACATCAGATTTAGTATCAAGCTCCTACAAAGTGAAAAAAGGTGTGTAATTTTATTTTAAATTTTTGCATAAGCTTGGTTTGAATAATTAATTTGAAGGAATCCAAAGGGCATAGTAAAGCATTATTATCAGTAATTGATGCCCCAAGGAAAGAAAACGCAAACACCTAGTAAGCAACGTGAAAGCTCTAGCATGACTCATGAATAAGAGGAAGAAATGCAACATGATATATCAAAATTATGTGACCAAGTGCAACAAGTGTCACTTGCACAAAATGTAACAGAATCTAAGATGGATGGTTTAAAGAAAGATGGATTGTTTAAAGAAAGGCGTAGAAGCTAAGATGGATGGCATGGAAGCTAAGATGAATGGCATGGATGCTAAAATAGATGGCATGGATAATAAGATGGAAGAATTGAAGATAAATATGAATAAGTTGCTACAAGAAATGGTCACTAATGGTGAAAGGGTAGTAAAGGAAACTCATGATGAGAACAAAAGAAATGTTAATCATGATTCCATAGACTCTAATGTTGGATCGAAGATCCCACCATATTCCAAAAATCAATATGAGGAAGTTTGATGGCAAGGATCCCGCAACATGGATATTACAAATGGAGCAATTTTTTGATCTCAATAATGTGCAAAACACACAAAAGGTACGTATTGCAACTTTATATTTGGAACCAAATCAGTTTGTATGGTATAACTGGCTTTTCTCTCATAAAAAACTATCACTTGGGCAATTTTTACGAAAGAATTGATAGCACATTATGAGGATACAAAAAGCAACACTTATTTTAGCCAATTGGTAAGTCTCAAACAAAAGGGTTCAATAATGGAGCACATTGAGGAGTTCCAAAAATTGAACTTAAGGGTAAAAAATATTCCAGAGGAGCATAGGATTGATGTGTTCATAGGGACTTTAAAGGATAATATCCAACATGATGTTCACCTTTGGGAACCTGATTCATTAGAGAAGGCATTCAGGTAAGCAAGAAAAATGGAAAACAAAATTATGGCAACCGAGAAGCATACCACTCAAACTATAAAGATGGAAGTGTTTTTGCCCCTAGCCTTCCACAACCTATAAGGTTGACACCATAACAATTGGAAGAAAAAAGAGCAAAAGGGCTTTGTTAAAGTTGTGATAGCAAGGACACTAAAGGTCATAAGTGTGCTGAGAAGAAATTATTCTACATAGATTATGAAGCAGAAGAAGAAAAGGAGCAAGAAAGGTCAAAAGAAGAGGATATACTCCAGGAACAAAGCCTAGATAAAGAATAAATGGATCCAACCATATCTTATAATGCATTGGCTGGAATTACCACTCCTCAAACCATCAAGATAGAAGGACAAATCAAGAAGAAAAAGGTAATAGTGTTGATTGATTCAGGAAGTACCCACAATTTTATTCATTGTAA
>APFE031602397.1:175442-212208 GCA_000404065.3 Pinus taeda
TTAATAATATTGGAATACAAATGAATCCTCTAATATATCGGCAAAGTTTGAAGATATGTAGCACTATAGAAATGAATCATAGGAGATATTTAAGGATCTAAGAGATTAAGGACTAGTTAGCAGGTTTCTTGGATCTAAACCCATTCTATTTTATTTTATTATTTTATAAAAGTATTCTAGCCTACTCGAAATAGGAGATATGTAGAGACAAAGTGTGAAGTGAAGGGATAAAGGATAGGGTTGTGTGCCCATACTGTATATAAGGCCAAGTATAATGTGTCTTTGAGTTGATTAATGTGTTTTGGAGCTGAAATATCCATCTATGTGTTGAAGTAAATTATTGTCTATCCATGAGGGCAAGGTTAACCTTACTGTGCCAATGTTTATGTAATCCATAAATAGTTGCGAGCAAGGGAAAGTTCAAGTGATTGTTGGACAACGTGGTGACTTTAATCCAATGTTGAAAGCGTAGAATAATTTCTATGAGTTGGGGATCTTAATGTTTGAACTCGAAATCGATGGTGTGTGAAAGTGAAAATGTATATATGGGTTTAAACCTGTGATAAACATTTGACAATGGAATTACATCCAACTTGGATAATTGGCAGGATTTTATCGTATATTGAATTGTTAGTTGGGGTGCTGGAAATAAAAGCAAGCCAAATTCTCTATAAACAATTTATGGTAGTACTCTACATGGCGACCTAAAGTTGAATTGCAAAGGGACATGATCTATTTGTTTGATACATTGTATGGAGAAATAGAATGATTCAATAATACAAGTCCTAGATGTTTTAATCATTGACCAACGCATGGTCAATTCGTGAGATCTAAATAAGATTCTGGCATTCACCATGAGGCGAAGTAAAAGCATATCCAAATTTATAAACAGCCAGACCATGAACTAGTGTTGGACCCAATAAGGCACAAATTTGGGCATTCAATCCCTCTTCAAGTTTGCAGGTGACAAGTTTGAAATTTTCCCAAACTCGAGATTACCCTAGATTAGGACTAGCAATAGTTTGTAAATTTAATTCATTTGGGACCTTGAATAAGTTTAGGCCCCTAAAAAACATAGACTAACCAAAACCATGTGGGCTCCATCGTAGGAAGAATAAATGTAGCTTTTAAATTTTAATATGTTACTCTGAAATTTGGATTTCGGTGTGAAATGAAGAAATAGAATGGAGCAAGGTTACATGGAAATCATATTGGTACCAATATATTGAGGGTTGTCAATGCCATCTGGATCATTGAAATGGAGCAAGAATCATTAGTTCTATGGGAGATACTAGCAAGTTGCATAATATTGAAGGTGAAATATTGTGGAATGAATAACAAAGGATAAAAAAGTGATCCACGAAATATTAAGTTGGAAATAAGATCCGTAGTGTGTGTAGATCTATGAAAGAATGACTTTATTAATAGTGGAACTTCCCATCATCCTCGTTAGTGAAGAACCATGGTGTTATTGAGAGTCGAAGCCACAAACATGGCATGAAATATATCGTAGGGGAATCACCTTAGTAAATTAATAGAGGACATGGAGAGAATGAGAAGGGATCTAGATTGTGAGGGAATTAATAAATTATCCATATTGATTCAAACTTTTGTGGAATTTCATTTCTCGTGGTTCTTATTCAATTTCCTCTATACAATTATTATGTTTTAGAGGTTGTTAGTTAAAAAAATTGTTAAATACTGACAACAATTTCTAGATTCCTATTGCGGGTAGTTTTAAAAGTAAATTCAATTTTGAGGAGACAATTGATTTTAGTATACTATTGTTGAATCAATGCATTTTTTTGGAAGTTAATTAGGATCTAGTGGTGAACAATTGAACAAATTGTGATCTAGAAGTTAAAGGGTTAAAATATAGCATATGGTTGCCAACCATAATGTAATTACAAAGGGGCACGATTGCTATCTAGAAGTGGAAGGACAAATGAATAGTAATGTATTGGAAAGATAGGAGATCACAGTCAAATAAGACTTTAGGCACAAAGGTGAATGAGAGAAAAGATTCTTTTTGTCAAATATTTGTATAATGTCTATTTTCTATGTAGCATTGGAAAATAGAGTCAACCAGAACCAATTGAGTAAAATAGACCATGTAAAATCATGGGACTAAGTTGTGAAGTCTTTGGAGCTATGAAACTATGAAACAAGAGTTGAGAGTGTAATGTGGAGTGTGAAGTATAGAGGCAGGATCTAAATTGATACCTATGTGTGAAAAACTCTATGTGGAGAACCTGTGTAGAGTTTTTGTTGCTTGCAAATTTGTGCATTAACAAGAATCCTATGGCATCTAAATGTTTAAATTAGTCAATAGTATGAGGTTATTTGACATGAAGAGAACCTAAATGTTGTAGAGTTTAAAATATATGTTTATAAACATTTTCTTGATCTTGAGGTTCATAAGTTGATCTTTCAAAATAAGAAGGAACATTTGAAGATATGTGAAGGTATGTGAGTAGGCCAAGTTAAGTAAGTAAGAACGCAAAGCATTCTTTGGATATGTAGACAAAGTTTTCTCTTAGAGGAATAAATAAGAAAAGTTATGCTCTTGGGGAGATTTCAATGGAGCTTGCAAAATTTATAGCAATTTAGATATGATGGAATTTGATAGAGAAGGTTTTCTACTTTGGAATGAAATTAGAAGTACGTTCTTTAGGACTTTAAGAAAAAAGAATTTTGCAATAGTGGATTTGTAGATAGAGAGAATATATAGTAGTGAATTGATAAAAGATAGCACTGGAGTAGTGAATGAAGCATCTTTAGAGTGAAGAAGAAAATATGGATGAGATCTAGTAGGTAAACATGGTCCTTATGTTTTTTAGTTAATTTAATACAAATTATTTATTTACATGTAGTAGTAAGAAAGAACAAAATGTGTGACAAACCTATAGCTAGAGAATATATGATAGACAAAGAAGAGTAGGTTGAGATCCTAGAGGAAAAGAGAATATTGGGGAAAAAGAACCATTATAGCAAGAGAATTTGTGATAATATTTGAAGAGAAGAGGATAGGTGTACTTCTCAAATGAAGTGAGTGGAGTGAATAAGCCTACAACTTTTTAAACTGAGTAGTTGAGAAGCCCAAGATGTTCTAGAGGAGGGAACCAAGGATATCAAAAGGTGAAGTTGAGAGATATCTTCGAGAGGTATTGTAACAGGTTAAGGAGTAACTTGTTATTGTATAGGCTTTGATGCAACTCACAGTGAATAAGTGAAGTTCATAGGAGAAGATAAAGATGACAATTTATAGTTATGACAAGGGTTCGAGTGAAAGCCGCAACGAGATGGAGGAGAGTGGAAAAGTAAATGTCATGATGATTAAGATAATGAGTCAAGAGAAATTTAATATAAAAATGGATGAGAGGAAGGAACAACTCACATAATGATGATATTGCTACAAGAGAGTGAAAAATACCATATATGTGGATGGAATGTGGAGAAGATCATCAAGTGGCTTGTAATGAAATTTTTTGCAAGGAAGTTGACGAGAAGCTTGAAAAACTTGAAGAGTGGGTTGAGTTCTTGGATGAAGAGAGAGAAACTCAAAAGAGATAAGTCTAGATAGAGGCCAATAAAGGAAGAAGGAGTTCACCTATGTAGACCAGAATAGGGAGATATCCTTGGAGAGGAGGATCAAGAGGATGACAGACTTACTACAAGTATGATGAAATTTTGTGGAAGCTCGGATCAACATGAGGATGAGCTGACAGAGGAATCAAATGAGGCTATGGAGCCTTATATTTTTACGATAATTTTCGTATGGTTTCAAGTTTTGATGAAGATGGGAAACTATCTATAGATTACATAGAGATGGAGGAAAATAATAATCTAAATTCTATTATGACTGAAGAAGAGAAAGGATTGTTTTTACAAAACATTGAAGATGGGCGTTACTAGAAATCTGTGATGTCGAAGGAAGATGACATATCATAATCTCATAACGGTATATTTCCAATCTATACACAATTTTTTAATACAATCACTAAAGGACATTTGTAGGAACCTGTTAATATAGTGAAAAGGACATAGTTGGCTCAATAAGAAAACCAGAAGGAGGATGATGATGAAAAGAAGCATATGGATGAAATGCTCATAAAGGATGATGAAGGAATTTTTCCAAAGGAAAGGTATGTAGACTTTGAGGAAGAAGAAAATCTCTTGAAGGAATGGTTGGTAGAGCACACATATGTTGAATATGACATGTAGGCTATAAATTCAGTTCAAGGTAATTTTATTGATTTGTTTGAGGAATTGAATTTCTTAGGCAAGAATTTAGAAAATTAAAGGTTGAATCTTCAATATGTAAAAATAAAGATATAAGAAGATGAAAATGTCTTGAAAGACAATAGTGAGAAGGAATTTGTAGAACATGATCAAGATATCATAAGGGTGATACTTAAATCAGAATTTAGTAAGAGTCTTGTAACTCCTTGTTATAACACCATTTACCACTCTTGGTAGATATGATGCTCTAATTATGGCCTAGGGAAACCCTTCCTTTCCATACTTGGTCCAAAATCTAAAAGCCAGTGTTTTCCTCTACGGTACTTTTCCCTATGATAAAATCGTGTACACGTGGGATACCATCTACGCAACCCACGTACATGTGTTAAAACACTTAAAAATAATAAATTTCCTTAATTTCCGGTGGAGTTCATAGGTTTTACCGATTACTCACATCCTATAGCTCATGGCCCAACTCTTTACCAATTGAAAAAAACTAATTTGGAGAAGTATAAATAAACCTCCATGGGAAGGCCTTCAAGAAAAAGAAGTGATATTGATATTATAGTTGATTGATCCCTGATTGAGTCTGATGAAATCCCTATGCCTCTGTACTCCCCAAAGCTTTAGGAATCCCTTGTTTCATCTTTTGAGATATCCTTCATCCTTCTTCATATATCCTTGCGTATGATGATGGAGGAAGATTGCTAAGGCTGGGAAAGGACGAATTTGGAGGACAGTTCCACTTTGAGCTAGATGAAGACTCAGGTTGCAGTTTTCCATGTTTCTTGTAGCTTACATCGATAAAGAAATGTTATTCTGTTCCTGATATTAATCATGTTTATGTATTGATCTATATCGTGATTTTCTTATAAATCTTATATTAAGGCATAATTTTTCATTCATTTATATAACCCAACCTATATATCATGAATATGATTTATGTTTCTACTATTGTATATGCTTTGCTTCAATAACTTATAGTTTTTAAAGGCACTAGGAGAAGCAGAGGGTTTGCACACTATGGGATCTACCCAAACATAGGACCTTCGGGTAAGGACACTTCTTCCCAGTTCAGTAGAATAAGCATTAATATTGTTTCTCTAAGCATTTATTGTTGTTGTTTTCCCTCTGCTTTGTTGGGGTTTTCAACCCAAGACCCGAGGGTGTTCTCACACACAACATAATTGGAGACTCCACTGGGGATAACATTCTTGTTATTCCTAGTTTGGTTTGTTTGTACTCAATGAGGGTTTTTTTTCTTTATTTCTTGCTTTTACAATGTTATTTGACTTATTAGCTTCCTAGGCATTAAGTCCGATCTTTTGGATCAGGCCTTGATTTTTGTTTTTCTTAATTGAGCCTTGTATACTCTCTTTTCTTAGAGTATAGTCACATATACATGGAAGTTTCCTCAAACAGACTTGCATATACATGAGTTTGTTGTGTTAGAAACACGTTTGCATGCCCTTGTGTCTTTACACAGTCATGTATACAATTTTTTAAATTGATTTTTCAAATATTTTTGCCCAGTTAGGTTTGTTGCCTGGTGATTTCTGTTGTTTTATGGTCATCCATTTTCTAAAGAGCTCTGTTCTATTACAATTTTTCTTTTTCAAATCTCCTTCTCAGTGAAAATCCTAGTTGGTTTAGGATTGATTTTTGAGCAAGTGTTTGGTGTGTGTCTTGGGTTCAAGGTTTTTGTATGAAGTTCTTAGATGTTCTAGTTTTCCAAAATAAGAAATTGATTTTGATTTCGTTTGTAACACAGATTTCAAGTTTCCTTGTTTTGCTTTTTGTTTTGATTGGCCTTGTTGCTTTTCGTGCTTTTTGAGTGTCTTTTTAGCAATTTGGAAAGTTTTTATTTCTCGACATTTTGTCAGTTTGCTGAAGTCTTTTACTTCTGCTCGGATTAGTTTGTGCGAGTTTGTAGTCCTTCTTCTTTCAAGTTTCATTTATTAATGAGTTTTATAACTTTCAAGGTATAAGGACTCCTTGTGCTTCTTTTTTATCTTTCGAATTTAGTAGTTCTTTTCGTGACCTCAAAAATTTCTTTAGTTTCCTTAAAAGAAAAACATAAAAACATTGCTTTTTCTTTTCTTTTTTTCCAAGCTTTTGGCTTTTGGTTTCTTTTGTTTTGCTTATTGAGTGTTTTTGATTTTGTTCAATTTGTTTTGCTTGCTTTTGAGGGAAATTTGTTTAAAAAAAAAATCCCTCTTCATTATCAAGTTGGCTTATTGACTCCATAAAGAAGCACATTGTCTTATAGTATGAGCGTTTTTAGGATCTTGCATCGTCATTTTAATTTGCAATAGTTTAGTTTGAATCATAAGCATTCTTAGTATTTTTAGATTTTGGGTGCATTTGGAGTGTTTCAGAAAACAAAATAAAAATAATTTTTTTATATAAGTTTCTTCGTAGAATCCAAGTAGAAATCCCTCTTCATCGAAAGAAAATAATGGCACGAATATAGTTAAGTTTCTATTGGTTTCTTCTGTGTCCTAAACATCATAATTTTCACTCTCATTTTACCCATGACTTAAAGCAACCTCTTTAAAATCAACCGATTTAATAAAAATAACTAGAACATTTTAATTTGTCATTAACAAACACCAACCAGCTTAAGTTATTTAGGGCATTGGAATGGGTGAGTTGAGAGTTAACTCTGCAAAGGCACTCAAATTATCAAACATAGAAGTTGAATAATGAGTGAAATATAGTGTCATTAGAAAGACTGGGAACACTCCATGACTCAGAGTTAAGCACGAGGGAGAGTGAAGACAAGGAAGAGAGATACCCCCTCTCCTACTTGTCGGATACCACCTCATGACTGTTCTGCCTGAATTTTGATATGAGTTAGTGCCCATAGTTTCCTTTCCTAAGGATAACATAGGTGGTTATGGAGGGAATCCCGTGGCACTTGAGGAAGATGTTGCATCACATTTGTTAGTACTTCTTGAGGGTACCCTTGCGAAGCTTGGGTGCTTGCACCAACAAAGGATCTTTTCTGGAGGTTAGCATAACTGTTTTTGTTACCTTCGCTGGTAGGTTTGGGCTATTATTATCCCAATCTATCTTCAGAAGCTCCCTTACTTCACTTTCTTGTATTTTGGTGTTTGGTCCTCATCACCCAAAGCAAAAATACTTGCAAGTTTCTTGATTGGTTGCATCTTTAGGGACTTTGTAGTCTAGTGCTATTTTCTCTTTGGATTTAGTTGGTTTAGGTGTTTGTGTTTTGTCACTTTTGATCTTATATTCTGAGTGACTGGCCTACCACTCCACCAATCTTGAAAGGCTCTTGATCTTTACTTTTGGAAGTTTTGCAGTTGCCTCCTTAAGGGAAAAGGTTTTTATTGTGCATCTCTCTTCCTTGAAAAGTCATTTGTACATTCCCGTAAGGGAAGGATCTGTGAATAAGATTGGTATGACCACTATTCTTGTGGGGACCAACCAAGGTACCCTTCCAAAAGGGGATCCTTGTGCTTTTCCTTTCTTGAAACCTTGGTACCCCCCTGATGACCACTTTGAATATTCCTGGATTGAATGTTGGACTACCAGTTTGGCTGTGGTCCACTTTGAATATTCCTGATGTTCTTGAAGTTTCTCAAATGAAAGCTTTATTTCAAGGGCATCAAATGGTTGTTAATTGTTCATCTTCATTCAAAGAGAAATTTGGGATTCCTCTTTCTCTTCCCTCTTGTAATAAGAGATCTAAGAAGAAGAGAAAGAGGAAGATGAAGAAGAAGAATAATTATAGAAATTCATCACCAACCTCTGCAAGTCATATTGGAGATGAGCTTTCAGCCACTGCAAGTCATGCTGGGGGAATAACTCTAGTCACTATAATTCATACTAGAAATTTATCACCAATATCCACTAGTCATGTTGGAGATGATCTTTTAGCTGCTACAAGTCATGTTGGGGGCATACGTCTAGTCACTACATGATCCAGGTTGATCCAGACATAGGCAGAAATCCCAGAGGACTTAGAAAGGGTAAAAAATAAAAATGTTTGGATTCTGCTCCAGATAAATTCATGTTGAAGATATTGTTGTAGTGATCACGGTGGTGCAAACAATTTGTCAATCTGAGCTTATATGAGGGAGAACGATTCAATCAAAATTTTGGTTGACTTTTGCTAACTCGGCAGGCTTAATGGAGATGCAATTTGGAAGTTTTTCGGTGGATGGAATTCAGCCAACTCTGGCCACACCTCTCCATAAGCATACATTACTCATTTTTATGTGGAGGCCGGTGGGGATTGAACCTGGTTGGCTCACGTGGGCCGGCCCCCACTGGGCGGTGCCATGAAACAACCATACATCAATACCATAAATGCACCCATGCCATTTTACTACAATTCCATCCAAAAGGATACAGAGGTTATGGGGCAGGCCGCCCAATGCAAACCCGACCCCCCAACTATATATATAGAAAGGAGGTGGTGGGCCACCACGCCCACCACCCCACACCTCTCCATAAGCATACATTACTCATTTTTATGTGGAGGCTAGTGGGGATTGAACCTGGTTGGCTCACGTGGGCCGCCCCCACTCGGTGGCACCATGAAACAACCATACACCAATACCATAAATGCTCCCATGCCATTTAATACAATGCCATCCAAAAAGATACAGAGGTTATGGGGCGGGCCGTCTAATGCAGACTCGATCCCCCAACAAAGAAATAAATTTTTCGTTTTATAAAAAAATAAGGGTATTAAAATGGAGGGGTTGGCGTTTGACCACCCAACTTCCTCCTTACTATTTCTCCTCATCATACCAATTTGCCTAAACGATTTTCTTGATAAGTTCGCCCGAAATTTCATATAGACCCAACATTTTCCTAGTGCACCCAAAGCATGGAGGAAGGCATGGATGAACTGGGAGTGGGCACAGAAACTAAGACTATAAATTTTTTAATCAATCTGTCATAGGTGGAACCATGATAGGGCCAAATTCTCAATAGGTGAAATTTTTGCAGTGTCCAAATTGGACAAATTTTATGTCAATATTACACCTCTCAACGACATGAACCCGATGGCGCAATCAGAATTTTTATCTGAGAAGCAGATTTGCAGAGGACCCAGAAGAGGGAACCTTTGGGGAATCTAGGTGGAATCTAAAAGATTCCTTAAGCCCCAGATTCTCACTTTCTCAAAATTCAAAAATTTGACAGTCGATTTTACCTTATTTGATGCCACAAATCTAATGATGTGTTCATATTTTCGATTTGCTCATTTCATTTTTTGCCACTTTTCTAAGTGGATGTGAGGTGTCAGCATTCATGTGTGAGCAATCATTTCCATGCGATTTGATGCAATGAGATTGATGGTACGAATAGATTCAACAATTTGATATCTTGTTCTTCAAATAGCCCCTAGATGGGAGGTATATGCAGTGTATTCATGTACTTCTTTCGCTATGCATTGTGTTGCATAGATCCCCGTTTGATGTTTGATGAGGGATCTTGTTTCTTGCTTCTTTTCATGATTCTTGCTTGAAGTGATGCAGAATCATTTATGGGATGTACTTGTTGCCATGATTCATCATGTTTTGTTTGAGATCCCTTTGTCATGCTGATGGAATTCTCATGTGTTGCCATGTATGATTGCATTGAGATCCCTTTTATGCCATTTTGGCGGGATGTTCATTATCATCATGCATGAGTTTATGTCATACTGATAGCAGTCCTTTTTGACTAAGAGTTCCTATAATAGAACATCTCTTGGAGCCACTCCTGTGTGAGGGAAATTTTCCTTGTATGATAACGACATCACCTCTATGTACATCACCACTATTGACAACACTTAATGTAGTAGCCTACACCATCTTGACACCAGGGCTCGGAGATGTAGTCCCTCCTGGACGAACTCCATTATCAATAGCTTATGTTTTCATGTGTTGATGAATGTCATGTTCCTCTTCTTTAAAACATGTCGATGTATTCATTTATGTTCTTTTAAAAATGCAATTTAACACATCACCAAAGTAAAAGGTCTTGGAAGGGTCCTTTGTCACACTCAGACCCGGATGAAGTGGTATGAGAGCGGTCTTTGCATGGATGTGCATTGAAGCATGAACAATAGAATGCGCAACAGTAGAGGATGAAAAAGAGATGTACGAGACCGTGCTCAAAATTTCCAAAAGGGTGGAAATATGTATGAAACTCTACAAAAAGAGATAGAGGAAAAAGAGTGATTAGATCTTCAGTTGCAAGCTACGGAAGATGCCCTGGAAGAACTGAAACACAACAACCAGAATCTTGAAATAGAGAACATTGAATTGAAGATGCTTCTACATGAAGAGAAAGAGGAGAAACATAGTTTGCTACAACAGCTGCAAGAAAAGGACAAGGCCTTGAAAAAGTTGTAGTGTGACCCATGTGAGATAAAAAGTAATTCTCTAAATTCATGTATGTGCCTTGATGATGATTTCGTTGTTTTTGAAAATCATACCACAGGAATTGGCTCCAAATTGTTGAAGAGAATGGGGTATCAAGGAAAATGCTTGGGCGTTAATTGCCAAGGCATTGCAAACAACATCAAAGTAGAAGAATTATCCTATCATACATCACTTGGGTATCTCAGAAAGGAAGTTGGGGAATGCGTTGAGACAACTAGTGGACCACCAGCAATAGATGATGAGAAGCCCTCATCAGTTATTTACAAGTTGATAGAGGAGGTAAAAGATGTTGATTTCCTTTCAATTTTGTCTTCACATAGTATGCTTTCTGTTGGACATTTTGAGATCCCAATTACAGGGAAAAACATGAGGCTCCTTAGCAGGACGAGGTAAAAGTAGGAAAAATAACTTAGTGTTAATAACCAAGGCATAACTCAACCTTTGGAAGCTGTGCATAAACATCGATTTTCACGCTTGGGATACATCGAAAGAGAATGCTCGAAGGTGTTAATTCTTTTGAGACATCCTCAATATTGTCGAGGAAATAGAATGATGGGAACACATTCCCATCATCCCATGGCAGTGGCCATTGCAGGGAAATAGCTAAGGCAAGCTCTCATGGCCATACTTACACAAAAGAAAACAAGGAAAGGCATAAACAATCTCGACATTCAAATGTTCATTCCGATTATAATCATGTCGTTCATGATGACCATAAAAAATGGCATAGAAAAACCTGTACCTTTTGTGGATTACATAACCATACATTTTCTAAGTGTTGGAAAAGAATGGAAACACACAAAAGGAGGAGGCATGAAAGACCCTCTCAACAACAGGCAAAGAAACATGTTAAACAAATCTATAGAAAGAAGATGTATTGTAGTCATTGCGATAGAAGTTGCCATTAAAGAGCCCCCTATTGGAGGCTCCATCCAGAGTAGCACCTTATAGAGAAAGTGTTGATGCATGAACCAGGTGAAACAATTGTTCGACAAGCAAAACTATCATAGGGGGATGACCCATTCACAAGGATAAGTGAAAAATTGTTTCTAAATGTGCTAGCTTGTCATGGTCATGCTTTTGTAAATCATTTGTTGCATTTTAAATGTAAAAGTGATGAGGTGTTTTCCATCACTTGTTAAGCAACAATGGTGTATGGTCTTTTTTCATGTTGCGTGTTACCCTCTAAAAGTGATGTTGTGTTTCCATCACTTGTCAAAGAAAAAATAGTGTTTGTCCTTATCTTTGTAAATCATGTGTTGTAGTGATGATGTGTTTTCCATCGCTTTTTGGAACAACAATGATATGTTGGCCTTGTTTTTGTAGCTAGGGCACTGTTTCCATTTTATGTAAACTTGACCATTGGATGCTTGGGTCATTAGTTGGTCATGTAATTCAAGCATGTAATTTAGAGAATTGTACTACAAGTCTGTAGTGGTTGTAGGTGTCAGCTCATTGCTTATGGCTCCGAAGGACAAAGGTGAAGGAGAAGGAAGGGTGACTATCAGATACTTGTAAGTAAAGACAGGGTACAAAGAAGTGGCAGATTATTGTCATGCTTTTGGAGAACCGAAAGCTCCTTAGTGGGGAGGATTGATCCAGGTGGCTCCAGAAATAAGCAGAAGTCCCAGAGGACTCAGAAAGGGTCAAAAATAAAAATGTTTGGATTTTGCTCAAACTAGGTTCATGTTGAATATCTCATCGTTGTGATCGCAGTGGTGCAAACAAGCCAGTCAAATTTTTGGTTGACTTTTGCTGACTGGGCAGGCTTAATGCAGACAAAATTTGGAAGTTTTTCGGTGCATGGAATCCAGCCAACTCTGGCTAGATTCTGGGCGAATTTGTGGCCTGTTTCATTTGACTCCTTTGGTCAAATTTTGGAAATTTTAAAATGGCCTTCTTATTATTAAAATTAAAAAAAAAATATATATAATATATATAATATTATAATATATATTATATATATATAATATATAATAATATAATAAAATATAATATATAATATATAATATTATATATATATATATAAATATAAAGGAGCTATGGGCCACTACCCCCACCACCCCACACCTCTCCATAAGAATACATTACTCATTTTCATGTGGAGGCTAGTAGGGATTGAACTTGCCTGGCCCATGTGGGTCGACCCCCACTGAGCGGCCCGATGAAACAACCATACACCAATACCATAAATGCGTCCACACCATTTTAATACAACGCCATCCAAAAAGATACATACGTTACGGGGCGGGCCACCCAATGCAGATTCGACCCCCAAATAAAAAAATACATTTTCAGTTTTATAAAACAATAAGGGTATTAAAATGGAGGGGTCGGGGTTTGACCACCCAACCTCCTCCTTACTATTCACCAACTCATACCAATCCACCTAAACAATTTTCTTGATAAGTATGCTCAAAATTCCATATAAACCCAACATTTTCCTAGTGCGCCCAAGGGATGGAGGAAGGCATGGAGGAACCAGGAGCAGGAACGGAAACTGAGACTGTAATACTTTTTAATTAATTTATTGCAGCTGGAACCATGATTGGGCAAAATTCTCAGAAGGGTGAAATTTTTGCAGTGTCCAAATTGGATAAATTTTATGTCGATCTTACACCTCTCAGTGACACGAACCTGATGGCGCAGTAAGAATTTCGATCTGAGAAGCGAATTTGCGAAGGACCTAGAGGAGGGAATCTAAAAGATTCCTTAAGCCCCAAATTCTCACTTTCTCAGAATTCAGAAATTTGACAGTTGATTTTACCCTATTTGATGACACAAATTTGATGGTGCATTCATATTTTCCATTTTCTCATTTCATTTTTTGGCCACTTTTCTAAGTGGATGTGAGGTATCAACATTCATGTCCGAGCAATCATTTCCATGCAATTCGACACCGTGAGATCGATGGTACGAACAGCTTTAACAGCTTCACTTATTTTCTTCATATGGCCCCTAGATGGGAGGTATATGCAGTGTATTCATGTATTTCTTTTTCTATGCATTGTGCTGCACAGATCCATGTTTGACATTTGATTATGGATCTTGTTTCTTACTTGTTTTCATGATTCTTGCTTGATGTGATGCGAAATTATTTGTGGGATGTACTTGTTGTCATGATTCATCATGTTTCGATTGAGATCTGTTTTTTGTTATGTTGATGGCATACTCATGTGTCGCCATGTATGATTTCATTGAGATCCCTTTTATGCCATGTTTGTAGGATGTTCATTATCATCATGCATGAGTTTATGTCATACTGATAGGAGTCCTTTTTGACTGAGAGTTCCTGTAGTGGAACATCTCTTGGAGCCACTCCTGTGTGAGGGCATTTTTCCTTGTATGATAACGACATCACCTCTATGTACATCACCACTATTGACAACACTTAATGCAACGGCCTACACCATCTTGACACTGGTGCCTGGAGAAGTAGTCCCTCCTCGATGAACTCCGTTATCAATGACTTATGTTTTCATGTGTTGATGAATGTCATGTTCCTCTTATTTACAACATGCCAATGTATTCATTTATGTTCTTTTAAAAATGAAATTGAACACATCAGCAAAGTAAAAGGTCTTGGATGGGTCCTTTGTCACACCCGGACCCCGATCACTGCAAGTCATACTAGTAATGAATCATCATCAACCTCTACTAGTCATGTTGGAGATGAGCTTTCAGCCACTGCAAGTCATGTTGGGGGCATAAGTCTAGTCATTGGAAGTCATACTAGCAATGAATCATCATCAACCTCTGCTAGTCATGTTGGAGATGATATTTCAGCCATTGCAAGTCATGCTGGGGGCATAAGTCTAGTCACTACAGGTCATACTAGCAATGGGTCACGTACCTCTATGAGTCGTATTTTTGTTGAATGACCTACTGTTGTGAGTAGGGATGGGGGCACAAGTCCTATCTCTTTTGGGAAAGAGTCACTGACCTCTACAAGTCATGTTGGGGACTCTCCGCAAACCACTGCTAGTCATGTTAGCAAAATGGATGTTGATCAAAAACCTAAGCATAGAAGTCTTAAACATAAGTTTCCTTGTAAGATATGCAAGGGAGACCATCTTACTCATTTATTCCCTAGTATTCCATAAGTACAAAGGATATGGTGTGAGTTTGAAGGATCTTCTACTCCTGAATCTGTCATTTTTTCTCAACATTCTCATCAACCATTGGTTGATAATGTGGTTGAGCTAGTGCAATCTCTGGCTGATTACACTCCTCTTTTGGGGGGTGAAGTGGTTAACAACAGAGCCTTTTTGATGTCTAGTACAGATTTTTCTAGTATAGGGGGAATTCCCGTTTCTATGAATGTACCTCCTCTAAGTTCTAGAAGTGTTTCCTTTCATTGGGATAATCTTGTTGAACCTCGTCTTCCTTCGTCTGCACCTTTCCAAATAAATGTCAGAGTTAATTTCATAAATTTCTATTGATGTATGGTGGATGAAGGATCCTTTGCAAGTATTATATCCTGCTTGACTTGGAAAGCTTTAGGTTCTCCAAATTTGTTGACAACTCATAGTCAGTTGTTGGCCTATGATAGAAGACCTGGTAAATCTATGGGTGTTGTTTCTCAATTGCCTATTAATTTAGGTGGGAAGACTATTTTTATCGAGATTATGGTGGTTGATCACCCTTTAGACTTTAATATGCTACTTGGGTGTGATTTTTTTATGCTATGAATGTTGTGGTGTCTTCACACTTTTAGGTGATGTGTTCTCCTTGTAGTGGAAATATTGGCACTATTGATCAGCTTGCTAATAATCACCACCCTAACTCAAATTTACTATAGAATACCCCTTGGGTTGTTCCAAGTATTCAACTAGACTCTACCCCACCATGGCTGAACTATGTGGCATTGAATCCTCAATGTACAATTTCTTCTGAGAAGGATCCTTTGAACTATTGTTTTCCTTCTTGGGACTTGGTCCCAAGAGTTGACCGAGTGATTCCTCCTATGGGGACATGGGACCTCTTAATTCCCTCTTTTGATCCTTTTAGTTCTCATGATTTCTTGGAATTTGATTTTCCTTCACAAGAGGAACTTTTTGAAGCCATGAGTTTTAACTACCAAAGGAGTCCTTGGCCTCAGCGTCACAAGGGGTTTGTCCAGAAGAACTATAATGCGTAAGTTGTAAGGCTGTGTGCTTCCTTATACCATATTGTATATATAAGGTATGCATTTTCAAGGTTTGTATTCTATAACAAAAGATTTTATATGAATTTTATATATGGGATGTATTAACTTCTTGTCTAGTGTTCCTATTTATGTCTACAGAACTTGGAATATTTCTCCTTTGGACATTTTTATGGTTGATCCTCTTTGATAGGTATTGGTTCTCGAAACTGGCATATAGGTTAGGTTTTTCACCAGAATTGTGCATTTATTAGTTTCCTTTCCCATTTTAGCGTTAGGATCAACCCCACCAAGATATGATGTCAAACCTTCTCATTGCTTAGAAGTGTCATAACTTGCCTGGTAGAGCCTACCTTATCATGAGCACCCGAGATAGTACCTCGTTGTCACATGGCACCCATGTTGAACTTTTTCTCTTTAGCTCGGGTGTCCTCTTTAGTTTCGCCATGACTTTTCCGTTGGGGACTCATTCTCTTTCTTCTTCACTATTTTCTGGATTTATACCCTAGAGGGTCCTTTGTGTTGAGTGGTACTGTTGCATTGAATGTTGACTATTTTCACCTTTTGGCCTTGAGCTCGCTTCACATGGACTCATGTTTAAGCCACCTTTTGACTGTGTCTTCTGCGAAATCAACCTTGCAATCACTTAGCCTCTACAACTTGACACAACTTTTTACTTGTGGAAAGAACTTTCCTCTCCCAAGAACTAGAGCATCTACATTTGGACATTCGTTCTTTCCACTCTACTATAGCATTCTTTTATTCTTTTTCAGGATTCATAAATATGAAAAACACAAAAAAATATATATATATCCCAAAAAGAGTAAGAATGGAACATTATTTTCATATGTGATAGAAGCTAGAGTAAGTTGTGTCGCCCTTGAACAAAGCACTCAAAAAATAAGTCTTTCCTCCATTGGGATGGGCTTTAGTTTGACTTAAGAAAGCCTTAACCCTATTATTGAGTTAGTACTCCTCCAATTGGTTATCTTTTCCAATCGTATGGAGAGTTTTCTTATGCCTCCTGCATGACAAACTTATACAAAGTTATCATATGCTGCCATGTAGTCACAGTTGAGTCATGCTTTGTTTTCAAGGGAAATAAACTTGAGTCAACCTCTCTATCGTGTCCCTTGACCTATTTTTCAGTCGACCATCCCTAGTTGTCAGAGTCATGTTCGTTATCACATCAGCTATTTTGTCCTTTGCTCGTGCTAGTTTTAGAAGGTCTCCATTGACTAGGGAAGATCTAGAGTCTCACCCTCACTCTATTTTCATTATTGACGGGTCATGTTATGCTCAGCATCATTCAGTATCATGGGTTTTTGACTGAGTGGTTTCCCTTGTGTTCGACATGAGAATTAATTATCACACATTAGGATTCATGCGGTGCCTTGGTTTCCATTTGACCCTATTGGTGGATTCCTTGCCTCTGTGATAGCTTTCATTATTGGTTGGTTCAAAGGGTTTATATCATGTGCTAGCTACATCTTATGTATGCCGGAAATGGGCTTCGATTGGGTTACTACTTCTCTATTCATCTGATCATTATTGGCCTATGGGTTACACTCGCACTAGATTGATGAAGGATGCCTTAATTCCTTCCTTCTAGTGAATCGTTTTTGATCGAATTCAACTCATTTCTTTGGGAAAGAGATCTAGATTCCATTTGGCAGTACCTTAGGGTTTGCAGTTATCAGTGGTAGATTCCTCTGCTATTAACAGTGGGAAAACATCATTGTCTCCTGATTGATAGATTCTTCCAAGTGTTAGACTACAAATCATTTATTCACACTTGTTAGATTATACTAGGTACCTTTGTTCTCATCATCATTATCGATGAGTAGTCTTGCGTTTGTTAATGGTATACATCAATGGCTGGTATTCAAACTATTTGTCACATGGTCAACTTGAGATCATGTATTCCCACTATGTAGAAATGTACCACGGTGGTCAGTGAAGACCTCGGGTTTGCATCACCATTTCTTGGTTCACTTGTCAGTTTCTCCTGTTCTTGCTAGTTGACACCGTCCATCTTATATGTTGCAGTTCCTTATAGCGACATCCTATCTTTTGGCACCTGAGTTGTAGTGTTGCACCATTTATTCCACCATTTGACTTGGTACTTTTTGGATCAACTTTATGACTTCAATGATCAGCGTCATACTTCAGCATCTTGATCAGTTCTTTATATGTGATATTCATACATGTACTTATTTGGATATAATCAGATGATCCATTATGTATTTTTAGTTCCTTTATCCTTGTATGCATATTGGATTTTCTTTTGTACTTGACATATAGACATGCCTTACTATCTCTGAGCATGCGTATCCCTACCTCAGACAACAATTTCTTTATGATCTCTTTCTCTCGCTTGGCAGGTTCAATTCTGGTGAAATCCTCCTCGGTCTCAGCATGATTCCTTCTATACACTTAATATATTTCAGCCATCATGTACCCATTCTGACCTCATATATTAGGGGGCATCTGTTATAGCACCATTTACGACTCTTGGTAGATTTGATGCTCTGATTATGGCCTAGGGCAACCCTTCCTTTCCAAACGTGGTCCAAAATATAAAAAACAGTGTTTTATTTCCTATACACTACTTTGCCTTGTGATAAAAGCATGTACACATGGGTTAGCATATACCCAACTTGTGTACATGTGTTAAAACAATTAAAAATAATAAATTTCCTTAATTTTGGTCAGAGTTCATGGGTTTTACCTGTTACTCACCTCCTATAACCTATGGCCCAACTGTTTCCTAGCTGAAAAAAATAATTTGGAGAAGTATAAATAAACCTCCATGGGAAGACCTTAAGGAAGAAGAAATGAGATATAGATATTATAGTTGATTGGTCCATGATCGATTCTGATGAAATCCCTATACCTCCTAGACTCCCCAAAGCTTTAGGAAACCCTTGTTTCCTTTTTTGAGATATCCTTCATCCTTCTTGATATATCTTTGTATATGATGATGGAGGAAGACTTTTGAGGCAGGGAAAGGATAGATCTGGATGAAGGTTTTGCTTGGAGCTAGAGGAAGACTCAGGTTGTAGTTTTCCACCTTTCTTATAGCTTACATCAATAAAGAATTGTTTTTATGTTCCTGATATTAATCGTGTTTATGCATTGATCTATATTGTGATTTGTTTATAAATATTATATTAATGCATAATTGTACATTCGTTTATATGATCCAATGTATATATCATGAATATGATTTACATTTCTACTAATGTATATCCTTTTTTTGAATAATTTACATGTTTTAAAGGCATCAGGAGAAGCAAAGGGTATACACCCTGCAAGATCTACCCAAACTTACGACCTCCGGGTAAGGACACTTATTCCTGGTTCAATAGAATAAGCATTTATATTGTTTGTTTGAGCATTTATTGTTGTAGTTTTCCCTACGCTCTGTTTGGTTTTTCAACCCAAGACCCTAGGGTGTTCTCACCTGCAACACTCCTATATTAGAGAAGGATGTGCAACAAATCGAAATTGATAGTAAGTTTCAGTATTCAAGGACAAAGTTATACAAATAAGTTGACAAGTTGGGGATAATAATAAAGAGGATTACTAGGAGAAGGTACCACAAGATGAGAACGATGGCTAGCAAAAAATTGTAGTTGACTGAGAGGGTTTCCATCAACAAGGCAACTGGACAATAATAGCATATGACTTGGAATCCTAGACAATTGAAGGCAACAACAACATGCATGGATGAATGGAAAACTATGACACAAGCTTTGGGATCTTGGAGGATTTAGGAATTAATGACACAAGACCAAGAGGTGATGGAATTTTTCTACTTTGGGAGTCTAATGCAGGAGAATCCTCTCTTCCAAATCCATCAATATTTTGAAGACAAAGTACAAATGCGGGGTCTTGACATTTGATGACGAATCTTAAATTCCTTGATGTAGATAACTATATTTCCTTAATGTATTAATTGTATTATAGAATATTTCAATACAAATGAATATCCAATTTGTTGGAAAAGTTTGAAGATATGTAGGGCTATATAAATGGCTCAGATGAGAGATTTTAGAATATGAGAGACTTGTTGAGTAGTTAGCAGGTTTCTTAGATCTAAACAAATTCTACATTATTTTATGAGTTTGTACAAAAATTATTGTAGCCTACAGAAAATAGGAGGTAGAGGTAGAGTGTGAAGTGAGGGGAGAAAGGCCAAGGTTACATGCCCATACTGTATATTTGGCCAAGTATAATGTAAATTTCAATTGATTAAGAAGTAGTACCTTTATGTGTTGGGGATTTGAAGTATCGGTTTATGTGTTGAAGTAAATGAATGTCTATGCATTAGGGTAAGGTTAATCGGACTGAGCTAGTGGTTGTGTAATCTGGATATAGTTATCAACGAGGGTAAGTGTTGAGGTACTAAATTTTCCTCTTTTTGACATCCTTTTATCACCATGTCCATATTTTTCATACATATTTTTGCTACGTTTCCAAAATATAAGGTCATCTAGGACATGCTCAGGGATAATAAAAAATATCATTCATCCATAGCTTGTAATTTATAATTTTTTTGTGAAAATTGATTGAAACATTACTATGGCTACCAAAAATTGCATATTCCACAACTAATCAATGTTTCTATAGCTATGTCCAAGGTGAAGTAGGTTCCTGCAAACTTGAAGGTGAACAAGGCACATGCATGGATGCCAAATGTCGAGAATAATGATATCCACCTATATCACTTATCTAGAGGATCATAGGACTTGTAAATCTATACTTTCAAAGTGAAATTCAACTCTAGTTTATTCTCGTGCAAGGTTTCAATGGAAACACTTTCATCACCATATGAGTGTGGAATCAAGCAAGAGAGAATAGGATTTCAAATGGTTGATGTGTTGATAATGATCCTTCTCATGATTTTCTCTTCTCGTAGAAAATTATGAGAAGTAAATTTCCTGTTCCAATTCAAATACTTAGTTATCAATCAAGAAACTTGTCTTTCAATGTTTATCTCTTTAGATGTTAAGGATTAGAAAAGTTATAATTATTTCATTAATTGGGAAGACGAGGACAATTTTCTTAAGAGCTTTAAGTTTGTAATTGAGATCAAAGACTCTATTTTAACAAATCTAAACATTATTTTCTAGAATTGAATTATTAATGCATTGGTGATTGATTTTATTCGAGTATATACTCCCTTGAACTCAATAGGAGGGTCCCTATAGAGTTGTAAGTAAGCATAGTGACTTAATTTAATTCCTCTCTTAGAGGGTTTTTTCAGTTTGGTTTGTAATCAGTTAGATACTTCATGATTCATAGATTATCTATTTTTTACATTCAAGTTACTCATGATTGCTTTGATTGTCATAGGTTGAGCGCTCACCATTAAAATAAAAACCAACAAAAACATTTCCTTGATTAGTTGTTTGTTTGAATCCTTTCACAGGTTAGTCTCAGATCTATATTTTATGCCTGGATTAACTCCCATTAAGACTGCACACATTAGTAATTTCTTAGGATTATCCATCCACTACTTTCTTAGCTGATTTTTATTCCATTAATAATGATAAATTAGTAATTATTAGAATTCCATTAGAATAAAGAGGAGATATATTAGATCTTCTCCATTTCAAGATCATTAAAATAGAGTTCCTTTACTTGTTCAATAATATAGATTTTCAATTATGCAAAATAGCATAGATTTTTAATTATGTTGATTAGCATAGTATTTAAATTATGATCAATTAGAATATAATTTTAACTCCAGACACTTATATTCCTAGAATTAATGTGCTTTAATTTCTCACACTTTAGTTTATTTGGTTGATCTTACAAAAACAAACATGTGAGTAAATTGACGAGAGTTAGTCTTGAATAGTTGAATTTGACATTTTACCTTTCAATTCAAAATCCTTAATAAAAAATAAACTTCATAAAATATATAGTTCACACACACTTCATAAGGATACGAAGCTTGAGCTTGATAATTTAATGAAGTAATTTAACTAACAATTAAATTACGCAACATTTTTGGTGTCATTGTCAAGGAAGTGTATATAGGACTTTATTTTTTTATTTTAATTTGTGTATCATACTAGATGAGTTCATATTATAGCTGCATAATTAAGTTCATACTAAAATGATTCAGGATGCGTGTCTAGAGAATAAGACTTTGGAGGTATATTTGTATGTAGAGGTAGAGGATATAGTTCTATACCAACATCGCCAACCACCCTTACTAGCCCACATAGTGCCACACAATCCACTAGCACTCACATTCCATCCATAACAGGTAGACATATACCTCCTAAAGTGGATATCTAAAATTTATCCTAGGGATTCACCAAAATCATCCACAAAAGTTGTAGTTGAAGAGCCTACATCCCCTACCGAAGGAGTCATACTTCTCTCTTCAACAGGTGAACAACTCTTAAGATAGGTGATGCAAGTGAATAGACTGAGCACAAGATGTGAGAGTTTGAACAAGCATATCAATTTAAATTTATGGTAATGTGGTAATATTGGGAGGGATTTCTAAATGATTTTTAAGAAATTATAAATATTTACACTAGGAAGTGAGCTTTGATTTTTAGAAATAAGATAGAGATGTTATTTTCTAATATAAATATAGTTTTTTAGTTTCCATTATTTTGTGGAGAAGCGAAAATGATCCACACTTTGTTACTCTTGGTTTTCATAGTTAGTTCCTTTTGGGAAACAATAACAAAAAAGTGTTTAGAGAAGGAGAAGAAGAATAGAAGAGGAGAAAGTCTTGAGTGAGGATAATAGAGAATGAGAGAAGATAGCAAATCAGTTTTCCTCTAGGAAACTAGAGTCTTAAATATTTGTAGATGCCTATACCTTCTGTTTTCCCCCACAATGTCTCAGGCTAAGGAGGAGATCGAAAGAGGTAGCCCAAAACCAATTGCAGTTCAATAGCTATCCCTGCTAGACCAACATGGTATCTATCTAAGGATTTCACTGTCAATTAATGGAAGAAAAATGTATTTTAGGCTAGATACAATAGTTTCAAATGAATTTTTAAAAATTTTATGGTTTTTAGATTGCTAGACTAGGGATGAGAAAAAGAAATTAGGTCAAGACCTCGAAGGGTTGCAATAACAAGCATAATGGAGGAGCAAGATAGCAGTGCCTTGTGATGAACCTGAGTGTTTATTCAATGAAGTGTAGGGTCTAAAATCTTAGAAGGTCATAATGAGCATGTGTGCCATGAATTCATTAATCTAGAAGAAGAAATACATGGAAATGATTTTCCACATAAACAGATATTTAAATATAAAGAATTATGCCTATATAACTGTAAGGAAAATAACTGAGGAAAGCAAAACATGTTAATAAATATCGATTAATTCATAATAAATTGACATATAAAGAAAACAACATCACAAACTCAATGCACATAAATTCTTGAAAAATAGTTGTAACTGCTCCTTTCATTAGCTGAGTGAAAGCATTAGATACAAATCCTTTCCTCAAATGTCCAACCCTTCTCTCTGACTAAGAAAATGATACATATACAATGAGATAAATAGTTTCCCCACCTTCATGGGTCAAATCCATGAGTGGTGGAACAATTTCCAAGATTATCTCAACCAACAAGTGGGAGTGAGAAGGTAAAAAACAAAATCTTCTCTTAGGCTTTGATTTGAGTTTTTCTTCATTTACAAGGCCTAACTAAACATAAAAACAACCTATCATGCTAATTTATTCATGATTACATCATCCAGACATTGAACTACTAAAGTTACTTCATCAAGTTACCTTTACCCGAGTGAAACTATAAAATCTAAGAAATTACACAGTGGGATTTTTAATTAAAATCTCAGAAAATTGCAGAAGCGCAATGCCAAGTTTGAGGCCACTTTTAGGTATCTTTCTGAAGTCAAAATTGAAATATGAGAGAACAGTAAACTAGACTTGTCTATCTAATTTCTAGAACATCTTGAATTTTTGAAAATTACCCATGTGAAGGCCTCCAAAAACACATTCTCCCGAGGTGTCTCTAGAAGCACAGCACTGTCAAAAAGAGGGGCATAATGTTGATTTTTGACCCCTTTTCTCATTTTTCTAAAAATTTGAGCCCTCTTTGAAAAATTTGAGGACATGCATTTTGAGAGGAGGCCATCAGCATTCTAGCAATGCAAGCCACTTGTCATTTGGTGTTGGGTGTGGAGCCTGATTATCTTCTTTATTCAGAGGTATTGCCGTATTGGACCCCAATTTGTAATGGGGCGGCAACGTTGCCCGTAATATTTGTGCTGTAGGGGGATTCCATTGAGGGGCAGTAGGGACCTTTGGGAGCCCTGCCCCTGAAGCTAAAAATAGATGTAAAATTTCCTTGTAGAATGTTGTAATTTCATATTCAATCTTGGTTGTTCATTAAGCGGAGATCTGACGATAGAAGTTATGTTTAATTTAGGTATTTTTTCCCTAGAAGGAAACCCCTCGCTATAAATGAGGGAATTGTATTTTCATCTATGTATATTTTTAATATATAATTTTCTAACAACTATTATCAGAAGCGAAGGTCTATTTGACTGATAAACTTGCAGGAGAGAAGGGTTCTTGGTTTGAGTGGGAGCAATGGTGGAAGATGGTAGGTTTAGGATCAAAAAATTTAACGGCTAAAACTACTAGCTATGGAAGATGTAGATGGAATATTATTTGTACCAGAAATATTTGTACCAACCATTGAACGAAAAGGCAAAGAAGCCAATGAGTATGACAGACACAAGATGGGATATTCTCGACAAAAAGGCACTTGGAACAATACAGCTATGCCTAGCGGCGTCGGTAGCGTTTAATATTTCAAAGGAAGTGACAACATAGGGTTTAATGTTGACATTGGCCAAATGATATGAAAAACCCTCGGCCTCAAATAAGGTATTTCTTATAAAGCATTTATTTAATATGAAAATGTCAGAACGTGGATCAGTTGCTAATCATTTAAATGAATTTAATACAGTTACCAGTTAGTTAAGTTCAGTACTGGTAACTTTTGATGATGAAGTTAGGGCGCTGTTATTTCTATGCTCATTGCCAGAAAGTTGGAATGGTTTATTGATGGCCATTACTAACTTTGTCTCTGGATCTAGTACTTCAAAGTTTGACTATGTTGTCAGTGCAATCCTTAGCGAGGAAATGCAACAGAAAAGCTTCGGTGATACATCAGGTAATTCTTTGATTGCAAAGACTAGGGGAAGAAAAATGGAAAGAGGAAAGAGGCCAGGATATTACAGTAAGTCAAGGAAAGGCAGATCTAAGCCCAGATTGGGGATAGTGTGCTAGAAATGCAGGAAGAAAGGACACCTCAAGAAAGACTACAAATCTTGAAAGGAAAAAGAAAGAGTCACACAGCAAGAAAACAATCATGAAGCGAATGTGACAGGTGATGTGTTGCAAGATGCTTTGATTCTTTATTTAGAAAATCTTATTGATGCCTGGGTGGTAGATTCATGGGCCGCATTCGATGACACACCTGATAGGAAACATTTTCACGATTATGCTCAAGGAGATTTTAGACACGTTTGATTGGGTGATGATAAACCCTGTAAAATCATTATAATGGGTACAATTTTCATAAAACAATAGAATGGAAATCAATGGCTATTGAAGGAGGTAAGGCATGTTCCAGATCTGAAGAAAAATTATTATTTCAATAGGGTGGTTGGGAGGTAAAGGTTGTGTGACTACTCGTACAGATAAAACCTAGAAGGTCACTAAAGAATCCCTAGTAATAGGAAAAGGGGATGAGGTTGTACATTGTATTTATGCAATGGTATTTCTAATTATGTTAATTCTTTAACCTCTACTGGAGAAGATACGACATTGTGGCATCATAAGCTCAAGCACATGAGTGAGAAGAAGATGTAGATTCTTCACTCAAGAAATTTGTTGCCAGGTTTGAAGCATGTTGATTTAAAATTTTGTGAGAATTGTGTTTGTGGAAAACAAAAAAGAGTTAGATTTCTTAGAGTTGGGAGAGAAAAGAAGAGTGAAAAATTAGAGCTTGTGCATACAAATGTATGAGGACCTGCTCAAGTATCATCTCTTGGTGGCTCTCATTATTATGTTACTTTTATTGATAATGCAACTAGAAAAACCTAGATTTATTGTATTCGAAATAAATCTGATGTATGTGACACTTTCAAGAAATGGAAAGATTTGGTTGAAAATGAGACAAGAAAAAAGTTGAAGTGTCTCAGATTAGACAATGGAGGTGAATATTGCAGCAAATAGTTTGATAGGTACTATTAAGAGAATGGAATAACAAAGAGAAGATAGTTCCAGGAACGCCATGAGAAAATGGTGTGTCAGAAATAAGGAACAAGACAATCATGGAGCATGCAAGGTGCATCAGATTGCATGCATGATTTCCTTTACAATTTTGGCAGATGCTGAAGATACTATTATTTGTCCAATAAACAAAGGGCCTTCAATTTCCTTGGATATTGGTATTCCGTAGGAGGCATGGACATGTAAAATGGTAAACTACTCATTTTTAAAAACTTTTGGTTGTGAATCCTTTGTCAACATTAATATAGAAAATAGAACAAAGCTTGAGGCAAAATCAAAGAAATGTACTTTTATTGGATATGGTGTTAATGGTTTCAATTCTCTTTTATGATTATGAAAAACGCAAAATCATTGGGAGCAAAGAATTCATATTCAATGAAAAGCTTTTGTATAAGGATCAGTTGTAGGAAAAGAAACAAGAAAAGGAAAACAAAGAATACATAGTGTTTGATGAGATCACATAAAAAGTGATGGTGCCTAAAAATCATAATGATCAATGGCCATAACAACAACCACAATAGAAACAAGCACCTCAAACACTTGAAAGAGGTGTTATAAGATCTATCCGGATAAGTAGAACCCCTGAACGATACTCTCCTTCATTATATTATGTACTGTTGACTGATTATGGTGAACTAGAATGTTATGAAGAAGTAGTGCAGGTAGAAACCAGGAAGAAATGGGAGCAAGCCATCAAAGAAGAGATGGACTCCTTAACACATAACCAGACTTAGGACTTAGTCAAGTTTCATGCAGGTAAAAAAACATTACAGAATAAATGGATTTACAAGTTAAAGGAAGAAGATGGAGGTAGAAAAAGGTATAAAGGTAAAGTTGTGGTGAAATGGTTTGCAAAGAAACAGGGTATAGACTTTGATGAGATATTTTCTCATGTTGTTAAAATGACTTCAATCAGAACTATTTTAAGTCTTGTAATAGTTGAGGATTTGCATCTTGAGCAGTTAGATGTAAAGACAACCTTTCTCCATGTAAATTTGGAGGAAGAGATATATATGCAACAACCATAAGGATATGAGGTGAAAGGGAAGGAGAAACTAGTGTGTAGGTTGAAGAAGAGCTTGTATGGCTCAAAACAGGCTCGAAGGCAGTGGAATCTAAAATTTGATAGGTTTATGTCTGAAGCAGGTTATACTAGATGTCACTCTGATCATTATGTTTATCTCAAAAGGCAAAATGATGGAAGCTCTATTATATTGTTATTATATGTAGATGACATGCTTGTTGTAGGTTATAACATGTAGGAAATAAATGTGCTCAAAAGAAAATTGGCAAACTCATTTGCAATGAAGGATTTGGGTGTTGCAAAACAAATCCTTGCTATGAGAATAACTAGAGACAAGAATAATGACAAATTAACATTGTATCAGAGTGAGTTCATACAAAATGTGTTGAAAAGGTTTAATATGCAGAATGAAAAATGAGTTAGTATACCTTTGGCTATCCATTTGAAACTAAGGAAGGAAATGTGTCCGAAGACTCAGGAAGAAATGACTAATATGTCTAAAGTTCCATATGCATTAGCAGTTGGAAGCTTAATGTATGCAATGGTCTGCACAAGGCCTGATATTGCACATGCAATGGGAGTTGTAAATTGGTGCATGAACAATCCAGGAAAAGAACATTGGAGGCAGAGAAGTGGATTCTCATGTATTTGAGAGGTACTGCAAATCAAGCATTATGCTTTGGTGGTTCAAACATTGCTCTACAAGATATGTTGATGCAGATATGGTGGGTGATAGAGATAATATGATGAGCACCATAGGGTATGTGTTTACTATAGGTGTAATAGCTGTTAATTGGGTCTCAAAATTGCAAAGTGTTGTTGCACTCTCAAGAAATGGAAGCTGAGTATATTGCTATTACAGATGCTAGTAAGGAAATGAGTTGGTTACAAAGGCTTTTGGATGAATTTGTAAGAAGCAAGAGTTGGGCAGGTTATACAGTGATAGCCAGAGTGCCATACATCTTTCAAAAAACTCTGCATTTCATTCCAAGACTAAACATATATAGCTCAAGTAAAATTTCATATGGTTAGCATTTGAAGATGGACAGTTGAAGCTGGAAAAGATACACACTAGCCAAAATCTTGCAGATATGTTAACAGAAGTTGTAACCAGGGAGAAACTTACAGTCTTTTCGGTTTCACTTGGTCTTGAAGTATGATGAAGAATATGAGAAACAACCAAGTCAATAGTGGATTCATTGTCTAGTAAATGAAGCAGTGGTGGATTTTCTATAATCGGTCTCTATGTTGGTGATTGTTCGGTGTGGAGCATGATTATCTTCTTTATTCAGAGGTATTGCCGCATTGGACCCCAGTTTGTAATATGGCAACAACACCGCCCGTAATATTTGTGCTGCAGGGGGGATCCAGGGGGGTTGACTGTGACCTTTGGGAGCCCCCTCCTAGTGGGGGAATTAGGGGCAGCGCCCATAAAGGTAAAAATAGATGTAAAATTTCCTTGTAAAATGTTGTAATTTTGTAGCAATCTAGGTGGTTCATTAGGCAGAGATCTAACTGTAGAAGTTATGTTTAAATTTAGGGATTTTTTCCCTAGAAGGCAACCCCTCGCTATATATGATGGAATTGTATTGTGTCTATGTAGATCTGTAATATATAATTTTCTAACATTTGGATCTCTAAGGAAAAAGCACAGCGCCAAGGCACTGTGTTTTTGTAACTAGTATATTTTTGGAATTTGTACCAAATTTGACCAAAAACAAAAAATGCTCAAAAACATCTCAAAATTGGTCCAAAAGTGCCAAATGAGGTTTACTATGCTATCATGGATCCTTAAGTAATAATCTCCAATTTTTCCTTCTCATATTCTCCTTTTATGGTTTCCTTCAGCTTGTTTTGCATTTGTTTGACCTTGATCCTGCAAATCTTGTTTTTGGTTTTGTAACGGTGGGCCATGTGCCTTAAAATCTGGTTATCCCCATGGAAAGAGAGATGTCATAAACTCAGAATGTGAAATCAATCCCTACAATGGTGGCCTTTTCTCCTTTCATATTGGTGGAAATGAAATCAGTGAGCTGCTCATGAAAACTTACCTCTCCCACTCTTTCACAAAACCTTAAGCAATTGAGATCTTCAAAGCATTTCCTTATGAATGGTGAAGGATTGATCTCACTACAATTTTTGGGCTCATACATCAGACTATTCCCCCCTTTATTATGTTTTCTTTTCTCTGATGGTGAAGAGTCTCATTCCATTTTTGAAACCCTAGATAATAGGAAAAGGGAAAAAACAATGAAAAGTGATTGAAGTGGTGAAAGGAGGCAGTTAGGAAAGGGAGATGGGAGTAGGGAAATTTGGGAGATGGAAAAGGGTTTTAGGAATCATAAGGAAGTTAAATTAAGGTAAACGAATGAGGGATATGAAATACGAAATTTAAACAGAGTCCTAGCTAGGGAAACTGTCCAATGTGATAGATTAGGGCTAGTGTTTGTAGGGAGGTGAAGTGGAATGAAGGGAAATAATTTGTTGGTGAATGGGAATGATGTTTTGCATGCAAATAGAGGTAAAAGGATAGTTACTTTAGGGTTTAAAAGATCCAACTAATCATTTTCAAGCTCAAAACATGAAACTCATAGAAAACCCTAGAAGACTAAACTCACAATCATTTTATTTGTTTTTCCAAAGGAAGTGAGGGAATGAGAATGAGTGTACTTACTTTTTATGAGGCTTAGAGGATGAAGAAGTTGGAATGCAGGCTTGAATTTTTGATTTGAGTTATTTTTGATGATTTTTGGAAGACTTTGTTCCATGTGCAGCGTAGTTCACCAGTGCGCAGTGCCAAAATGTAGCGCAGTGTCTCTGTGCACAACACCACTTCCTGAAACGCAATGCCAACCTGAAACCCACCTATGGAGCTTTTAAACTGCTCCAAATTATGAACTTGATAACTTTTTGGAAATATATTGAAGTCTACTACAATATGGACACCTCAAGAGTGTAATTTGGACACTCCGATAGGAAGAAAATTTGATTTCCCCAAGGTCATTCCAAAAATGAAGGGCCTCTCTAACAAAAGCATATAGCCAGCTTGCAAAGCACTTTTGACCATCTTCTTGGAGGATTTCTGAGTTAAAAGTGATATGGCTATAAATATTATGATGTCTTCTAGACAATAGAGTCCTTAAGCACTACCAACACCTGCTCCAAATTCCTAAAAAACTGCCTTGAATTCAAACTGTCTAGAAGTGCAGCAACTCTCCTGTAGTAAATGTTGTTGGGTAATTTCCCACAAACCATAAAACTCATGTATAAAATGAATGGTTTTTTTTCCTTGGACTATAATTGATAAAAACCTCTTTCACTTTTGTAAAATTATTCTCCATTTGGTCAAAAACTTATTTTGAAGCAAAAATGTCCCTATGAGAAATGATGAGACAAGGTACTTTATTGCAGGATTGTCTTATTTCAAATAAAACATTACCTTTACCTTTATTTTTATCTCCCTAAGCTATTAAATCCCTTTTCCCATTGAATGACATGATGGACATGTTTTTGTTTTGGCATATGGTATCATGCTGGCACATGGAGTGAAACCCTAGACCATGACCTAAAATGAGGAATTTAACCATTTCATGACCCAAGACATTTAAATGAAGATATGATACCTCAAATAAGACAATGACAATGATTAGTGATGAAGACCATGAATAAGTTAAGGGAGAAATAGTGACCTAGACACAACAGCCAGTGACCAAATTTTTATTTGAAGATTCATTGAAATGACAAAAGCTTGACTTTACACCCTAACAACTCCTTGTAAGAGTATATTTGATCATTGGTGATAGGATAAATTGACTCACACTAAAATTGGCTCTAAATAGTGATGGAAACTACTTGGAGGTGTCAAGAACACCATAGACGAGGTAACCTTATTCGTTGGGCATGGAGTCAAAATGAAAAGACCAAACTCAAAACTGAAAACTAACTCACTAGTTAACTTTACTATAAACAAAACACATTGAATGAACTTACTTATGGTAGTAAACGATCAAGATCTTAGGGCCTTCACCTCGGGCATCAAATCTTGATGATAACCATGCACCCGCTGAAGACGTATATACAATCATGTGCAATGATCCCTCTAGTGTAACCAATCCAACAAATGGCTATTTATTTGAATCATGCTCGTACTTTCCTTGAGCAGGCAGAAAGAAAATAAAAAATAAATAAAAATAAATAAAATAAAAAATAAAAATAAAAAATAAAATTAAATAAAATTAATTAAATTAAATAAAATAAAAATAAATAAAAAAGAGTTAGGCCACTCCAAGTCACCATTGAACATGTGCTCATGATCCATAAATACAAGAAAATTCATCTTCCTATATGGCTGCAACAAATCAACGTAAGGATCCTTAAAAATCTGAAATGTTACCTTGTCTTGAAATCCAACAAAAATACAAGCACTCCTTTCATTTTGTTTTGAAAGAATACTTGGTTGTTGATACATAGGATGGCATAGGGAGGTATGAGTTTCTATTACATGAGTGTTGGCTATAAATTCTTCAAGCATGAGCAAATCTGATTCTATCTCTAGTATACTATCTACCTCAGACTCATACTCTTCCAATTCATAGTCTAAATCATCTTTGAACATAGAACATTATTCAAGATTATTAAACATGTCAGCCCTATTCTCTTCATGAAAAAAAATAGTCCCTATTAGCTGACCTCCTTGCAGGAAATCTACATCACAAATTGGCTTGCCCACAACAACTTCCTCTATAGTTTCATCAATATCATGATTGTCGTCATTTAAACCCAAATTTTCATTTTCAATAATGGAAGAAATTTCTCTTACACATTCTTGACTATGTGAGCACTGCAAACCTACCTTAACTTGGGTTGTAACATGGTTTTTCAAGAGCTGATCTATTTCATATTCAGATAGAGCAGAACAATGAGTTTTATAGAAATCAACATTGGCTTGGTGATTTTCATTTTCAATATCATGAATAAACCTTTCTCTATTTTGATCCGATTCTGTTTCATGCATGGAGAAAACTGGTAATTCTTGTTGGGAGGAGAAATCATAAAGGGCTTCTAATATCTCTTCTTCCATATATTCTTCGTCCCATACAATTTTTCAAGAAATTTAATGAATTTTTCATTAATCTCACAACATCAATCCGTCATTGACAAGGAAAAATTGTAGCTTTGATAATATTGAAAGAAAACTAAATGAAAATCCCTTAGAGAATATAAACTAGTAGATGGTAGACTCTCATACCATTTCCTCGCTATGTCCCCCAAGGTATCCATGAGGATATTCATCAGACAATCTTCAGAAAACTTATTCTTTAATTTGTGCATATGAAAATGAAATTTTATGAAATGCAAACTAACATATTCTCCATCTTGACCTTTAAACTTTGGCAGCCCTATTTTCCAATATATACAAGGAATACAATTCAGTAAACCAGGAGTATGTCCTCGTTTCGTAGGAGCACACCTTCGAGCAGTTGAATCCATTTTGAAAACAATTAAGTCACCAAGAAGTTCTTCAAACTACCCATTTTTTGAACAGTGGAGGGGCCATGAGAATTCTAAACCTTTGGATTCTTCGACACTCGAGTCGAAAGGTGAAATATGCACAACCTTTCTTGTGTTTGATCGTTATTCACCATCAACAATCAAATATGATCTTTGTCATTCTTTCCCAGGGAAGATATGATATTTCATTCCCTGAAAACTATGCCAAAATGGTATCCTCCACAATATCCTAGGCTGAGAGGAATTGGCGGCAGTAACCACAGACCATGGTTTCAATTTGGTAGCTAGCCCTACCAAAACAGAGAGGGCTCTCTTTATAATATCACAACCAAAAAATTAACTAGAATATAAAAGGATTTCATGCTAGATATGCTAGGGTCAGGTAGGTTTTGAAAATTTAGGGTTTTGATGCTCAACAAGGGATGAAAAGTCGGTAACTAGGTCAAAAGATCAAAGCATAACATGAGAAAAAATAAAAAGGAGTAAGGTATCAGTAGTTTTGTGATGGCTTAGGGTTTGTCAATGTAGTGTAGTGTTCAGAGGAAATAAAAGGACCTAATGAGCATATATGTCATGAATTCATTAAGCATGAAAGAAAATAACATATAGTGATAACTCCATCAAAACAAAGCTTTAAGGAAGGAATTATGCTTATAAAATTAGGAAAAAGCACTGAAGAAACTCATGAATCGAAAGAAGAGATGAATATCTATCATATGAAACTATGAAAGAGAAGAAACAATAACACAAACTCATTGAACATGAATTCCTAGATAATAGCTGCAAATGTTCTTTGATTTCCTGGAAATGCTAAAGCACAAGTTTCAAGGGTTCTCTCCTCAAATGTCAAACCATTCTCTCTGACTGATAAATGATACATATAAACTAATATAAATAGTTTCCCCACTTTCAGTGGTTGAATCCATGAGTTTTGAAATTGTTTCCAAGAATATCTCAACCAACAAGTGAGAGTGAGAAGGTAAAAAACAGACTCTTCTCTTAGACATTGGTTTGAGCTTTTCTTCATTTATGAGGCCTAAGTAAACATAAAAAAAAAACCTATTGTGCTAATTTATTCATGATTATATCATCAAAGCTTCAAACTACTGAAGTTACTTCATCAAGTTACCTTTACCCAAGTCAAACTATTAAATCTCAGAAATTACAAAGTGAAATTTTTAAATAACATTTCAGAAAATTCTAGAAGCGCAGTGCCAAGTTTTAGGCCACCTTTAGGTGCCTTTCTCAAGTCAAAATTGAAATCTCAAAGACTGGTGAACTAGCCTTGTCTATCTAGTTTCGAGAACATCTTGAATTTTCTAAAATTACCCTTTGGAAGGCATCCAAAAACTCATTCTCCCAAGGTGTTTCCAGAATCAGAGCACCTATCACAAAGAGGGGTAGAATGTTGATTTTTGACCCCTTTGTCTCATTATTCTCAAAATATGAGCCTTGTTTGAAAAATCTGAGCAAATGAGTGTTGAGAGGAGACCATAATATTTCTAGAAATGTGAGATACTTGTCATTTGGAGCTATGAGGAAAAAGCTCAGCGCTAAGGTGTTGCGTTTATGAAACTAGAGCATTGTCCTAAATTTGCACCAAATTTCACCAAAAACCAAAAATGCTCAAAACACTCCCAAAATTGGTCCAAAATTTCCAAATGAGGTGTACTATGCTATCATGGATGCCTCAGCAAGCATCTCCAAGTTGTTCTTATCATATTTTCCTTTTAGGGTTTCCTTTAGCTTGTTTTGCATTTGTTTGACCTTGATGTTGAAAATCGTTTTTCTTGTTTGGTAGTGGTTGGCCATGCATAGTGTCTCTATGTGCAGCGCCACCTCAATAAACATAGCACCGCCTTCAGAAATACATCGCCACTTCCAGAAACGTAGTGCCCACTTGAAACCTGCTTTTGGAGGCCTTAAAGTACTCCAAAATACGAACTTGATAGCTCATTGGAAAGCTCTTGAAGTCATCTACAAGATGAATACCTAAAGAATGCAATTTGGACAATCCATCAAGGTGAAAAATGAATTTTACCAAGGTCAATAAAAAAAAATAGGGAATCTCTAACAAAAGCACAGTGGCAACTTAAGGAGAAATTTTGACTACCTTCCTGGATGATTCTTGAGCAAAACGTGGTATGGTTGGAAATACTATGATGTCTGCTACACAATAGAGTTGTTAAGAACTACCAACACTTGATCTAAATCCCTGAAAAATGGTCTTGAAGTCAAACTATCCAAAAGTGCAGCAACTCTCCTCTAGCAAGTGTATTTTGAGAATTTATCTCAAATCATAATACTTGTGCATAAACTAAAGGTGGTTTTTGTTCCCTGGTCTATAATCAACAAAAGCCTCTTTCTCTTTCGTAAAATTCTTCTCCATTTTGTCAAAAACATATTTTGAAGAAAAAATGTCCCTATGAGAAACGATGAGACGAGGTAGTTTATTGCAACATTGTCTTATTTGAAATAAAACATTACCTTTAACTTTATTTTTCTTTCCCTAAGCTACTAACTCCCTTTACCCACTGAATCACATGATGGACATGTTTTTGTTTTGACATATGGTATCATGATAACACATGGAGTGAAACTATAAACCATGACCTAAAGTGAGGAATTTAACCATTTCAAAATGCAAGACATTTAAATGAAGATAGGATTCCTCAAATAAGACAATGACCATGATGAGTGATGAAGGTCGTGAATAAGTTAATGGAGCAGCAGTGACCTAGACACAATAGTGAGTGACCAAATTTTTATTTGAAGATTCAATGAAATGACAAAAATTTTACTTGACACCCTAACAATACCTTGTAAGATCATATTTTATCACTAGTGACTGGCTGAACTAAATTACACTAACAACTTCAATTTGTGTGAACGGAAGGTATTTCTCTATGGGAGTGGTGTAAATGAATGGATATTTTAGACTATAAGTTATGTGTTTTCTAAATGGTTTATATTGAATCGAATCCTTGTGTTTAAACCAAATTGATTTCTTCTTATGAGTTACTTTTACTACAATTTGTATTCATGTGTGTTGATAAATGCTCATTTCATGAAAACCTATACCATTTTTTATTGGTTTACATAAAAGAAAACAAAATCTGAAAATAATGGTCTCAAGCATTGTGTGGTTGATCACTGTTATTTTTATATCCTTTCAAAGGCTTGAGTGGGAGTGTTCATTGTGTTTTCGGGTAGTGAGTGCAGAGGTTCGGTGACGTAACTACCTGTAGAGCATTGGAAAGGTATGTTTTAACGAATAACTTAGTGGTGTTTCAAGCAATAGTTGTAACCTTTTCTTTGTTATACAATAAGGAGAATGTAATGAGAATAAGTACGAATGACTCAATCACTAAAAGTTATCTTCTCTATGCAGGAAAAGACAAAAGTAGGAAGGCGTGGTGCAAAACAAGAGTTCCATGAGAAGATAACGGATGTCCCTCCAAAACCAAATAAAGTCCAGACCAGAGCAAGTAAATCAAGGCTGATCAATCCGAGACGAGATGAAGGACTGTCAATTCGGAAGGCTAGGCAGAGAAAAGAAAGGAGTTAACAGTTTAACAGATCCCTCGGGATCTTTGATCCTGAGGGATCGTTACTTTCAATCATTTTGTTGTTTAGTTAACTCCGCCATTACTTGTATAAAAAGGGGAAGCATTGAAGACTTCAGGGACGTCTAGAGTATCTTGTATCTTTACTTTCTGTTTACAGGCTGCACAGTTGGTTAAACTCAGACTATCGAGTCTCTTTGAGACTTAGTTTTGATGTACTATCATTGATGCGTTAATATAATATATTTGGTGTTACTTTCCCCCTGCATTTGAAGTAAGTTACGGTGGTGTGCCATTGGAAGCTAAGGGCTCGGCTCCAACGGACACTGGCTGATTGTATCATTACAATTTGGCTTTGTGTGGTTTGTTTATCGTTCTCAATAATCTGATATACTTACATGTTGTTCCATACTCGTTCATCAGTAGTTTTCCTTTTGTAAATCTTTGTAACAAGTTTACATTATATTTCTAGAATTGATCACATAACGTTGTTCCAAATTGTTCACTTCCATTACAGAATTTATAAGTGGAATGTTTCAGCTACATATGGTTGGAGTAATGGACT
>APFE031602397.1:215984-252648 GCA_000404065.3 Pinus taeda
ATTGGCCATTCCGCGACCAACACAATATCCAGATTTTGATATTCTGGGAGAACTACAAAACTTATATATAAGAATTCCTTTCCTTCAAGCTATACAGGATATCCCCATATATACAAAAACCATAAAAGACCTGTGTAGCAGAAAATCAAAAAGAAATGTAACCTCTAACCCAAAAGTCTAGGTAGTCAGCACCTTATCTGACCTCCTCTCAGGAAAAGAAACACCAGTCAAATACGAGGACCTTGGAAACCCAATTGTCACTGTTCAAATCTGTGGGCAGACCTTGACCAATGTCTTAGTTGATCTAGGGGCTGCAATTAACATCCTGACAACATCGACTTGCCAGAAGCTCGGAATTACATCGGAACCTACTTCCACTTTGTTAGAACTAGCTGACCGATCAGTAATAAGACCAGAAGGCACCTTGTATGATGTTATGGTTTCAGTGGACTCCTGGGAATACCCGACTGATTTCCTGATAATTAATCCAAAAACCCGACTAGATGGACATCCGCTAATTCTAGGTAGACCGTGGCTCGCTACTGCTGACGCCTACATTGGTTGCCGACAGGGAAACATGACCATAACCAGAGGGCCGGATATAAAAAATTTAATCTTGTACCCTCCAGCGCAGCCAAGCATCACGCCTCATACATCACTGACCAATCTACGCCCTGCCTCATATATCACTGACAATATTAGACCCCCATTAACAGTCCAAGAAGCGCTAGATTTCAAAGATCAAACGGAAGACGATGCCATCAATAAATTCATTAATCAAACATAATCCACATCATATGCACAATGTTTTATGATAAAAGCGGCATTTGATAACGAATTAGAGGAGGAACCCCTGAAAGACGAACATGACCAAATTATACCTGTGACTTCTGTCGCTAATAGCAAAGTAGTGCAAATTGAACTGGGGAAAACTTTAAATATTAACGCTAATCTGACACCAGAACAAGAGACAAAACTCATCCAGCTATTACGAAAGTATCGGGAGGCATTTGCATGGGACTATCCCGATATGAAAGGGATTGATCCCTAGCTATGCACACATCGTATTTATATCGAGAAAGATGCAAGACCTGTTCATCAACCGCAAAGAAGACTCAACCCCCATTTAAAAGATGTTGTAAAAGCTGAGCTTCAGAAACTTTTAGACGTTAATTTTATTTATCCTATTTCTGACAGCAAATGGGTCTCTCCACTCATGGTAGTACCTAAAAAGAACGGGAATTGGAGGATCTGTGTCGATTATAGAGAATTAAACAAATCCACACAAAAAGATCACTTCCCTCTCCCATTCATAGATCAGGTACTGGACATCTTAGCAGGCAAGAAATTCTTTTCTTTCTTAGATGGCTTCAGCGGATACAATCAGATTCAGATTGCCCCTGAAGACCAGGATAAGACTACCTTTACTTGCCCCTGGGGAACGTTCGCTTATCAAGTCTTACCTTTTGGTTTATGTAATGCTCCGGCCACATTCCAAAGGGTTGTTCTTAGCATCTTTGCAGATTTAATTAATGATGGATTGGAAGTCTACATGGATGACTTCACACCATATGGAGATGACTTTGATCCAGCTCTAGATACTCTCGAAAATGTCCTAGAACGCTGCATCGCTACCAGGATTTTCTTGAGTCACGAAAAGTGTTACATGATGATGACCGAAGGACTCATTCTGGGACACTATATTTCAGCAGCTGGTATTCAGGTAGACCTAGCTAAAATTCAAATACTTTTGCTTATTTCGACCCCCACTAATCAAACAGAGGTACGCAGTTTTCTTGGTTTTTCTGGGTATTATAGACGATTCATACAACATTATTCACATATTGCTGCACCTTTACATGCATTAACTAGAAATGTTGATTTCCTATGGACAGAGAAATGTGATCGAGCCTTCAAAGAATTAAAGAAGTTGGTATCTACAGCTCCAGTTCTCCGAGGACCTAATTGGAATTTACCATTCCAAATTTCAACTGACGCCTCAGACACAGCAATCGGTGCAGTTTTTGGCCAAGAAGAGGATAAAAGACCATACGCCATCTATTACATCAGCAAAAATTTGGCCCCAGCTGAATTAAATTATACTGTCACCGAAAAAGAATTCTTAGCTGTGATACACGCTGTTAATAAATTTAGACACTATATTACAGGCTATCCCATTATTTTGTATACAGACCATTCTGCTATTAAGTATTTAGCAAATAAGCCTGTTACAAATGGAAGAATAACCAGGTGGTTGATCCTGTTGCAGGAGTTTGATATTACAATCAGAGATTGACCGGGGAAGGAGAACCCTGTAGCTGATTTTCTTTCACGAATACCAAAATCAGTTGAAACAGCACCAGTCGAGGACCAATTTCCAGATGAACACTTATTTGCTGTCGCCGTTCAGACTCCCTGATACGCTGATGTTGTTAACTATCTTGCAGTAGGTAAGCTTCCAAAACATTTAACCCCCAATGAACGGAAGCAGATTGTTCAGAAAAGCAATCGATTTTCGTGGGTTGGGGGCTATTTGTTTCACACAGGTGCAGATATGGAAATCAGAAGATGTATTCGAGAGGACGAAATCTTTGATATCTTGAAAGCCTGCCATGACGGGCCATGTGGAGGACATTTCGCCGAACGAAGAACAACACATAAAGTATTACAAATGGGATATTACTAGCCTACAATTTTCAAGGATGCGAAAAAATTTGTCCAGGCCTATGATAGCTGTCGGCGTGCAGGACGACCTGGTCCAGCAGACGAAATGCCTTTGCGGCCTCAATTAGTGATCGAACCTTTCGAACGCTAGGCTCTGGACTTCATCGAACCCATCAACCTGCCATCAAACCAAAGAACCTACATTTTGGTGGCAACTGAATACGTTACCAAATGGGTTGAAGCGGAGGCATTGCCTAGAGCTACAGAAGATTCGGTAATATAGTTCTTGTTCCATTTGTTTGTACGTTATGGTCTTCCAAGGGAAGTGATTACAGACGGAGGACCACAATTTGTGGGGCATAAATTAGCTGCAACACTCAATAATTATCATATCCAGCATAAATTACTACCCCATACCATCCGCAGGCAAATGGGAAAGTGGAGAGCAGCAATAAGGTAATAGAGTCTATTTTGACAAAAACCGTTGCCTCACATCGCCGTGATTGGGCCGCCCGACTACCCGAGGCACTGTGGGCTTATCGAACCACATGGAGAAGCACCACTGGCTATTCACCATATCACTTAGTGTTTGGAAAGTAGCCCATTTTTCCTATAGAATTCGAGATCCAAACGCTGCGAATTGCCCAAGAAGTCGGATTGGATTTAAGTGAAGCACAGAAAAATCGATTACAACAAATTAATGAGTTAGATGAAACAAGGCTATCTGCATTACAAAACACAGCACTCATTCAACAGCAGCGAGCCAAGTGGCATGATGCGCTCATCAAAGACAAGATATTTCATGAAGGAGACTGGGCTCTGTTATATGATTCTAGATTTCAGGATTTTCTGGGGAAGCTTCAGACTCGTTGGTTGGGACCATATGAGATTCAAAAAGTCCATGACAATGGGAACCTTACTCTGATCACAATCGATGGGTCTGGATATACATTCAAGGTAAACGGCCACCGAGTTCGTCTGTATCGCAAACCGCTCACTCGAGAATCTTTTTGTCAGCAGCTACGCCAGGACACTAATATTACGATTATGGGCGAGGAAGCAAAAACTTCCTCACCTTTAGATCAGTAAGAAATTCATCCTTTACCACATTTTGTATATAAAATTGTAAATTTTGTATATATGGTTTTTTGCCGTTCCTTTTCAAAAGGAACAACACTTGTGTGTTTTTGCTGTTCCTTTTCAAAAGGAACAACACTTTTTGATTTTTGCCATTCCTTTTTCAAAAGGAACAACACTTGTGTGTTTTTGCTGTTCCTTTTCAAAAGGAACAACACTTTTTGATTTTTGCTGTTCCTTTTTAAAAGGAACAACACTTTTTGATTTTTTCCGTTCCTTTTCAAAAGGAACAGCACTTGTTTTTTTGCTGTTCTTTTTCAAAAGGGCCAACACACCTTTTTGATTTTTGCCGTTCCTTTTCAAAGGGAAACAACCACTTTTTTGATTTTTACGTTGCTTTATCAAAGGAACAACAACTTGTGTGTTTTTGCTGTTCTTTTCAAAGGAAACAACACTTTTTGATTTTTGCCGTTCCTTTTCAAGGAACAACACCTTTGTGTGTTTTTGCTGTTCCTTTTCAAAAGGAACAACACTTTTTGATTTTTGCCGTTCCTTTTCAAAAGGAACAACACTTTTTGATTTTTGCCGTTCCTTTTCAAAAGGAACAACACTTTTGGTTTTTGCCGTTCCTTTTCGAAAGGAACAACACTTTTTGATTTTTGCCGTTCCTTTTCAAAAGGAACAGCCCTTGAGTGTCTTTGCTGTTCCTTTTCAAAAGGAACAACACTTGTGTGTTCTTGCTGATTCATCCGTTCATATGAAGGATGTGTTGTCCATTCTCTTTCCAAGATCATAAAGAGCAGCTATATACTTATGCAATGAATATAAAAGCCAGGATATACCGAGCTCAGCGTATCATAAATCGCTATCTTTAACAGCCCTAGTATTGATGCAACATCAAATGAAGGATCCACACACTCATCACTCTGACTGTCATAGTCTCACCTTCTCTGCCTTGTTGGAAATCTTTATCATGTTGAGTCCCTACAATTTTCTCTATTATTACTTGGAAATAAGAACAGAAGATTTATATTCTCCTATTGGGATGACAAGACTTCTTCCGCCATTCCCACTCTTAAGGAGGGTTGAACCACCCTTATGTGTAATTACACAAGAGCAAAAGTCTGTTTCAAAAGAAAAAAGAGCAAAAGCAAAAGAAAAAGAAAAATTATCTGTCAAATGCAGGATAGGGGGTTTCATTAAAGAACCAGCCTACTATGATCATAAGATTGGAAGCAAAGTGGCATTCCCATCAATGGCGACCACACCAGGGAAATGGTCCAACGGGTTCGCTACATAAACAAACCTTGGAACAGGGGGTCTCATTACGAGCCAACCTGCCCACGTTTCACGCCTCTCTGGTGAATGGCATCATGGTTATCTGGTTACCAAGCCAGCATGATGGCCTGTATTTTGACAAGAATTGCTCTTCAAAAATACACAAAGGATAATGGTTCCAGGGTGAAATAAACAACTCTGCCAAGGTTATGAACACCTGTCGGCAGCAGAGCTCTGTTAATGGTATTGGAGTCATAATATTTACACCAATTAGGATCATATTAAATACTTCTTTCCATCCTCGTAATAATAATATCTTACACTTTGATGGATACGTCACATGAATACATATCACCGCCAATCATGGCAAAGGTATCAACTATGACTACCGCAGGCTTTATATGAGCGCCAGATGTCCTATCCTCTTGTCTTGCATCACATCACGCAGACTTATACAAAACGTGATCTCCCCTTTGCCTCGATATCGATATTTCTTTGTCTAATCTGAAACATGGCAAACCTCCATATGCTGCGCCTTTATGGCTTGGTGACGAGATGGCGACCCTTCCTCTATTTGACGGCTGGGACAGCCTATAATATTGCGTGGGGGGGGGGGGACCTCATTACTCCACCGCCCACGTGTTAGCTCATCATTTGGAAATGATATGGTACGAAGGTACGATATGGGTTAACGGCATGATAATGCTATTTTTGCAAAGAGTTGTTATTTACAAGCTATTTTCATGCATGCTCTGTGTTTTGCTGCGACTATGTTCTTTGCGAATGGTAATTGCTGTTCCATCTAGATTCTGAAACAGAACCATGGGAGGCAAGGCTATCAGAAGCGAGCCCAGTAAGCTAGAAGTCTCCGAAGCCGCTCGGGCGATCTTAGAAAGGGCAAGATGGCTAACTTATTTCAGCCGCCTGCGTGAATCAAATGAAACTGTGGCCATGGAATTCCTGCAGAATTTGCAGGAAAAACATTCCGTAGTAGGTGGGAAGCAGATAATGGTCACGGAGGAAATAATGGCGGAAGTAATAGGACTGCCAGCCTCAGGACCAACATGGACGAGAAAGAAAGAAAGACTGCAAAAGACCATAGAAATTTTCCAAGACGAAGGACAGAAGCTGACAGTGAAGGGAAAAGGAGTGCTGTCGGCAACGCTAGGAGAACCTTGGAGCGAGCTGGCGAAGGTAGTGCAGAGCTACATCACCTGCGAGGGGCGAAAAGATGTGGTAAGACCACGTCACCTTAAGCTCCTTGCTGTATTAAAAGGAAAATGTTCTGTGAACCTCCCCGCATTGTGAAATTCATTACTGCATGATGCCTCTCAATGCCTGAAAAAGGCACACCATGAAGACGTAGTGGTTAGCCACCATGGGCTGATTCGCCTGATAGTGAGCCACAGTCTCACTCAGTAGCAGAGTAATTGGGGGGAGCTTATTACAACAATAGGAGGGGGAGTGGCATTGCCAACCCCAAAGGTTAAGCACCCCGCTAGTACCTCTGAAGCACCTAAGAAGCCCAGAGAATCGCCAAAACCTAAGCACCCCTCGGATACACCCGAGCAACCCAAGAAGCGCACAGAATCAGTTAAACGAAAACGTTCCTCTAGAGCATCGGGACATGAAGAGAAACATAAGGAACAGGCTACAGGAGAACGTGCTGACTCGAAACGTAGGCATTCCTCTGGCACTCCAGAGCAAGCTGAAAAACGCAGAAAGATGGTGGTGGAAGAACAGGTGGCCAGCACACCCGAACAGCCTGAGAGGAGTAGGAAGTCAGCTTGGTTGGCAAGGATAAGAGGCAGGCTGGAGAAAATCCAGCTAAGCATCGACGCTCCGATCGAAATAACAGAGGAACCACCAGCACCAGAACAGGAACCCTTGGGGGAAAATAAGGAACAAATTGAGGACAGAGCAGAAGCCGAGGAAGGAAGTGAACATTCACACTTTGAGGCTGAGACCAGCCATCCGGAGACAGCCATTGAGAAGCCAATTCAGGAAGAAGCGAGTGAACATTCACATTCTGAGGCCGAGGCCAGCCATCCGGAGACAGCCACCGAACAATCAATTCAGGAGGAAGGAAATGAGCATTCTGACTCAGAGGCCGAGGCCAGCCAGCCGGAGACAGCCACAGAACAGCCAATTCAGGAGGAAGAAATGGGAAAATTGGGGGACAACCCTCCACAAGTTCCCATGGGAGAAGAAGAGCTGGCCACCATCTTGGCCAGCCTGGGAGATTATGCTGCACCATCCAGTCCAGCAGACCCCCCTGAATTACCCTCCGAGGGAGAAGCACATGAAGAATTGCATGAAGAAACGGCAGGAGGAGAAAACCTCCCTGTTGTTGAGAAGGAAAATGTAAACACTGACCAAGAATAACCCGTTCCCAAGACACAGGGAGAAAACCCACTTGCTGATGTCGCAGAGACTGAAAATGATTGTCGGGAACAGTCCGTTCCCATAATACCGGAGGGAACCCTCGATGAAAGAGAAGCAGAAATAAGGGCTGCTCATGTGCCCACAGTTGAGGCAAGGGAAATTAAGAAATTGAGAAAGAAACAGCAGAGGCTGCTGAATATTATAGCTCAGTTTCGGCAGAAAATTCGAAGTTTGAAATCCAGTTTGAGGATAAGGGGGGCGATAAGAAGAAAAAGAAGAATAAATGTGGCAGGGTACCATCAGATGAGAAGGAAAGGGGCTCACAGGCGCCTTGGAGGTCAATACTCCGCCGATGGACCCACGACCGTTCCAGCCAGCACTGAAGGACAAAATGCCATTCCATCTGGTATGGAACATCAGAATTCCGCCCCTATTAACAATAAGGAACAACCTGCTGTTCCAAATAGCCCAGTGGGACCAGCCGCTGTTCCAATCAAGACCAAACCGCAAGACGACTTTCCATTTACAGAGGGGCCATCATACCCCTTCATTCATGTTAAGAAAGAAAGGGAAAGCAAAGCAGTTCAAACTGAGGCAACCAGGCAGCGAAACAGGAAGATCCAGGTGAGACTCCCTGCCTCTGAGAAATCATGGAGAATGGATCCAAAAACTAAGGCATTGCACCACGAGATGAAGCAGGCCCCACAGGAGGCTGACCAGCTAAGGGAACAAAGGATCCCTCGGGAAAAATACGAGGAGTTGCAACAGGAAGTTGAGCGGTTAAGGGAACAAATGATCCCCTAGGAAAAACACGAAGAACTGCAGCAGCAACTATGGAACATGAGTCAATCAGAAAGTCAGGCCTTTGAAGGATGGCGGAAGGAACAGGAGAAGGTTGCCAAGGTAACACGTCGACTAAACACTGTTATTAAACAATTGGACACTGTATGTTCGTTGTATGATGATGTTTTGACTTGCAGAGCCCCTGCAAAGAATTATACTTTATTTCTCCTTGAAAGATACTTAAGACTGAAGATAAAAGCCGTCAGGGCAGGTGCCCCCATTCAGATTAATACTGTCAATGATTTTATTTATTGTTGTAAACATTATGGGGTTAAGGTCTAGCGGTCCCTATGTGAGTTCTATCTGCACAATATGGTGCTGGAGCAGGAAACTGATTTAAACCCTGGCCCTTTTGTGGGAGATGTACAGCTACAAGCCTTCGTTTCGTTTGGGGTCAACCAGTTGAAGTGGCTCAAGGCCTACAATGCCTTCCAGAGGTAGGAGAACAACCTAGATCTATGGGTCAGGGCCGAGCCTAGAGACCCCATTCAACTATGGCAATCACACAAACGCCTTATGAAAACCCCAGGTGTCATGCAACTGCTAGGGCCCATGCATGAGGGTTTGATCCAAAATAGCTTGGAATACTTTCTGGCTATTAAAGATTCTGCCCTGGAGTCTGCCAAATTCCGCTATCGGGTTTCTTCCCCAAACATCTAGCTCAGGGAGCCATTCAAGTACGAGAATTTTGAGCTGGCTACTGAACGGTTGGCCCTTTACGGCTAGCACATCCTGCGTGTTGGGCCGTCTTGGTTAGGATACCGGTTCCGTAGCCCAATTATTTGGCACCCTGCACCCGGGTACCAGGCCTTGTACGATATGCCTGCAGACCAATTGAACCAATTCTTCGATAATTTGGTTTCTCACCATGGTTGCAGGCCTCCTCACGAAGTGCCCTCTCCCACCTATTCTCTTACAGCTCTCCATGTTAATTATAACGTTTTCATGAGGCCATGAAACAGAGTAAGTCGGAGGGTGTGTAGAGCATTGGAAAGGTATGTTTTAACGCATAACTTAGTAGTGTTTCAAGCAATAGTTGTAACCTTTTCTTTATTATACAATAGAGAGAATGCAATGGGAATGAATATGAATGATCCAATTACTGAAAGTATCTTCTTTCATGCAGGTAAGGACAAAAGTAAGAAGGCGCGGTGCTAAACAAGAGTCCCATAAGCAGATAACGGCTGTCCCCCTAATTCCGAATAAAGTCCAGACTAGGGCGAGTAAATTAAGGCAGATCATTCCAGGATGAGATAAAGGACTATCAGTTCGGAAGACGAGGAAGAAAAAAAAGAAAGGAGTTAACTGTTTAACAGATCCCTCAGGATCTTTTATCCTGAGGGATCGTTATGTTCAATTATTTTGTTGTTTAGTTAACTCCGCCATTACTTGTATAAGATGGGGCGGCATCGAAGACTTAAGGGACGTCTAGAATATTTTGTATTTTTACTTTCTGTTTTATAAGCTACACTATTGGTTATACTCAGACTATCGAGTCTCTTTGAGACTTAGTTTTGCTGTATTATCGTTGATGCTTTAATATAATACATTCGGTGTTAATTTCCTCCTGCATCTGAAGTAAGTTATGGCGGTGCCATTGAGAGCTAAGGGCCTGGCTCCAACGGACACTGGCTGATTGTATCATTACAGTTTGGCTTCGTATGGTTTGTTTACTGTTTTCTATAATTTGATATACGTACATGCTGTTCCATACTTGGTTATTAGTAGTTTTCCTTTTGTAAATCTTTGTAATGAGTTTACAACATATTTCTAGAATTGATCACGTAACATTGTTCTAAGTTGTTCACTTTCGTTACAGACTTTATAGGTGGAATGTTTCAGCTGCATATGGTTGAAGTAATGGACTATTGGTAATCGTTTCAGATTATGTTTATATATGATTGACGTTCCTGTTTATGGTGATTTGCTGTTCCATTTGGTTAACTGTCTACTTGTACAAAAGATTGCCCTTTATTTGTATGTAAGTTGGTGCCAAGAATTGAGAGTGTTGAACTCGCAAGATTTAGTTTCTTTACTGCTGTTCCTTTTTATTGTTGTTCCATTTAAGAGTTGCCGTTCCATTTTTGAATTGCTGTTCCATTCTGCTTTCTTGTTGTTCGTTTTTACTTGCATTCATTGATATTGTGTGGGAGGAGGATGAAGGCTGTCGTGAGACACAACAGACGCTATTATGCTCCCAGATCCATGATCCATACTCTAATTTCTTTTCCTTTATCAGTTTCTAAAGGGATGGGTTACTGCTTCCGTACCCTTAACTGACAAAGTTGCCATGTGTGAATTCTTTATGCAGAAGTAATTTAGCATAGCTTAGCATCCATTTACTCTTGTATTTCTTAGATCTATACTACGAAGCATTACTCTGACAAATCGCCTCAAATTGAGATGCCCTTCACAATAACAAAAACGTTCCCGGATTGACTTGTAATGTGAGATAACTAGAGGAGAAAAAGGCCCTTGTTACAGCTCTACAACATTCTTACAGTTAACATAATTATCTTATTTATATAATCTGCAGTGGTATTGTTGATTTACTTCATTGTCATTTCCAATTTGGTTATTTAGTGTGGTGTGTGTGAGATCAACAACTGTAAAGAACATTGGTTATTACTATCAAAGCTCTCAGGTTGAGGATCTTATTTATGCTTGATTTAGTTTACATTAGTTAAACAAGGAATGAGTTATTGCTACTATATCCTTGACTGATAATTGTTGTCACTTTGTCAAATACATGATTTAGTTTCAAAGCATTGAGTTTCATCTAATTGCTAGTGAGCTTTATTTAAAGCATCTGTTTACTCTTGTATTTGAAAGCATTGTACTGCAATTTAGAAACATTACTCTTGAGTAAATAGCTACATCAAATTGTGTACACTCTTGAAATAGAAAATCTTACCTGGGTTGCCAATTAATGTGGGATAATTAGGAGTTTTAAAAGGCACCTTTTATCACTCAACATTTTGTCGTCATTGTCGGGGAGAGTGTAGCCATTTCTAAAGAGTAGTGTGCATCTGATGGGTGCTTGTTAGGAAAGAGTTGGGTATTAAAAACAGAAGGTAAGAACCTACATATGGAGCATGTAAAAGCGCTACTCCCCTGCCCACTTTCCAGCAGGATTGTTAAAGAACTTAGGGTAGAAATAAATGTTTGAATTTCTGTGTGAATGACTAAAAAAAGAAATTGAAATTTTAAAAAGCAAATCTCATGATTTCACTTAAGTGGTGATGTAAGCACCACCCATTTCACTAACCAATTGATAGGAAAATTTGAAGGAGGAGCCTCAAAGAAACACATGAAGAACATCTTCTATTATGGTAAGAAATGGCTCACATTGCAACTTTTGAATTTCCTATCAAAGATCTAGGAGTGACACAAATGCACATAATTCCCCCATCTTCTCTACCAAGTTTTTATGGTTTGACAAATGAAGATCCAGATACATTTTTATTTGAGTTCGAAATACTTTGTAGAGGATATGATTATTGTACTAACAATCAAAAGTTGAAATTTTTTCCTCTTATTCTAAAAGGAACAACTCTCCGATGGTTCATGAGGCTAGGTGGGAACTGCATCCAAACATGGGAGGACAGGAAGAACATATTCTTGAAGAAGTACCAAGACTACTGCAAATCCAATGAAGATATTTTCAATATGATACAAGGGGAAGATGAAGGCTTGGAGGACTATGTAGAGCGATTTCATTACAACCTTCAAAAATCAAAGCATAAGCATTTGAAAAAAGACATCTTAAAAACACTCCTACTCAAAGGAATCAAAGATGAATTTTTAGAAATCTTGAATCTGATAGGAAAAGATGATGTTTTTCAGGTGTCATATGATGATGTTTGTGAATTGTGCATAAGGTCTTCAAGAGGAATCTCCAAGGCTGGTAAGAATTCTAGAGAATTTTGTTCTTTTTTTCCAAATCAGCCACAAGAACAAGAGACATAAGCACTGAAATCAATGATTTATTCGAACATTTTAAAATTGATTTTATTAGCTCTCTAAATTCACAATTGGATGTTTTTCAAGTTCAGGAAAATCAAGAATTTGATGAAGTGTTTTGCCTTCATTACCAAAAGGAGGATCCCATACATAGCCGTTCTTCCTTATCTAGGATGGAAGTACCATATCAATGAGATGAGGAAGCTGCAACAAGGTCAAAACCATGGAAATCATGGCCTACAGGTATGGTTCAAAACACTTCTTCTCCATTCTCTTGTATAATCCATTATGGAATACTAATGTGTTAGGGCAGCCATGTCAATCTCAATATAACCACCACCAATCTTGTCTACAAATTTGGCATGGTTCATCTTATGATTGTATGACTACTCTCCTTCATCTTAGAGCACAAACACATTATCCATGTTCTTCATGAACTCTTCCACAACATCTTGCTTGCCTATCAAAATCATCCACTCAACCCAATCAACTACATCATCAAAATGCTCCATTCCGTACACAATTTCCTGCTCAACTCATTCCACACCCTCACCATAATAAACCAGTAAAACATGCCTAAAGTGTTGAACTGCAAAATTTACCCACCCTTCCTACCCATTCTATCTCACATGCACCATTGGAGGAAACTTACAATGATATTCTGAATGTTTCAAATCCAAAAATTGTAGAGGTTATGGAAAAAACATGAGGTTTCTTCTAGTTTGCATCAACAATTCATTTTAAAAGCTCAAGAAATTCATGTTATGATGGCTATGGGAAATCAAGAAATTAAAGGTTATATTGAAGATTTTTTCCTCTCCATCATTTGTTTGCAGCATCACTCCATACTTCAACAATTTTTGGCACCATATTTTCAAGGGGAGTTGGCTTCTCGTACCCTAATATTTATTAACATGCAATTTTCAAATTTGGGTATGTGCATACTTGAAGCCTTATTTTGAAAATGGATCCACTGGAAGTACTCTTATACGTAATCATATTCATTTTTCAAATCAAAGTAGGTTAGTGTAAAAAAAATAAAAAAAATAAGGACATAAATAAATACATTTTGTTTTTATGTAAAAATAGTTGTTTTGTTGCAACACGTTGTGGAAATCAGCATCGTTGATAAAATTTTTAATTAATTTGTGTATGTAGATGAATTATAATGGAAATAACAGTTCTATAAACACTCATGTTCATTTTTATCACCGATTTAAAAAAGAAATGCTTGAATATCATATTTTTTTGGCTTGTGGGCTTGACGAAATTTCTGGAAACACAGCGGGATAGTCATGTTTAGAGGGACCAAAAGGGAATATTTTTAAAACTTATTTATATCCTAAGTATCCCTTTATTTTTACTTTCTAACCCAATTTGAATTACTCAATTTGGATTTGAAACGAAAAAGTTAGAACCAAAACATTGACAAGGTGTCTAGCAGACAACTCAGGAACAGAGATGGGACAATCCGTTCTTGAAAGCCTAAATGACCATATTTTGAAAAAAAAAAAATTATGGCATATTCTACTATTAATATAGTTTACAAGCCAATTTGAATCACTCATTTTCGATATCATATGAGGAATTTATGACAAAAATACTAACTATCTATCGTAAATCAGTACTCTTAAAACTCTATTTTTCCGGTTGTTCCTTAGAGTACTTGATCTATCAATTATTCTTTTCTTCAAAACATGTTTCTATTTGAGATAAAAAAAATTAATCTAATTTCATTTCCAATTTGAATCATTGGAATCTGACATCAAACGAAAACTCTATGCTTAAAATACCTACTCTTGTTCGAAGTGGGGTAATAAAACATGACTCTTTTATGTAGGTTGTTCTAAGTAAAATTGACATATCATATCATTGAATTTTTAAAACCTATTTCTATTGGAGATATACCTTTGAATTAGCTCTCACCTCGCTTTTGAATCACTCAATTTGAACAAAAAACAAAGAAGTTGTGTTTAACACACTGCAGGTTAGCATGATTGGCCACTGCTCTCCCACAAGTGACAAATAAATTTCACTTTGTTATTTTCTCCATGGATTTGTTATACAGAGTAACTACTTGTTAATTTTTTTCATAATTCTTGGATTACGGGAGCCCAATCACCTCTCTTTCTTCATAATTTAATGTTTTATCACAGGTAGACACTCGTTTTTTTGCAGGTCCTAAGAGAATAAAGAAGGTCAATTTATGGACGAGTAATTCTTGAAAGAAATTTTAATGAAACAAGGGAATTTCATCCAATTCATTGCCCAACGGATTCATAATAGAAGCAATGAATAATTGATTTCCATTTGAAGATTCATGTCATGTCATTGCTGCCAAAACATTTTTCAAAGAGATCATTTTTTTCCTTGCCTTAGGAAATAACATCATAGCTGTTGTAACTTAATAAAGTGTTATTTCTTTTCTGATTTCTTTTATGTTTTTGTGTTTCAGGTGTTTCTCACTTTAAATTGTAGTTTCCACTCCATTGGAAGTTGAACAATGAGGACCACACAATATAAATTCTTACTGCAGAAGGAAACTCTTCGACAACACCAGTCCACTAAACGATGTATTCTCTTGAAACATGTACATAAGTTTACCTTTTTCTGGTGTTTTCTTTTTATTTGATTGGATTTGCTTGGATAATAGATTTTACATTAGTTTTTTTTTTCTATTTTCCCCTTGCTTCTCCCTACAGGGAACACCAATTTTCGTATGAATGTTGTTTGTTGTTCCTCTTAAGGAACAACAGTCGTTCCATTTAAGGAACAATAGTTTCGTATGTTTGTCTTTTTGTTGTTCCTCTTAAGGAATAGCAATCATTCCATTTAAGGAACAATAGTTTCGTATGTTTGTCTTTTTTTTGTTCCTCTTAAGGAACAACTGCTGTTCTTCTTAAGGAACAACTGCTGTTCTTCTTAAGGAACAACCACTGTTCCATTTAAAGAAACAAGAATTTCATATGTTTGTCTTTTTGTTCTTCCTCTAAAGGAGCAATTGTTGTTCCTCTTAAGGAACATTAGCCATTCCATTTGAGGAATAGCAGTTTCATGTGTTTGTGATTTTTTTGTTCCATCTAAGGAACAACTGCTATTCCTCTTAAGGAACAATTGATGTTCCTCTTAAGGAACATCAACAGTGGTTCCTTTTTAAAGGAAGAACAAGTTTTGGGCAAACTGGTCAAAAGCGTAGTGCCTCTTTCCACCTGCGTTTGGAGGCCTTTCCCTTAGCCAAATTTAGAATGCAGTAGCATGTTGGAAATATTTTCGAGACTACTTTCTAGCACATCTTGAATGTTTCAATTGGGAGTTCATTTTCTCTGTCAAAAGTCCATCCTCCCAAGACTGGTCAAAATCTGTAGAATGAGGCTGCCGAAATGCATAGTGATGTTGCAGTCAACTTTTGAAGGCCTTCCTAAACTTAAAATTGAACTCATGATATCTCATTAGAAAGATATTTGTGTCTACTTATTAGTTGACTCATCAAGAAATTCATTTTGTCATTTCATATAGAAGAAAAAATTATTTTACCAAGGTCACTGCAGAGGTGCACTAACCCTCTTGAAGCAAATGATGTTTTTGACATTTCTCCCAAACCATGAAACCTGTGTAAAAAATAAAAGAATTTTTTCTTCTTAAGTCAATGGTGGAAAAAAACCTCTCTCACTTTTCTAAAATTCATATTTTCTTTCCCAGAAACACAGTTTGAAAATAAACCATCCCTTCTGTGTGGTGAATGGCTTGTTCCTTGGAACGACTTCTCAACAAATGATGGAGACCTAATGTTTGATGATATGAAATGGCCTCATACCTTATGATATCCATCATAACTCCTCTACTCAGATATCTCTGAACAACACTTTTGCGTGTATTTTCCTTTGTTGTTCCCTACAAGGAACAACGCTTTGGGAGTATTTTCGAGAACAACCCTTCTTTCCTCTTGTGGGATTATTCCTAGTTCATCTCAACCACATTTTATTAATTCCCCATCATGGAATGAAGTACACTACTTTTATGAGGACAAGAATTATGGATTCTATTGAAGCGAGTTAATATCATTCATGTTATGATCTTTAACAGGATATCTCCTCGACGATAGATTCTTTTCAAAAGGGACACAATTATTTATATACTACTTCACTGCATTGTTTTTTGTTGAACATGATACTGATTGATCACCTTAATACCATGCTGGTTCCACCCTTCTTGGTTGTAATCTTCTCTATCTGTAATAAATGAGATTATGGGTATATTTTTTTCTATTGACATGTTCAACTTCTTCCACCATCCATACTCTTAAGGAGTATTGAGCCTCCCTCTATTTATCATAAAAATGTGTAAATACAACAAAAGTTTTCCTGCAAATAGAGGATAGGGGGTCTCATTAAGAGCCATCCTACCATGTTCATAAGAATGTAGCAAAGTGACATTCCCACTATGGCCACCATGCCAGGGTTATGATCCATTGGATAGCCACAATATCCTTGGAACAGGAGGTCTCATCACGAGCCGACCTGATCATTTTTGCTACATCCTAGTGAATGGAAGTGTAGTTATCTGGTTACCACGCCAACACATTGATCTCTTCTATATAACAACACTAGAACTCTCCATTTATAAATTGAGGATCCTAGCTCATATGGGTTTAAAAGCAACCCTGTTGAGGCTATGGACGTCCGTTGGCAGCAGAGGCTTTGCTTATGGTATTGAAGTTATATCTTATCGTCAATTATTACTATAATACCCTTTTCTTATTCTCTCTTTTTATCAGAGAAGTTATTTCCTTAAATTTTTCCCTGTTTTGAACCTTTATACATGAGAAATTATTTTCGGATCAATCACATCATTTTTAGCTAGAAGAATGTCAGCAAAGCATCTTTTTGGCATATTGATATCCTTTTTCTTTTTCACATAACTTATCATCACTCCAAAGTGTCCTATCTCTTATTCATAGCTATCTTTAAACACTCCGCTCTCATTATAACCATAATTTTCACCGTCCTATCATTGATATGTGTCCTCTGCTTCATTTATTGTAGTATTGTTCATTCCCTTTCCTTGTCAGCACAACATCTTTTATATGCTTTATGGTCATGGAATCTGTTTTCCAATTGGAGGGGGGAATGTATGAATTATGGGATAACATGTGATATAATTACTAAACTCTACCATAACTTGTTGATTTGACAAAATATTAGTATTGCATGTTTACAAAAGTTTTTCTGATTGAAATTTTTGCATGCATCTTATCTGTTGCTATTCAAAACAAACACTGTGGATTCAAGAACATTGTATGCAAAATAGTGATTTGTTTATAGGAGAAAAACAAGTATGGGGGGGGGGGGGGGGGAAATCTTATTCCTAGCATGGCCACACTATTGCAACTAACAGAAGAGGCTCGAGAAACTCACGAATGCGAACAATTGTTCAGACATGATGTGCTTTCCTGGATTCCACCTTTTGCATCACTTTCAGCACCAACTCTGCCTACATCAGCTTCAACAAATGCCAGTCCATACATGTCATTCTACATTTTTTTCGAAGGTAAAACTTGAGGTAAAATAGAATATTTTTTTTATTTATTACGAATTTAGGAGAATTTCATGAAAATCCATTAAGCATTATTTATCATAATTCATTCCACATCTTTACCACTTCCCATTTTTCAGAGACATATCATCTTTCAGTTTGGGGGAGTGTTGCTTTCATTCATTTCTTTCTTATGACCATGTCATTAATATTCTTTATCATCCATTGATATTCTTATTCATTCTCAACACCTCCCTTATTCCATGTTGTTTTACACCAAGCATAGATTTCAATAGATGGTAGCGCCCACCTCAATTTGTTTTCTAGCATTGCATGAGTGCATGCTAATTCTCCAGTTTGAGGGAGAAATTGCTACACATGATGAATGTTTTCTACTTTATTTCTCATTTAAGGCATACAATTTGATTTTTATACAGTGCAAAAATTGATTGGCGTATATATTTAAAACTATGAACTGAATTCTTGTGATTTTTTTAGTAACAAAGACGTATAATTAAAATACACAAACCCAGATAATTTCAAGTTAAATCAGTCAATAAAATTTCAGAAATCAGGCACTATCACCTACATCCATTTTGTTTATATCTCATGATCCCTGCATCAAAACGATCTGATTTTTGGATCATAGAAGCATTAATATATTATAAATCTACTTGCAAAATTTCAGCGAAATCTGGTTTGTAGTTTTTGAGAAAATGGTTAATGAAGTTTGTTGTTGCTTATATCATATTTTGTTGCAACTTCATATACACATAAGTGGAACGTCAATGAAAAAATTGTTACGCCTTCATCAACATTGCTAAAATTGAATATTCATTATTTGAGGAAGAATTCATTGCTTGGTTAACACATAGTCTTTGGGTTGCATGAGGACATGTAATATATTCAGTTTTGGGTTGCATGAGTACATGCAATATATTCAGTTTGGAGGTATGTTGGGCCGTTAATATTTCATTATTATTATCACTTTTTAGCACCTATTTCATCCATTTTTACTCTTCTTTTTTATGTCATTTATCATGATTTATCATATAATTCCATTTTATAATTATTTATGCTCTTATGGATAAATATTATTTCTTCTCCTTTTCTTTTAATAAATTGATTATTATGCATGTTTTTACCAATGGTGGTTTATTGATAAATTGGTTGTAAGATCACTCACCATTTTAGCCTCCAAGATATTTTCCATATTGCACATTTTATCTCCAGCTCAACCATAAATGTGCCAACTCATAAATTCGCTAGAATAAGAAGTGAAAATGGTGCATTGGATGTTTTGGGCGAATGGATAAGAATCTAGAAAATCCGAAATATGGGTTTTGTCCAGAACGGACCACATTAGTGTTGTAATGGGTTTTTTCCCAAAATTTGGTCCATATTAAGAGAAACAGAAGGTTCTCTAGAGATGTTTTTCTCATAATCGCTGTTGTGGCCATTTTCCAAATTATCTTAGTTGCAATACCAAATTCGACCTGTTCCTGTTGAATGTTAATGGAAAGATATTTCAGATGTGATCTTGTTGATCAAATTGTTTTGAACAATCCAATTTTGTAATGAGAATTAAATTTTAATAATCTCTATTGTAATTGCTCTCTGCTCTCTATGTATTTAAATGAAAACAGAGATCAAAGCGAGGAATGAGAATTATGGGGAATTAGATGGATTATTAGATTAGAGATAGATAGGATAGGATAGGATAGGAGGAATGGGAGAATTAATATTGAAATTGTAAATTTGATCATTGACTCTCACTGTTGAAGCAGAGCATGAACTTGCTATAACAATTATGCTATGATTAATATATAAAAACAGTTGTTGTTTCTTCGCATCTCCTGAAGTAATCTGGTAGTATTCACCAGTAGCTAAGGGCTCGGCTCCTGGTGGATCTACTCGCTGTTCCTATACCATACAATGTGATTTTCCTAATTTCTGATTTCTGTAAGTGTGGTTTGTTTAATGATTACCTTCTGCAATTGAATTGCATTGATGTTCATTTCCATCTTAACAAGATCATTGCTTTCTACAAGTATATGGTTGTGTTGTTCATTCTAATTACAAAGCTTCATTGTTCATTTAGTAACTTATTTTGTTGTTCATTGCAGTCACATAAGATTTGTTGTTCATTTCTATTATATACCTTTGCTACTCATTTACTTTCTGCAATCATCTAGTTTTTCCTTTTAGCATTCTTACAGTTAACAAAATTATCTTATTTACATAATCTGCAGTGGTATTGTTGATTTACTTCATTGTCATTTCGAATTTGGTTATTTAGTGTGGTGTGTGTGAGATCAACAACTGTAAAGAACATTGGCTATTATTGTCAAAGCTCTCAGATTGAGGATCTTATTTATGCTCGATTTAGTTTACATCAGTTAAACAAAGAATGAGTTATTACTATTGTATCCTTGACTGATAATTGTTGTTACTTTGTCAAATAAATGATTTAGTTTTAGAGCATTGAGTTTCCTTTAATTGCAAGTGAGTTTTATTTAAAGCATCCATTTACTCTTGTATTTGAAAGCACTCTACTGCAATTTAGAAACATTACTCTTGAGTAAATAGCCTCCACAAACTCTGTACAATCTTGAAATAGAAAATCTTGCCCGGGTTGACAATTAATGTGGGATAATTAGTAGTTTTAAAAGGCACCTTTTATCACTCAAGAAACAACGTATGCTACTCTTATTCATGCATCTCTGCGGTGATTGCTTGATGAAATTCATGCAGCACTTGGAGGGGTATCACATTGACATTCATTTTGATACTCAGCGATGCTTTGGATCGTTCTTTATCTGCTACTACTTCAAACTTCAGTGTCCCAGTTGCACATGTAACATCCTCATTCCAAAGCTCATTTCTAGTCTTCGTTCTTGTTGTGATGGCTAGGTTGCCTTCTCTTGATGCTTCACTTCTTGTGGCAATGCCTTTAGCTCTATGATTCCCTTTTGTACCTTAGCCAAGATCACTTTACAATAATTATCAATCTTGTCCTAGGTTTTTGTGTTAATCTCCTAGATTTTTTCTGCTATCTGATCGATGTCCCCATCAATGAGGACAAGGGGCATTAGACCGTTACTCTTATATACCTTCTTTCTTGGTCACATTATTATCACAAAGGGTGAATATTCTGATACCTCCGCATCGCTACGGTGTTCTTCAGGTTCCCACCCTCCCCTATTTCTTTTGTTTCCTCATCGACATTCTTCTTACTTGTACTCATGCTCTGCAAGGTACCTTTTTCTTCTCCTTCTCCTCCAATCGCTCCATTAGGTGGAGTGATCCATTCCTCGACCAATCTTGCACTACCATGAGGAGATCATCTTTTGTTACTAGGTATAGTAATGGATAACATGGCTTTCACCTATGCCCTATAAAATTCTTCCCTAAACTCCAGTATATGACATTATTATTTCTACAGGCTCGGTGACTATCTAGGATACTGATTCAACACCATATGAAAATCCATCACCATGAATACAAAGAACATCTTGTTCTCTACTCCGTGCATTGGATCCTTCATAAACCATAGTGAATCATACTTCGCTGCTTCACATACATCCACCTCAATAGTCAGAAATTGAGAATCTTCCAACTTCTTCCATGAAATAAGTGCAAAAAGAATTAACAACTAGGAATAGTGGAAGGTCTTGCCTTCTTCCTGTGCTTCCCTGAAATCCATTAAAAACTCCTTACATAGATAAGAAGCCCAGTTGAACTGGACCCCTGTGCTGCATTGTTCTACTAATGACGATACTACTACAGGCACTTCATTGGCCTGTCACTTCTTCATGATCTTCCTTGCTAAGTTATGTGTGGTGAAGCACACACCCATATCCTCAATGGAGTTTATCTCGTATCCGCACAATTTCTTTACTAGCCTGAAATTTTATTTCATCATCTAGGCCATCTCCTCGTCTTTGGTTTTACCCACAAATTAACCCACAACGTCCTTTCCTTGATATGGCAGCACTGCTATTTTCCTGATGAGAATCTCATGAATAGAGATCCTCGTCCCTAACCGAATGGAATCATTATGCACCAGTGCGAGGAGCTGGCACACAAAGTTTGTATTGAATGGGCTTTCATTGAACTGTGGCACATTCAACATGTTTAAAATTTCTTCTCTTTGCAATCTCGTAACCCATTGTTGTGGTTCCAATCTTGTAACTCCACTCTACGAGTAGTGGACTTGCTTCAAGTACCTACTAGGCTCAAATTGCGGGTATTTTATTCTATTGTTGAAATCCCAATCTTCCATGTTGATTTGGGGAATATTCCTCCACAATTCTCCTTCAAAAGGTACCTCTTCTGGAAACAACGATGTATAAGTTGAAAATGTCCCTTCTTTTGGCTCCTTAACCGGCTTTGCACCTGGTTTTCTTAGCGACATGTACACATCAATATCTTTCCTTTTTGCGTGGGATTTTTCCCCTTGTCCTCCACGTTCTTCAACCACACTTCCTTCTGCATCTTCTTCCATGGTGATGTTATCAATTTTTCTACAGAGAGTGATCCAGGAGGATTCTTCTAGGAGGATCCAGGAGGATGATCCCAAAGGATTGATCTAAGAGGATCTAGGAGGATTGATCCAAGAGGATCTAGGAGGATTGGTGCACAAAGATCCAGGAGGATTTATCCAGGAGGATGATCCCAGAGGATTGATCTAATAGGATCGAAGAGGATTGATCCAGGTGGAACTCTAAAAAGTACCAGTGGCATGGTAAGAAGGCTCAAAACTCAAAGTGGCATAATATCAATAAACTTAGCTTTAGATCGAAGTTCTCGTCATCCTAATTCCAATGGTGCAAATGACACTCAAATCTAAGCTCATATGAAGAAGATAGAGCAAGTCAAAGTTCCGGTTTGACTTTAACCGATGGCAGAAGAAGATGATGTGACAAAACCCTTTAGCAAATGGGGAAGTGTTAAGTGGCAGGCTGCCATTAGCCCCGTATTTTATTGATTGCAATCAAAAAGGCCCTTGGTTAAAGGATCGACCCCCAACACTACCAGGATGCAATTTGAAATATCACAATCGCATATCGAAGGTGATCAACATTAAAGAGTCGACCCCAGAGAAAGACAGAGTGGGATGCGGTACATCGCAATCATGGATCGCAAGGAGCGGCGATTAGGGAATTTCCCCCAATAGTGTTAGGACATGATTTGTGATATCGAAATCATAGATCACGAAGGGAAGTGGCCGTATGGAGAATCATCCCTTATTCCGTCCATTTGTGATTTGTGATAGTTCTGTTGGATTCGATATGTATTATGTATTTTAGTTGATAGCTCCATCGGGTCCACCTTTTATTACCCATCGTAAATCACTACATGTAGAGTCCCGTGCACATAGTATTACCCCTGGCTCCATCAATTGTGATATGCCAATGGATCCTGGATGTGATGCAATTATAGGGTGTGGTTTTTAAGACTTGTTGGGTCCACCAATTCACATATCGTAGTTCACATTGCACAGTGGCCCATTGTGGAGAATCACCCTTGGCCCCAGCCAATTGCGATTTTCGATAGATTATGTGGTGTAGCCCGTCGGATCTGCCTTTATCACAAAACATGTATTTCCAATTATTCAACTCTATTCATTGGGTTAAAGTGCCAATTCTCTGTGTTAAAAATGTCGGGTTCATGAGTAAATGCATCAATTATTCCGTCGGTTTGAGGTTTGATGTGAAACGACCTATATGAGCTGTTCGATGGAGGTTTTTCTATGGTTAAACAGGTTGTTACCTGTAGACTATTTTAGGGTACGAGAATCTCTGTTTGAAACAACCCGCCTACCTAAACTTGTCATTTTGTTTAAACTGCCCAGATTCTTAAGGATCCTGCCACCAGCATATAAATTAGGCTATCCAAACTTGGAGAGGGGGGAGAGCAGAAGAGAGCAGTGGATAGTAGCATATATTTATAGAGCAAAGTAGTGAGACCTACTCCTGGCAGGTGGCCAAGACCTTACCTCGGAAATCATAAGGTTCCAAGAAGGTGCAGAAAACCCTTTTATCAGAAATGGATGTTTGGATAGGTGATTCTACATGATTTTTCGCTAGGAATTCAGTGTTGTTGTCTGTTTCTAGACCTGGGATCTCCATTTGTCATCAATATTTCCGATTGGAGGTATAAAGGTGTTTATGTAAAATATTCTTCTACTTCTTCCCCTTTCATGCCATTTAATGAATGAAGGTCTCCCCACTATTCAGCAAGGCCCGGAGATGTAGTCCAAATTGGATGAACTCCATAATCAAATTTCTCTGTCTTGATCTCATGTATGATTATGTATTTTTATTTTTCTTTTATATGCTTATGTTCCATGGTTTTTAAGTGCTTTCTTATATGTAATTTAATAACTCATTCATAGCAAAACAATCTTGGATTAAGTGGTATCAAAGCATGGCTTAGTTGATGTGAATCGTGTCAGGCTAGGCAGTAACTCCATTAAGCAAAAACTGATTCGTGTTTCTATTCCATCAGGTAGGTCTGTTATATACATGAGGGAGAGACTGTTCAGTTCATCTCCCGATGATTGTTCATATTTCTCATTTATTTATTTACATATATTTACCCGATCACAAGGATTAGGTGTCAACATTCCCCCCCTTAATTTGAAGGGATGTTGGTGAGTCCAAGCATCGTTCTGAATCGTTCAAGCTTTTCTCTTCCAAGCGCTTTGGTGTAGATGTCTGCAATTTGCTCATTTGTGGAACAATGATGGAGATGGATTGTTTTGGCCTCAACATGATGTCGAATTAGATGATATTTAGTATTGATGTGCTTCGTTCAATCATGGAATTTGGGTTCTTGGCCAACTTTATTGCAGAAGTATTGTCAATCATGAGTGGAGTTGATTGTACTTGTTTTACCTGCAAATCTTCAAGAATTTTCCTAAGCCACACAATTTCTTTTGTCGCTTCAGCTGTTGCCACATATTCTGCTTATGTTTTGGAATCTGTTGGAACTAATTGTTTGCGTGATCTCCAGGAAACAGCTCCTGATCCAAGACTCATAGCATATCCTGAAGTTGATACCCCATTTTCTTTGTCTCCATCGAAGTTTGAATCAGAGTATCCAATCAAGTTGAAGTTGTCCACCTGTGTATACTTGATTCCAAAGTCTTGAGTTCCCTTCAAGAACATTTGAACTCTTTTTGCAGCAGACCAATGTCCCTCAAAAGGCTTTTGCATAAACCTGGAGAGGATTCCAATAGTAAATGAAATGTCTAGTCTAGTAGTAGTGAGGTAGTTGAGACTTCCTACAAGCTGTCTATACTTTGTTGCATCCTCAAATTATTTTCCTTCAATAGATGTGAGCTTTAAGTTTTGTTCCATTGGAGTAGTAAGAGGGTTGCACTCTGTCATGCCAAACCTATTCAACATATCTCCAATGTATTTCTTTTGAGAAATAAATATGGACTTTGGATGTTGGGTTACTTCAATGCCAAGATAGTAATGAACATAGCCCAAATCAGTCATTTCAAAACTTTTCCCCAATTCCTTCTTTATGGATTCAATGTAGCTTTCATTGTTCCTTGTCATCAAAAGATCATCTACATAGACCACAAGATATACAACTGTTTTGCCAACTTTCTTGACAAATAAAGTTGCATCATCAAGATCATAATGTTTGAAATTGAGTTTCAGAAGATGCTCAGTTAGTTTTTCATACCAGGCTCGCGGTGCTTGTTTGAGGCCATACAAAGATTTCACAAATTTGCATACTTTATGTTCATGTCCTTCCACTGCAAATCCTTCAGGCTGGGACATAAAAACATTCTCTTTTAGATCTCCATTCAAGAAAACAGTGTTTACATCCATTTGATGGACTTTCAAACCGTTATGAGCTACTAAGGCAAAGAGTGTCCAGATGGTAGCCCATTTTGCCATGGGGGCAAAAGTCTTCTCATAATCGACCCCTTCCTTCTGTGCAAAACCTTTTTCCACAAGCCTAGCTTTGTGCTTGTCAAGTGAGCCATAAGCTTTATACTTGTTCTTGTAGACCCACTTGCAGCCAGTTGGTTTGGTTCCTAATGGAGGATCAATCAACTTCCAAGTGTCGTTTTTTATGAGGGCATCATAGTCCTTTTGCATCGCTTCTTTCCATTCATCATTAGAAGCAACTTCTTTGAAGGAAGTTGGTTCAAAATTTGTAGACAAGTTCAATTCACAATCATAAGAAACATCCATATCAACAAGTGAATTATAGTCATTTATATCACCTCCATTTTGCCGGTTTGAATTTCTAGTTTCTGTCTTTCCAACCTCATCAGGATGAACACTTTCAAGTGTCTTTGTCAGCCACTTTGGGTGACCTTTCTCAGATGGTCCAGGCTACTCCGTTGATTGAGTTGGGACTGAATCAAGATTGAGTCTCCTAATTCTATCAATCACATCACTTAAAGCATCATTTGTTGTTGGAGTTTCATGTGGGGGAGAGTGTTCTTTAGAAGAAGATTCCACATGTTGATCTAGTATAGGAATCCCCTCTTCAAGATGTGGAATTTAATTATCAAATTCTTGAAATGATTTTTCTTTTACGAATCTATCAGAGGGATCTAGTTGCTGCTCAACAACATTGTTAATTTTGGATGATTCAATAAAATTTTACATCTCTAGATACAACAAACATTTTATTTACTTCATCATAGAGACGGTATGCTTTGGAGGTGTTTGAATACCCTAGGAAGATACACTTACGACTTCTAGCACCAAGTTTGTCTCTATGTACCTTTGGTATCAAGGCATAACATGTGGAACAAAATACCCTGAGATGCTTTACCGAAGGAACATGTCCGTACCACATTTCATAAGGAGTCTTCTTTCTAATAGCATTAGATGGAAATCTATTCTTTATATATGCAACACATAGAACAAGATCAACCCAAATTATTATCTTTACATTTTTTAAGAAGAGCATGGATCGTACCATATTTAAGATTGTTCTATTCATTCTTTCAGCTACACCATTATGTTGGGGATTATAAGGCACAATTGTTTGATGTTTGATCCCATGTTGGCAAAGATACTTTTCAAATTCATTCGATGTGTATTATTTTCCATTTTTAGTGTGAATAGACCCAATATGAGATTGTGCATCATTTGAAATCCATTTATGTAAATTCTTGAATGTTTGAAAAGCATCAGATTTGTTCTTCAATAAATAAACCCAACACATTCTGGTGTAGTCATCAATAAATGTCATCATATATTTATTTCCATTTGCAGAAGGAACATGCATTGGACTACATAATCTTCATGAATGCAGTCAGCTTTCATATGCTTCTCCTTGAATGGTGGAATCATGAAAGATCGTTTTGCTTATGCTTTCCTAGAAAATGCAAGCATCACATTGCTTAAATTTCCTAGGAATTGTAGGCAAACCAACAACACCATTTTTCTTCAAAAAGCGGAGGCTATCATAGTTCAAATGTCCAAATATAGCATGCCGTAATAAACTTGATGGAAGAGTGCCTTCTTCATGATGATAATTGTATGATAAATTTTGTGCACGAGCAGGGGTTCCTTGCAGCCTGAGAAGGCTTTCTTCTTCTATTCCCCTTATGACAAGTGAGTGGTTAGATGCTTTTCTCACCTCAAGCTTGCCATCAAACATATGAATGGAGTGACCTTGCTGGCAGATGTGAACCAAGGAAAACAAGTTTCTCTTGGGATATGGGAGATATAGAACATGATGCAGAAGAAAGTCTGGAAAACCAGGCAGTTTAAGCTTGATTGTGCCAAGCCCTGATGGCTTGATTTTTGATTGGTCTGCAGAGTATATTGCTCCGTCGACATTATTAGTAAATTCTTCAAAAAAATATTTTCTATTGAGTCATGTGGCAGGTTGCTCCTAATCAAGCAACCAATCATTTTTCCAAGAAGCAAGTGAAGCATTAAATAAATCTTCATTTACTCCAATATTACATTGTGCCACAACATAGTGAACGGATTCAGGTGCTTTACCTTTGTCTGTATCATCAGTTTTACCTTTCTATTGGTTTCTTCTTTGCTCAATTTTGTCGCATGGTAGCCTTCATGTACAGGCATCATGTGATCCATTTCTTTTGCAGTGAATGAAGTGAAAATTTGCCTTTTCTCCTTCAGAGTGTCTGCCCCCTTGCCTTTGAAATATCATCCTCTTCTTCTTTGACCACCTCTTCCTCTTGAAGATCTTGAGTAGGATGCTCTTTTTTATGAGCGAGGCACACAACCTATTTAGAAGATCCAGGGGCTATCTTCTTTCCAAAATATTTCTCTCTTTCAACAAACTTTTTCACAAGAGAGTCAAAGGTGATATCTTTGATATTTCCATTTACTTGCAATGACTCAAGATAATTGGAGTAAGTAGGATAAAGTGCATTGAGAAAAGAGATAAGAGTAATATCCAATTCAACCTTAGTGGATTTGATATCATGCATTATAGACTTTACTTCAGATGCAAGAGCAAGAGGATCATTATTTTGCAGTTCAAGAGTGAACAACTTCAAGTGCAGAATGTGAGTCATAGAGTTCTTTTAGCTTGCTTAAGGCTTCAAAGGTAGTTGAATATGATGAAATATGGTGACTCACCTCTTCGTTTACGAATGATATGATTAATGCATAAGCTTTGTTGTTCTTGTTTTCCCAAATGACGAGCTCTTTGTCTGAGGTAGGCTGTACTGGTTCATTGTCTCCGTCTCTAACACACACTCCTTTCCACAACTCATTAAAAATGAGGGTGTGCTTTATCATCTGGGACCATTTAGGATAGTTCTCCTTGCCGGTGAGAAATATTCCCACCATGGATATGATTGAATGCATTCTGTAAAAAAAATTACTTCTGCTAATAGAAAAATACTTCTACCAATATACAGTAAAATTCTACTTCTAGTGGTAATTTTTTTTTTTTAAATTACCTTTGAAAAGGGCATTCTCTGCATGTACTATCTTTGTCTTTAATGAAAATATAAAACATAGATCATCTAGGCATTCTCAAAAGATTTCAAATCTCTTCCTCATATACCAATATGTAGTCAGCGTACCAAAAATAGATAATTACACTTAAATTTATATAACTCGATTCCCAAATATTTGAGGGGTAGATGATGCTAGTGCGTGGAAGCCATTCTAGTCTTGATGCCATCACATTAACTACACCATAGCTCATGAACCTAATACTACATGAAATCAAATGCACATGGGTTTTGTAAATCTGACACCAATCTTGTAATCTTCAACTTTTGCACAATATCAACATACACTAACAACTTTTCTAATATGTATTAAACCATATTGCAAAAAAATACAGGGGGAGTCGACAGTTTATGAAAAAATGTTGTCTATAAAGTAGCTGGATGCATCATTGTTAGGCCCGAATTTTCATGCAGCCACTCCTCTGCTTCCTCTGGTGGACATTCAACGTGGTGATGAGCGTGGTGCTGACATTGATGCGTGGACCAAGTGTGGCGCATGTGGTTGGAAGTTCAAGCACAGCTTCATAGCCCACAGTGCTATTTATCTATCTGGAAAAATCTAAAAACTTAGAAAGTTCATGCACAACTCTGCTCTTAATCGATGGACAAAAAGACAATCTTATCAATGTGAAGAATCGCCACCCAAAAGTTCAACGTAGCAGATCACAAACACCAGCGTTTACACCAGATTAAGGTTCTGGTTCAAAATAGCGTGTGTGGATATCCAAGCAATAGCGTGGAGGGTTGTGCATCATTCAGAGATGTCTTGAAAGAATAAGGGGACAAAAACAAGAAAAAAAAACCCTCAAAGAAAAGAAAAACTCTCAAAATACAATCAAACAAAAAACTTTGAAACTCGTAAGAGCCACGGAACAAAGAGTTCCAAGAAACCTATGGCAGCTCAATGAATGTGCTAAGATTGAATATAGGTTGTGCAGATTTCAATCAAGAATCCATGAGACTAGGGTTTCTCTATCATTTGTGTGAGCTCCGAAGGAGCAAAAAAGGTTTTAGATATGGAGCAGCATCAACGAGCAACATTCATAATGGTTTTAGATATGAAGAGCCAAATAATTCATCAAGATAGTTCAACACATGTCAGGCCAACATTGTAATGAGCAACATTCAGCCAACAGACCAGCGTACAACACACAACAACTACTATAGAGGGGAAGAGAGTGCAGTAGACAGTGGATAGAGAGCAGTAGGTAGATAGGAGTTACAACTATTTTGGTTGCTGGCTTTGATACCATGTCAAACCTGGAAGTAACTCCTCAACCAAAATTGATTCGTGTGTATTCCTTCGGGTAGGTATTCATTAAATACATGAGGGAGAGACTATTCACTTGATCTCCTGATGACTGTTCATATTACTTATTTATCTATTTACATTATATTCACCCAATCATGAGGATTAGGTGTCAACAATATCAAATGAGAACTATGATATATTACAATCACTGCTTCAATGCTTACAGCTCAATCAGTATTATAATATTGATCTCCTCCTAAGTCTACTCTAGCTAATACTTAGCCAAAAGAATCCTTTTGCTTCCTCCTAGTTCCTTGGGTGATTCTTTCTCCTAAAGAATAGGGAAGATCCTATTTCCTATTGAAATATGTAACTAGGTTCGGTATTCATAATGACATGTGTAATCATGATTTTATGTAATTAATAAGAAGACCAAAAATAATATTATTTTTATGTTATTCTTGAGTCATGGGTTTCATGCTAAAGGAATTTCATAGATCAAGCTCCCATTGTGAGATATTAAGATTAGTCACTAAGTCATAAATTCAATTGAGTCATTGTCATATATTGAAGACCCATTTGGGCATTTTACATATCTTAAAACAGAATTTATTTGAGTCATTATAAGAGTCAAAAACCCTCTAGAACCTGTTGAAGGCCCCGAAAATCAGGTCAACAACAAAGGGGATACCTGCCCGGTCCGGACCTTGGTTGGCAGCTCCTTATCCGTTTGGTATAGCGGGTCCGACTGGGGATATGAGACTAGTTTCCCAATTCAGTGTATGTGTGAGAAAGATGGGTATTTCTATTCTAAATAGAATACTTATATCCTAATTCTAATCTAATGCTATGCTGTTGTATTCTAATAAACATAAAAACATCAAAATTTATGCTAACCCGGGGTGTGATCTTTCTTCTATGTGATCTAAAAAGATTTCAAACAATAACTGGTAATAAAGATCATTAAGATATTATAAGAAAAGAATTCAATAAAGATAAACTACTTCGTATAAGAAGTTAGAAGAAACAGTTGTGAAAACTTATCGCATAAATGAGCTATTCATACACTAAGCATAAACAATAGTTATCACCATACAAAAGTGCCAAATGATAACTCAGGCGTCCATGATGTAATATATAAACAACTGAAAATTGAATATCACTTTAACGCATAAGCAGAAATGGTTAAGAGATAAAGGTACCATTTATAACTAGACCTACTCATGCGTTTCAAGCGACAATTGATTTATCTCTCCTCGATTTAACATCCACTAAGACTACAGAAGTGCAACATCAGTAGTGGATATCAAAAGAAAATATCAAATAAACCCTGTTCCATTCATTCACCAAAACCTCCTCTGAGGGTTCAAAATTGCATGTTCTGAGGACAAGTTTTGGATAAATTTATGGACCCTTCTCTAAATGCATGAGAAGGGTTTAAATACTACTAACTAAATAACTTATTTACAGAAATTGAGGATTCTGTTTAAATGACCGTCCTCTTTCTAAGCAAAACTATTTCTAAAATTAAATCTAATATTTAACTATTTCTAAATTTGCTCCTTAACGTCGCAAGCATTCAGTATTTTCCTGAGTGGAGTCAGCTGACTATCTTCTGTCTTTGTTTGAGTTAAGCAAATAGAATCGGAAAGAGTTGGCATTATCTTCTCAGTAAAATTGATGATATACTTGAGAGTCATCCAATGACTATGTGGCATTACCATGTATACCTGGTAAAAATCCCATTTCAACTTGGTTAACCGTTGGACTGCTTCTGCTTTTCCCTTAGTTTCCTGATTCCAGTTTGTTTCTATCGCTGCTTTCTTGCAATTTTTGGGGCTTGTAGGTGATGGATTAATTAGGAGCCTTCCTTTTCGAGCAAGTTTTCTCATCGATGCGTGTTTAGCGCTAAGCACTAATTGCGCATCGGAAACTGGCTCTGTTTCTTGATCTGGGCTTCCCTGATGCATTTTTTGCCTCTTGCGCCTTTTTCTCTCATTGGGTATAAAGCTCAAAATTTGTAAAAATAGTGATTCCGTGAGCTCTTGACCCTGAGCATTAAACTTTCTTCTTTTGTTATCAGCATCGTTCAGTACCCATTCAAGCATGGTCGTATGTGAGAAATCTGTGATGGATGCCTCAAAAGAGTTCTGCGGCTCTTTCTCTCCCTTAAGTGGATTAGGTGTGCCTTACGAAATGGACATTGGAGTGTTGCCTTTCCTCCTCATAGTTTTTTGCATACTGCCTTGTATAGCGCTTTGTCCTTTGTTCCTGCAGTTTACATTTGAGGTGGAAGTAATGATAAAAAAAAATGACAAGAAAACTTTAAATGCCAAAGATATGCAAAACATGCCACCTTACGTGAACTAGTTCTTCGAAAAACACAATAGCATACTTCATTAACAACTGGCAACAACTCATTAATTCGCATTAAAATGCATGACCAGTTCTTGGCTTAGAAAAATTTTGCTCGAATAATGAGCCAAAAGCAACTGCGATGGAGAGGTCCTGCAATTTTTCTTTGCGATATCGCAGATCACTGTATCGCAGTATCGCAATTTCATCGTGTTGTTCTATCGCAAGGTCACAGTATCACAGTATCGCAACGTTGCAACTCCGCAGCATCGTAGTATCGTAATATTGCAGATCGGTTAATCGTTATAATCCTTATGTGTAATTCATGTGATTTTTGCGATGCGCGATAATCGATATCGTGTATCGGCGATTTTAAAGTTTTTTAATGTGAGTGTTTCTTTAATGTATGTGATGCAATGAAGTTTCACATCGCAATCTCACCTTTTTTATCATTTAACTCATTAGAAGGTACCCTATCATTCTTTGCACGATGCGATATATCTTAAGGAATGAATTTACTTTCTTCATTATGAAAATTAGGTTTTTAGATTCTTCAAAGGTATTTTCCTAAGTCCATGATGTTGTAAGTTTCATCTAAAAAGAAATATAACACTAATTGATTTTTTTAAAAAATTTACTGAGGGTTCCCACTTATTTAGTATTAGCAATAACACTTCATAAGGAGGGGGGTTGTTGGTGGCCACAACAATTGACGATTCACTTGGAAGAACCAGTTATCTCTGTGTTTCTATTGAATTTATTTCAGCTTCCAAAACAGAATTTTTTTAGAAAATTAAACTTTATTATGGAAAGATAAAGCACATTATGCTCTAACATGTCAATGGCATTTTGTTTCAGCTATTTTCAACTTTGATTATTTGCTCCCTCAAGTTAGTCCTTGTGTTTAGATGAGTCATTACTTGGTCTGTAAAGATAAAACAAAGTCTTCTCTGTAAACCAGTTTTAAATATGCTCATTTGTCGTAGATAGAGCCTCTGCTGCCACCAAGCATTTATAGCGTCGACGGGGTTACCTATTACCCAACAATGATCCTATATCCTACTTAAAGAAACCTACAATTCTCAAAGAAGAATCCATGTCCACACTTATTTCTTTGATTTTATTTTTATTCTTAATTAACAATGTCTTGGTTTGATAGCCAATTTATGACACAGTCATTCACTCAATTTATAACTTTGCTGAACAATCTGGCTCATGATGAGACCCCTTGCCTCTTGATTGTAACAATCTTGAGTCATTTCCCTATTGTGGTATGCAATATTTGGCAAAGTCAGAAAGTTATAATATATGTGATTATGATAAGCCGACTCGTGATGAGACCTCTCATTCTTCAAGATGAAGTGTATCCTTGGATTGTTCCTCTTAAAGTTGTGATTTCCTTGGCAGGGAGGAAGTCATTGTTTCCTTTAGATAGCTCTAGATGAAAATGATAGAGTTTTTGGAAGTAGCTATTCTATAGAAAATCTTTATTTTTTTATTGATACCTTTCATTACACTGATATAAAGCAATTTCTTCACTAAAGGTTGTTTTCATTAAAGCTTTATGAAGTTGAAACTAGTGTCATATCTAGGTTAGAGTCTTTAATTGTATCTTTCAATAATAAAGATCAATTTTCCAAAATATTTGCTATTTATACAAGTGAAAAATCAAAATCTGAAAGAGAGTTGGTGTCTTTTTCGTAAATGCCCAATGTAACCATTCACAATTGGTTTTATTATGCAAAAAAAAAACTATTACTCTACAGAAAATAGAAGAGTAATCTTCTATGGAAAATATTTCCTAAGAATTTGTCCATTGACAGGCAAAGAGTCTCTTTTACCTACTAAATCCTGTAACAAAAAAGTCGATGGACCTAAGTCTTCTACAATTTGAAAAGGACCAAGCCACATTCTTTGAAATTTTGTACGTTTCCCCTTTTCTTCATGTGCCTTGTCCCATTTTAAAACTAAGTCTCCCATCTGAAAATCTTTTCTGGTCATTATATTTGAATCAAAAGAGGATTTTACTAGTGCTTGATGATGAGCATGCATTTTCTTAGCTTGTTCTCGTTGTTCTTCTAATTTGATTATTTCCATTTGTCTTAGGTGTAATGAGGAAGTTCGTACGTCATCAATGTATTGAACTAGAGACAAAGAAGGAATTGCTAAATGAGTCGGAAGAACCACTTCTCTCCCATAAACTAAATTAAAGGGAGAAGTGCCGATGGAAGCTTTTCTCGTTATTCGGTCTGCCTATAAAGCGTATATTAAGGATTTATGCCAATTTTTATGATTTTGGTCTACTGTTCTTTTGATAATCCTGAGTAGGTTTTTATTTGTAGACTCGGCTAACCCATTCCCCTGTGGATAATAATTTGTCGAATATTTAAGTTTGAATCCTCTTTTAAGTGCAAATTCAATCATCGCATTTGCAAAGAAGTATGATGCATTATCGAACATTAAAGCGGAAGGTAATCCAAACCGGGTGATTATAAATTGATCTATGAACTCAATGATATTTTCAACATTAGCCGTCTTGAGTGGAACTGCTTCTACCCACTTAGTAAAATAAATTGTTGCTGTAAGGATATATCTATGCTGCTTGGAAGAGTGAGGAACAATCTGACCTATTTTGTCCAATCCCCACTGACTGAAAGGTTGGTCAATGTTAACTAGTTGTAGTGGTAAGGATGGCTTCTTTTGTCTCCGAGCAGTAGTTTGGCAGACTTGACATTTCCTCACGTAACTGTGCAAGTCTTTGAATAACGTGGGCCAGTAATACCCTGCGTGCAAGATTTTATGTGCAGTAGCATCTCCAGCATAGTGTCTGCCTACTGGCCCATCGTGGAGTTCCTGCAAAACTTTATCAGCTTCAGATTTCTCAAGACATCTAAGGAGGACAAAATCATAATTCATTCTAAAAAGAATATCATTTATGAGCTGATATTGTTTTGCTTTCAACCTTAGAGCTCTTTTCTTAGTATGATCGAGGTATGAAGGAGCATATCCATTCTTAATATAATAAATGATATCAGCGTATAATGAATCTTCATCGTTTAGGTTTACCTCGCACACTTGTACCTCTACAGATGGAATTTCGGAAATTTGCAACACCCCAGCCAGCATTTTGCAAAAGCCTTGACCTCTTATAATGTTTGTTGGTTTAATTTCTATGTCATATTCTTGTAAGGCAGTTACCCAATTGGCCCTCTTCTCAACCACATCCTTTTGTACTAGAAGATTCCTTACCGCTAGAAACGGTACTATAATTTTAGTATGGGTTTTAAGTAGAAAAGGTCTAAAGTATTTGATTGCTTTGAAAATAGCATAAGGCTATTTCTCCACATCTGAGTAATTTAATTCAGCACCCTGTAAATTTGAACTGAGAAAAGCAATTGGTGCTTCCGCCTTTTCTTGATTCGTTTGAGTGAGTATCACAGCATATGACCTATCTGAGGCAAATGTGTATAAAATAAAAGGCTCTAAAAAATTCGGAGTTGCTAAAGATGGAGCATTAATAATAACCTGTTTGATCAGGTTGAACGCTTCATGTTCATCTTGGCCCCATCTAAAATTAGAGTTCTTTTTTATCATGGTTTGTAAAGGAGATACAATTCGTGAAAAATGGAACCAATCTCTTTACAAAATTGATTTGACCAAGGAAAGATTGCATGGATCTTTTGTTATGAGGTAGGGACATTTCAGAAATTTCTTTGATTCTGTCAGAATCGATGTGAATTCCAGATTTTGACACTATAAATCCTAGAAGTTTCCCTTCACTTAATGCGAAAAAGCATTTCTTTGGTTTAAGTGAAATTCCATACCTTAAACATCATTGGAAGATTTGTTTCAAGCCTTTGAGATGGTCACTTCGTTTCTTGGAGTACACGGTTATATCATCCAAATAAATTACTATAGATTTATTGACTAAACCTTTAAATGCAATGTCCATGGCTCTCTGGAATGTGGCACCAGCATTAATCAAACCAAACGGCATTTTTCGATATGCATATGTGCCCCATTTCGTTCTGAATGTGGTCTTCAATTGATCATTAGGGTGTACCAAAACTTGATTGTATCCTGAAAATCCATCCAAGGAAGACATTAATTCTGAGCCTGCCACTGCCTGCAATATCTGCTCCATAGGTGGTAAGGGAAAATTATCTTTTTGACAGGCTTTGTTAAGATTGTGAAAGTCAATACAAATTCTAATATCTCTGTTTTTCTTTCTAACAGGTACCATATTGGACACCCATTTAGAATGTCTGACGGGAAAGATTATCTTGGCTTTCAACAGCTTATTGAGTTCGGTTTTTATCTGATTTTCT
>APFE031602398.1:0-14595 GCA_000404065.3 Pinus taeda
GACATTATAGGTCCTCTTTGAAGCAGGACAAGCAAGGAAGGAGCGGCAAAGATCTGTCAGAGGGGAGAGGAAACAAGAAAGGACCCAAGTGAAAGACTGAGGTTGGTACTGTCTGCTTCTCTCTCATCTACTTCTCATAAAGGAAAACTCAAGTAGCTTTAGTTTGTTTGTTTCTAAGATAGCTACCCATCTTAGTGGGACTAGGAGCTCTGAATGGACACTAGATTTCCCGATAACACCAGGTATGGGCATTATGGGTCTGTTGTTGTTCCATTCTATTTTACTAATGCTCTAAGTACATTTATGTGTTTGATGAATACTGTGTTGCATCCTTCTCTAGAAAATTTTGTTATTGTATTCATTGATCACATAGTGGTATATTCTAAGAACAAAGAAGATGATGCCGAACATTTAGCAACAATATTTAATATTCTAAGAGAGGATTAGTTTTATTCTAAGATTAGCAAGTGTAGCTTATTTCAAACTAAGGAACACTACTTGGGACATTTTGTCTCAAACGAAGGCATTCTAGTAGATCCAGAAAAGATAAGGGGCATCATGGAGTGGGAAGCTCCTAAGAATGTAAATGAGATGGGATCATTTATGGGAGTGGTAGGTTACTACAAGAGGTTCATCAGGAAATTATCATGCATTGCATATCCTATCACATTATTGCAGCGGAAAGGTAAGAATTTTGAATGGACAGAAGAATGTGAGGGTAGATTTGAGTAAATTAAGAAGCTGTTGACAAATGCACCATTGATAAATATTGTGGATCCAAACAATGAGTTTGTATGTGCATAGATGCTTGTAAGAGAGGACTTGGTGGATTTCTCATGCAATAAGGAAAGGTAGTGTGCTATGAGTCATGGGCACTGAATGAGCATGAGAAGAACTATCCAACACATGATCTTGAGGTAGCAGTGATCATGCATGCATTGAAGATGTGGAGTCACTATCTTTTGGGCATATGGTTTGTTCTGACGAGTGATCACATTGGGTTGAGATATTTGTTTGATCAGCCGAATCTGAATGTTAGGCAAGCTAGATGGTTGTAAACCCTTAGTGAGTTCGACTTCGATATTAGATATATCAAAGGGAAGGAGAATCAGGTTCTAGATGCTCTTAGCAGCAAGGTACATGTAAATCATATAATAGCCATGAGCTCTTATGGGAGAATGTTATAGGATAGGATCTTGCAGGCAAGACAATGGGATGACAAATACATGGAGATTATGCACAGGTTACATCAGATTATAGGTACAGGTAAAGGTGATCGGGATGCAGACTATCATCTCACGACAAATGGGTTGGTGAGGTTTCAAGCCAAGATCTATGTGCTGAATTGCAGTTAGCTCAAGAAGCTTATCTTGATAGAGTTTCATGTTAAGCCATAATCAGATCATCCAGGGTATCAGAATACATTGACGATGGTAAATAAGTTCTATTGTTCGCCAAATCTGAAGAAAGAAGTGCTAGAGTTCATGGCTCAATGTTTAGATTGTTAGCAGGTAAAGGTGGAATACAAGAATCCAAGTGGTCTACTACATCCTGTTGGTATTCCAAATGGGAGGTCATTTCCATGGATTTCATTATAGGTCATCCAAGTAGAGTAAAACATCATGTCTCTATTATGGTCATGGTTGACAGATTGAGCAAGATAGCTCACTTCATTCCTGTAAAGACTACGTATTGAGCTAATGAGGTAGCACAAGCATTCATCAGAGAGATAGTGAGATTGCATGGTGTCCCAAAGAAGATTGTGTCGGATAGGGATGCAAAGTTCACTTTCAAGTTTCTAAAGGAGATAGTTGTAGGTGTGGGTACAAATTTGGCCTTCAATACAACTTATCATCCAAAGAAAAATGGACAAATAGAGAGGGTCAGTAGGATGTTGGAGGATATGCTGAGGATGTATGTGATGCACCAGAAGAGGAAATGGGAGGAGTATCTTCCATTGGTTGAGTTAGAATACAACAATGGGTATCAAGAATCGTTGAGGATTAGTCCTTTCAAGGAATTATATGGATGGATTTGTAACAATCCCATCAATTGGAGTGATCTAGTGAACAAGGTGCTTATTATATAGGATATGCTAATAGACATGGAGCAGGAAATGTAGGTTATAAAGAGGAGTCTAAGGAGAACATAGGATAGGAATAAGAGTTATGTGGATCAACACAGGGTATTCAAAGAATTTCAAGTTGGGGAGCATGTGTATTTGTGCATCAAGCCCAAGAAAACCTCTTTGAGGATTGGTTCATGTGCCAATATGTTACCACGATATTGCAGGCCTTTTGAGATCCTTGAGGGGATTGGACCAATGGCATATCGAATTTCACTACCTCCAATAATGAAAGTCCATGATTTTTTCCATATTTAATTGCAAGTGGGGCAAGAAGGAGAGTTCTAGCAGGACCCTTAGTTCATACTACAATGGAAACATCTCATGCTTAGGAAAAAAGCCATAGAGAAAGTTAAATTGTAGTGGAAAACCTTTGGGCTTGAAGAAGCTACATGGGATATGGCAGATTAGATGCTGTCCTTGTATCCTTCATTGTTTTCTAGTTGAGGCAAAGCAGTTTTGGTTTGATTTTTGGTATATGTTTGGGATATGTTTTACTAATGTTTTGGTATATGTATGTATTTGTGTATGGATGAAAATACTACCATGAGATAATTTATAAATCTTCCATAAGCAGTATGGTTGTTATCTTCTCATTTTGCCATGATGTTTTTCCTTGAGTAGGTCCTTCATTGTAAATACTACAATGAGATAAGTTATAAAGCTCCATAGGAAGTATGTTTTCTTTTCAGTGGTTTTGCTGATGTCATGGTGTGGTTTAACACTGAGGATGGTGTTCCTCAAGGGAGAGGCTTTTGTAACTATCCTGGTAAAAATTTCATGTAATAAAAGTTAATAAAGGCAAAATAAGACCACGGTCAAGGGACAAATATTCCAAGCTGAATGTTGGACAAAGGCATCCTAGTGGGCATCAATGGATATATGTTTTGGCTAAGGGAAGTTGGAAAAGGCTAAGACAAAGGCATTAAAAGTAAAAAATGCATTTTGGCACATTTATTTATGAAAATAAAGGAAATTAGGAGAAAATTAAGGTGAAAAGTAACAGGTTGAATTTGAGAAGGAAATTGAAGAAAAAAAGTGGAAAATGAAGAAATTAAAGGCCTCGTGCATAAAAAGGCTTCTGAGGATTAGTTCATGGATTTTTTTCAAGTTCAAGTTTGGATATCTCTCATTATTCTCACTCTCTCTCTCTCACTCTCTTGGTCACTTAAATTTTTCTTGGAGCACTCTAACCTTGGATCAAGGAAGGAAAATCAAGCAAAGGTAAAGGAAGGAAAGAAAGGATCAAGGAAAGGAAAGTAGGATTAAGCATATTCAACAGGGATAGTTGCAGGTAACCTTTTCCATGTGTGATTTCCTAGCAGGTTTGGACATGCATGGCTTTGCATGTTGGTGTATGGTTCTCTTATTGTCGGTGGCATAGTTTTGCTAGGTTATTACAATGGATTTCAGCCTAGCCTTGCCTTTTTCTAGATGTCATGGTGTTGGGATATTTATTTCGGTTTTTGACCTTTGGTTTGCCAGATGTATTTCAGAATCCAGGTTGGAGGTGGTCTGAAGTTCCATTCCCAAAGGCCTAGGAATTCCTTGACTGATTTTGGTAGGATACAAAGTAAATCCTGAGGGAGAAGTCGCAGTTTAGGCCCCAGTGACACAATTTAGGATTGTGGTAAAGCCTAAGAGACAAGGAAATGAAAAATTCCTCATGAATACTGATGGAATTCCATGTTTTATTCGGTTGTGATCGGAGCATCAGTTTTGGTATGATAACAATTTGATGAGGTTGGATGTGGTTTAACCTCTAGATTCCCTTCATTGTTCTTGGATTGGTTGTTCTATGAGATCCCAAACTCATTCTTGGAATATGGCATTGGGGTGACTGTATGAAAGAGAGATTTGGTTCAACCATGTCTATGGTCGTGTGTGTTGACGTATAAAAGGTGTCTTTTTAAATCCTATTTATCCTACATTAATTATCAATCCAAGTATGATTTTCTATTTTAAGAGTGTACTCAGTCTGAGGCAGAAATTCAATCCAAGAGTAATGTTTTCCAATTTGCAGTATAGTGCTTCAAATACAAGAGTAAACGGATGCTTGAAATAAAACCTACTTTCAATTTAAAAGAAACTCAATGCTCTTAAACTAAATCATTCACTTAAGAAATTAACAACAATTATCAGTCAAGGATGCAGTAGCAATAACTCTTTCCTTTGTCAACTAATGTAAATGAAATAAAACATAAACAAGATCCTCAATCTGAGAACTCTGACATTAATAGCCAATGTCCTTTACAGTTGTTGATCTTACACTCTACACTAAACAACTAATTGGAAATGGCAAGAAATTAAATCAATAATGTTGCTAATAGAAATGGAATAAATGTGCTGACTTTAATAATGATGAAAGGAAAAACTAAATACTTGTAGAAAAGAAATGAACAACAACGCTATTTAATAGAAATGAACAACAATCTGTAATGAACAACAAAGTCAGTTTACTGGAATGAACAACAAATCTTTAAAATTGAAATGAACAGCATAACAATATAGTTTGTAGAAAGTAATAATCTTATTATGATGAAAAGGAACGACAAAGTGATTCAGTTACAACATATACATTAAAACAATTCATAAACTCTTGAAACAATGAACAGTAAAGAAATATGGTTCAAATAAACAGAAATCAAACCAAACCATCACACGACTGCGATTGTAAAGTAATGGTACAAAATAATAAGTGGATCCACCAGGCTCGGGCCATTAGCCACTAGTGAAGCACCGATTGACTACTTCAGTATAAAATAATGAAACAGCAACCAGCTTATGTATTAATCATATGGAAAAATGTTTACAGCCAATTGTACTCTATTTTAATCAACGAGAGTCGATGATCAAAGTGAAAATACAATAGTAAGTTCTAAATAATGATCATGAATGATCGATCCTGAATCTTTACAAGCGCTATCCCTTTTATAATGATCAGGCAGATAAAACAAGAAATAATAGTTCCAATTTTGGTTGTAAGCATATTTCGGTATTTTCCATTAATGAAATGAAGTGTTATTTCCGCTGCATCTCTTTATTTATGGTTATCGCATCTCTGTATTTATCATTATCTCTGTAATCTATTGCGTTCCTATTTAAATTCGAATCATTCTTGTCTGGAATCGGCTTCCTGGTGAAGGAACATCAGTTACTCTATTTTTCCTCTTTCTTCAGAATGGTAGTTTTCCATTTCTTCTATTTTCCTGCATGGAAAATGACAATACTTATCTAATTTGCCATAATCAATAACCCCTTAGTTTTCACTATAATTCTTTTATATATTACCATCTTAGAGTATAAAGGAGATATGATTAAGGAAAGAGACAAGGAAATAAATGTCAAATTCATACCTTTTCCATAGCTCAACACACCCCCCTGCTTACTCTTCTTTATGCCCTCATGAAAACCATATAATTTGTATGCAAAGCAGTCAAAGAATAGGCTAGAGAGGGATTGTCATGAAGTGGTCCAAAACCATGATTTGTAGCTAAAACTTCAAAGATAGGCCCTGTCTACCCTCCAAGCAATTCATATATGGCCTTATACCATTCTACAGGATACCAGATGATAGGGCTTCAAAACCTACAACCAAGTCAATATGGGCCTTCCCTCAAGATGATGTTACTATAGGTAACTAGGCGATCTGAAGCTAACGTAAAGTTTTTGTAGCTGAAATACTCTCTGTCCTATATATTTTGATTGGAAATCTTCCATTTAAATTTAGTTGTTGTCACGGAATTGTCTTTGATAGAGAGGAAATATTTTACCCCTTTCTGGACAATTTCTTTGTGGAGAGGTCCCAAGGTCTATATCACTCCCTCCTTTTTCATTAGGCCTTTATGTTTAGCCCACAGTTGCAATGGGTTTTTTGTTTCACCCCTAACCCCGAGTCTAACCCATTTTGTTGTTTGTGAAAATTGTTATGGGCCTTGAACCACTTTAACTGGTTAACATCAAATGAAATAAATGCTTGAAACTGTATATCACCCACAAAAGGACTGGGATTCTTCTCCATTTCCTCTTCCAATATAAAATTATGTAAATAAAACTCACAGAGTAATCGTTGAACTTTTACTCCATGGTGTTTACAACAATTTATAAAATAATCAATAATTTTTAGTTCTATAGGTTTCCTTGCTTTAACAGCCTTCATTTTTAACCGTAAATATCTTTCTAACAAAAATAAAGCATAGTTTTTGGTAGGGGACCTACATTCTAGAACATTTGTATATAAAGAATAGAGAGCATCCATTTGACTCATGACTATTTTCAGTTTGTTCTTTACCTCTTCCACTTTTTCTTTTGCCCTCTGATATTTATCGAAGGCTTCGTTCTCTAATGCATTAATGAACTTCCTTAATTGTTGTTGCAATTCTTGGTATTTCTTCTAAGGAATGGTTTCTTCCTCAAGCTTCTCTACAGTCTACTGGGCCTGTGCCAGATCCTCTTGGAGTTTTGCTACACCTGGGTTGTTGTCCATCGAAATATCTTTAGGTTGAAGATCTGTTTGGGTACTCTTATTACAATACTGAGTGCTTATAGTCTATGTCTCTTTATCATGGAATGGAATGCATGAGGTTTGTGCTGCTTACTATTCCTTATTGTTTTGAATGAATATGGGCTCAGTTCCAGTCTCTGTGGCCCTTGTATCGTGGGATTCTACTTGAATAGCTGCATCCACTGTTTTCAGGGTTCTTCTTGAGATTTTCCCCCTTTTCAATGTCCTTATCTTTCGTCTAAGTTGTTTCACTAAATTTTGCATCTTTTTCTATTATTTTCGCAACCTCTTAATTTCACTCTTCTTTTTCTTGGAAGGAACAACTATTTCCTTGACTGTATATATTCTTTCTAGGCTTGGCTGCTTAGTTGGATTTTGTTCCTCAAGGGTTGTGCCTTTACCCTAGCTAGTTTCCATATCTTGTGTTTGGAGCATCTCTTCAATGTTCTCATTACCCAGACTAGGTTCCTTTGAAGAGGTAACCCTAGCTTGGTCTGGCACTTTCTAAGTGGCTTCTACTCCTGCTTCTTCCTCATCATTTATTTCCTCTAATGTATTCTTGTCGTGGGCAAGCTGTTCCTGTGATTGCTCTACCTCAATATTGGGGTTGAGCAGATTTTGGGGCTGAATATACTCACCCATATTGGCCAAAATATGGGCCAATTCATCCTCCTGTAATGGGTTCCGTGGTGGACTTGCGCTGGGGGTTAAGGTATGTTCCGCTTCCTCCCTCTCTTCTTCACTAGTGTGCTCGGTTTCTTCCTCCAATTTTGATTCTTGGTTATTTCCTCCTTTAGGTTGTAAGGGTTGCTCTTTTTCAAAACTGTGTAATTCTAAGGGTTGGCTGCTACTACCCTGGAGGTTCTCAAACATTCCCTTACCTATTCTTAATCTAGAGGAGTGTCTGTGTTTTTGAGGTCTTCTTGTTGTGCTAGTGGTTCTTTTTCATTTTGGGGCGGGTAAAACTAGTCCCCCCTCTATAGAAAATACCAATTCTTCCCAACTGGTTTGTTGCTGAGAAAGGTTATAACTTACTATCAATCGAATTAAACAATGGTGGCTCACTACGGTACCTATATGACTGGATTTTTTTATGCTCTGAGTAGCATCATGCAACAAAAAAATTTAAATATGCAGGCAAATTTATGGCACATTTCTATTTTAGTACTGATAATAACTTAAGGTGGCATGGTCTTACCACATCCTTTCTCCCATCGCATGTAATGTAGCTCTGTACTACCCTAGCTAGTTCCATCCATGGTTCTCCCAAAGATGAAGGTTGGACTCCTTTTCCTTTAATGATTAGGTTCTATCCCTCATCCCGAAAGGTGGCCATGGTGTCTTGAAGTCTCAATTTCTTATGTGTCCATATGGGTCCCACTGCTGGTAGTCCAGATACCTCTGCAATCACTGTATCTGTCATTGTTATTCACCTTCCTCTTACTATGGAATGATCATCTAGCAAATTCTACAAAAATTCGATAGCCACGGCTTCATGGGGCTACTGTAGTCGTGTAAAGTAGGCGATCCATCCCGCTCTTACCAAAATTTCTCGTGCAGTGTCATAAACTGTTAGTACCTGTGGCTCGCTGCGTACTAATCGCCCTCCCATTTCGTCCAAGTTCTGCACACTGTTAATTTTATACATCAATACACAGAGATAACAATGGAACAACAAATTGTGCATATTGGATAATATCCCTTTTTAACATTAATACCATTAAAAGTTGGCTATTAAGGGATCTGATGCAGTGTAGTACCTTCGAATAGGAAACTGAAATGTATGTAGGAGTATTTTGGAAGTCACCCACACCCCCCTGAAATGTGATAGGTCGTCCTTGACTCGTTAAATGGAGGAGCAGCGTACTGGATGGCAATCGTATAGTATAAAATGGGAAAGTTGTACCTATTCATGACAAGATCACAAAAAGTATCAAGTTGCTAAAATCAAGGCTTATAATGAAATCGTGGATAGATATGGAGATGCTATGGAGTGATGCGAAAAAGAGAAGAGGACAACTGACGTAGTTAAAATGCTATGCGGTAATTATGTCACTAAAAGTTTTATGATTGAATTTTTTAATGATATTTCATGCATAAACGATTCAAAGGGAATTGGGAACATAATCTCTTTTGTAATGAAGATAAAAAAAATAAGAAAAGGGTTTAGAGTTACTATTGATGTTGAAAAATATGACTCCAATACCATTAGCAGAGCTCTATTGCCCACAGGTGTTTATAACCTTAACAAAGTTGCTTTTTCACCCTTTGGATCCATAATCCTTTATGTATGCCTAGGAAAATTCTTTTTTATGTCAGAATGGAGGCCATTGTGCAAGCCTGGTAACCAGTTGAATCACAATGCCTTTCACCAGGAAGGAGTGAACGGTGGGCAGGCCGGCTCATGATGGGACCTCCTATTCCAAGGACTTTTATTTTTCTGATGTGCCCATTGGATCATATCCCTAGTGCGGTGACCATAGTGGAAATGCCATTTCACTGCTTTGTTATGACCATGGTAGGCTGGCTCTTGGTGAGACCCCCTATCCTCCATCTGGCAAATCATAGAATTGTTAGTAATCATCAGACATATTTTTTATTTTTTTCTTTTCTTTTATATAACACTTCCTATTTATACGTAGAGGATGGTTCAACACTTCTTAAGAGTAGGGATGGTGGAGGAAGTCTGAACGTCTCAATAGAAAAAAATATGCCCTTATTCTTATTCAATAATAATAATCAAAGAGAATTATGAGAATTAGGGATGAACCAACATGATAAAAATAATCAATCAAATTAAGTTTCAGTGAAGATAAAGATGGAAAAGTTATATAGATAGTTGTGTCCTTTCCCTTTTGTTATCAATACAAAGAAATCTCTTTAAAGATGACAATTTTTCTTTGATTTTATTATTTCAGCAGGCTTTAATTTTTGTGTCCTTGCATAAATTTGTATCTTTGCCTTGAAAGGATCATGAAGAGTGAAACATTATTCACAAAAATACTCTCAAAAAATGCTATTCTTTAAGAGAAACAACGAAAAATGCACTCAAAAAGTGCTATTCCTTAGATGGAACAGCTATTGTTCCTTAAGAGGAACAACAAAAAGAACATCTGCATGCAAAACTCTGGTTCCTTTAAAAGGAATGGCAATGAAGCAAAAAAAATGAAAAAAATTACACGCGAAATTGTTGTTCCTTTAAAAGGAACAACAACTATTCATTAAGTGGAACAACAAGTAAATCAAGCACAAAATAAAGTGATGATCCTTCAGTAGAACAACCTAAAAACACTTTAAATCGAAACTGTTGTTCCTTAAAAGGAACAGCAAAAAAGTAAAAAAAAAAGTAGCAAAACTGTTGTTCCTTTTTAAAATGGAACATTAGTTGTTCCTTAAATGGAACAACAAAAGATATGAACATGTAGAGTTTATGTTCCTTAAGAGGGACAGTTACTGTTCCTTAAGAGGAACAACAACTATTCCTTAAGAGGGATAGAAAAAATAAAAACATGCAAAAATTCTGTTCCTTAAAAGGGATGGTTGTTGTTCTTTAAGAGGAACAACAACTGTTCGTGAAGAGGAATAGTGAAAATACAATCATGTGGAAGTGTTGTTCCTTAAGAGGAATGACTGTTGTTCCTTAAGAGGAACGAATGTTTTTCCTTAAGAGGAACAACAAGAATAAAAACATGCAGAAATGTTGTTCCTTAAAAGGGATAGCTGCCGTTCTTTAAGAGGAACAACAACTGTTCTTTAAGAGGAACAAAAAAAATACAATCATGCAGAAGTGTTGTTCCTTAAAGAGGAACGACAACTGTTCCTTAAGAGGAACAACGAAAATAAAAACACGCAGAAGTGTTGTTCCTTAAGAGGAACAACAAAAATACAAACACGTAGAAATGCTTTTCCCTAAAAGGAATGGTTGTTGTTCCTTAAGGGGAACAACAGATGTTCCTTAAGAGGAACAACAAAAATACAAACACATAGACATGTTGTTCCTTAAGAGGAATGGTTGTTGTTCCTTAAGAGGAACAACAAAAAAAATAAAAAATGCAGAGGTGTTGTTCCTCGAGATGAATGACTGTTGTTCCTTAATAGGAATAGTAGCTATTCCTTAAGAGGAACAACACGAAAATATAAGCACACAAGATCGTTGTTCCTTAAGAGGAACGACTACTGTTCCTTAAGAGGAACAACAATTGTTCCTTAAATGGAACAACAACAAAAATCTGTACAAAAAAAAAATAGTTTATACAAGCAAAATTAAAGAGAAAAGTTTATGTACAAAATTTAGAATCAAAGGAGTTGTTTAGTGAATTAATGCTGAGGAGGTGTTATCTTCCTCAGCAAGAATTTACATAGTAGAATCTTCCCATAATTGTTGATAAAAGGATTCCCAAGTAAGCAGTTTATGATAAAGTCATACTCAATGACCATTTGCTTTAAAATAATGTCTAGATCCATCGACGATAATCAATGTAATGGTGTCATTGTCATTCACTTTCTGTATCTCATAAGGTCCAAGCCATCCTGTCTGGAGTTTTTCGGGGAAATCCTGAAACCTGGAATCATATAGGAGTGCCCAATCTCCTTCATGGAATATTTTCTTTTTAATCAGGGCGTCATGCCACTTTGCTCTCTGTTGTTGAATTAATGCAGTGTGTTGAAGAGCTGAGAGCCTGATTTCATCTAACCCATTTATTTGTTGTAATCTATTAGTCTGGGCCTCATTTAAATTCAAACCCACCTCCTACATTGTTCTTAATGTTTGAATTTCAAATTCGATTGGAAAGATGGATTCTTTTCCAAATACTAATTGATATGGTGAATACCCGGTGGTGTTTCTCCACGTTGTTTGATATGCCCACAAGGCTTCCAACAATCTTGAAGCCTAGTCATGTCTGTGTGATGCCACTATTTTTGTAAGTATTGCCTCAATCAACTTATTAGTGATTTCTACTTGGCCATTCACACGTGGGTGGTATGGGGTTGTAATTTTGTGCAAAATGTGGTAATTTTTTAATGTTGCAGTGATTTTATTACCTACAAATTGCGGTCCTCCATCTATAATTATGTCCCTCGGGAGGTCATATCGCACAAATAATTGGAAAAGAAAATGTATTACTGAATCTTCTGTAGCTCTTAGCAGTGCCTCTGCTTCAACCCATTTGGTAACATACTCTATTGCAATGAGTATGTATGTTTTCTAATTTAATGATGGGTTAATAGGACAGAGAAAATCGAGTGCGAATTGCTCAGATGACTCAATTACTAACTGCGGGATCAGAGGCATTTCATCTGATTGTCCAAGGCATCTAGCCCTCTGGCAACTATCATAGGCTTAAACAAATTTTTTAGCATCTTTAAAAGTAGTGGGCCAGTAATAGCCTATTTGTAAAACTTTGTGACCGATCCTACAGTCTGCAAAATGTCCACCACACGGCCCATCGTGGCATGCTTTCAGAATGGCAAATATTTCATCTTCTTGGACGCATCTTCTGATGTGCATATCTTCCCCTGTATGAAATAAGTAGCCCACAATCCAAGAGAATCGGGTACTGCGCTGCACTATTTGTTTACATTCATTAGGCGTTAGATGCTTAGATAATTTGCCTACTGCTAAGTAATTTGCAACGTCAGCATACCATGGTGTTCTGATAGTAACAACAAACAAATGTTCATCTGGAAATTGATCTTAGAATGCTGTTGTGTCCACTGGCTTTGGCATTTGTGAGAGAAAATCAACTACATGATTCTCTTTTCAAAGTCGATCCTTAATTGTCATGTCAAATTTCTACAAGAGAATCAACCATCTTGCCACTCTTCCATTTGTAGCCAGTTTATTTGCTAAATTTTATGGTAGAGTGATCTCTATATAAAACTACAGGATACCTAGTTATATAATGTCTAAATTTATTTACGACATGTATTATAGCGAAAAATTCTTTTTCAGTCACAGTGTAGTTTAATTCAGCAAGAGATAGATTCTTGTTAATATAATAAATTGCATATGGCTTTTTATCTTCTTCCTGCCTAAGAACTACTCTGATTGCTATGTCTAAAGCATCATATGAGATTTGAAATGGCAAATCTCAATTTGGGCCCCTTAGCACTGGGGCTGTTGACTTAAGCTTTTTTAGATCCTCAAAAGCATGGTCACACTTGTTTGTCCAAATAAAATCAACATTTCCTGTCCGAGCATATAAAGGTGTAGCAATTTGAGAAAAGTGCTCTATAAATCTTCTATAATAACCAAAAAATCCTAGAAAACTTCATACCTTTGTTTGTGTGGTAGGAGTAGGTATTAACAAAATTATCTGAATTTTAGTCGGATCTACCTGTATTCTAGCTGCTGAGATATAATGAACTAAGATGTGTCCCTCGATCATCATCATATGACACTTTTCATGGCTCAAGCAGAGTTTGGTGGCAATACATCATTGCAGCGCCTTCTCCAATGTTTATAATTGTCATGCGGAAAGAGTTATTTTTGTGGACAAAGCTAACCTCCCTAGGAGTCTAAGACTCTCTAGTGACAAACAAACCAAACAAGAGCAATCCTTCTCTAAACACACATTATTCTATGAGAGATCAAGTGTTTTCCGATCTTACCTTAGGTCCAACGCTTGTTGTAGCAGTCCAGCCTTGCTGATCCAGATGAGTTCCTCCTTCACTTTAAGACCTGCATACACTAACAAAGCAAACGATTACATAACACCTGAATATTCATCATAAAACAAAGCATATTCATCACAATAGACCAAGGAGTACATGAAATAATTCATTAACAACAAATCATTGAGAAGAATGGACTTATTTGTATTAAGGAAACAAAAAAGGAACCATTACAACCTGAGCCTTGGTGTTTGCAAGCTCCTCCCAGGGTCCAACAAGAGATTTCCTCTACTTTGACAAGCTCACCCACTCCCAATATGGCAACAAGGAAGGATAGTGATCTTCTCTCCTCACAAGTTAACAATGGAAGTCCTAATTCCAACAGCATCTACCCTTTGGAATGTTCAGCTTTCAACCTCCCCTCCTCTGGCCCAATGCCTGTATTTATATGTTCTAGAGGAAGTTATTCAGTTCCAACATCAATGGGATACTCCCTCTTTTGGATGGGGTAGCTCCTCTCTTGATGGGATAAGTTCCTCTATCATAGGGATGCATGAACCATCTGGAGGCGCTCAATACACGTCAACACTCTTCTAGAAAGCTCTAGAAGTGACCACAAGTAACTTTTTTAAGATGAAACTCGCGCCTTTTGACCTTTACAGGAGTACGCACCCATCCCTTGGCTTACAGAGCGTACAATTACGCAGGTACAATGAGTTTGGGATGCGTACACGCAGGCAAGGTAGAGAGAACCTGCGTACCAAGAGATAAACAACATGTTTTTAAGTGACTTTCTCTTTTTTTGAAGTTTGACATGAAGAGCAGAGGTATGAGGCTTGACAAGGAGGATAATATGACTATTGATGGAGCCATATTAACTGCAGATAGTCATGGTGACAAATTTCAGGTAACAGATTGCCCCCTAAAGTACGAAGCCTGTAATAGATAAGGGTGTTATATTATATAGGAAGGGTGAAGTACTTTATCATTTCGAGGATCATCTTGTGGAGAGCCCGGTAGGACCTGCAATTTTCAACACAAAATACATGTATAAGATTATATCATCGCTGAGGTAGGCATTCCCATACTCAGATCAAAACTTTAACTATTGGACTAACTATTCTGGTACAAGAATGATTTCATAATACATCATAATCATAGACGCGTGTAGACACAGTATGGGCGCAGCCATCTGTTTATGATGGTCTACAACATAATGAATACAAAACTCCTCGCAGCCTGGATGGTGGAAACTAGATCCAGGGTCTTCATCTCTACTCCCCGAATTGGTACGATTCTAGCCATGTGAATGAATGAGTCGATGTCGAACATGGTAGAAACCACTTGATTA
>APFE031602398.1:14615-36065 GCA_000404065.3 Pinus taeda
GACATGAAGAGTAGAGGTATGAGGCTTGACAAGGAGGATAATATGACTATTGATGGAGCCATATTAACTGCAGATAGTCATGGTGACAAATTTCAGTGTAACAATAATGCTGGCTCAAAATCATCTCCATAAGGTGTGAAATCATCCATATATACTTTGAGCCCTTGATTTATTAAATCTAAAAATATGGTGAGGATGGCCCTCTGAAATGTGGCAGGAGCATTGCATAACCCAAAGCGTAAGACTCTATAAGCAAATGTTCCCCAAGGACAGGTAAAAATAGTTTTATAATGATCTTCAGAGGCAAACTGAATTTGATTGTATCCACTAAAACCATCTAGGAAAGAAATGAATTTATTTCCTGCTAATGTGTCTAATACCTAATCAATGAATAGAAGGGGGAAGTGGCCTTTCTGGGTTGCTTTGTTCTATTCTCTGTAGTCTACACATATTCACCACTTTCCGTTCTTCTTTGGCACCACTACTACTGGAGAGACCCACTTGCTATCAGATATTGGGTAAATAAAGTTTACATCTAAAAGTTTTTGTAATTCAGCTTTCACAATATCCTTGAGATGAGGCCTTAATCTTCGTTGGGGTTGGCAAACGGATCTAACATCCTTCTTTGTATAAATGTGGTGGGTGCACAACTAGGGATCAATTCCTTTCATTTTGGGATAATCCCATGCAAAAGCTTCCTTAATGTTAGACCAACTTTTCTTCTTGTTTAGCAGTTAGATTTTTGTTAATGTTTAAAGTTTTTCCTAGCTCAATTTCTATAGTTTTACTGTTGTAAACATAGGTGGCAGGTATTGATTGATCATGAGTGTCTTTCAAGGGATCTTCTTCTACATCATTATCAAATGCTACCTCAATCATGTGACATTGTAAATGGGATCTAGTTTCTGGTTGGTCAATGAAGTTGTTAATGATGTCGTCCTCAGTTTGGTCTTTAAATTCGAGGGCATCTTCTATGGTTAATGGTGATCTAATGTTTTTAGTCAGGTATGATATAGGTTGTTATTTTGTTTTGATTATTGTTAAACATGGCTAGACTGGAGAGTATAAGGCTAAATTCTTGACATTACTCCCTCTTGCTATAGTCATGCTGCCTTGTCGACAACCAATGTAAGCGTCAGCAGTTGCTAGCCAAGGTCTACCTAAAATTTAGTGATGTCCATCCAGTGAATTTTTAGGATTGATGATCAGGAAGTATGTAAGGTATTCCTAGGAGTCTACAGATACCATTACATGATGTAGTGCGCCTTCTGGTCTGACTACCGATCGGTCAGCCAACTCCAATAAGGTTATGGTTGATCTAATGATGTAATGCCAAGCTTTTGACAAGTGGTGGTTATTATAATATTGATTGCAGCTCCTAAATCAACTAAGGCATTAGGGAAGGAGTATCCATTGATTTGCACTATAACTATAGGATTCCATGGGTCATCATATTTTAGAGGTGCCTCTCTTCCTGATTGTAAGTCAGATAAGGTGCCGACTACTTGGACAATTGGGTTAGTTGTTATTCTCCTCTTTGGCTTTTTTATACATAATTCTTTGATGGTTTTTGCATAAATGGGGATGTCTTGGATAGCTTGGAGGAGTGGAATTTTTATACACAAATTTTTTAGTTCTCCCAGAAGATCAAAATCAGGATGTTCTATTGGGCGAGGTATGATTAGTCGTTTTGGGAATGGAGGAGAAGAGGTGGTTCCTTGTCATGAGTTTGTTGTCTAACCAAATTCTCCTCTTGTAGTGTTTGTTCTAAAGGTAACGAAATTTCAACTTGAGCATTTTTATCTCCCTCTACTTCTATTATGCGCCTAGATCTTAATTGAATGTCGGTGCACTCCCTTAACTCGATTTCTAATTCTGGTCCGTCGATCATTTGAATAGATTGAAGCAATCTTTTTTTGGGGTTTGGGTTGGGTTGGGCTGGGAGTTGTAGTCTTAAGTTGGTCTGGAGATTTTGTTGCACTGTATAAGGTGCTAGAAGTGTAGGTTGAAGGAGAGGAATCGTTCCAACTAGCTGATTCATAGGTCTTTGCCAGTTCGACCACCAAGTTTGACTCTGCGAGGTGGAGGGTGACCATTGTGTTGGATATGCATTGTTTTGCCAAAATGGTGGACAGTAAGGAAAGTTCAACCAATTGGTTTTATTTGTTTGATTTGGCCATGATGACATGGGAAATGGTTGTTGTGACCAGTTGGGGAAAGGTGGCTGATTCTGCCACATTCCATTATATTGCTAAGCATTATACTGAGGAGACTAAAAAGAAGAGGATGGATTAATGGGCATACTTGTTTGTCATGGCTGCCACTGGTGGCACTGATTAAGTAGGTAAACCGGTTTTGTTTCTTCCTCTGCTTCCTTGTAGACTGCTTTCAATCCCAGGAGTGAGGGGCAACTTTGTGTGGAGTGATCTTTTGTGCAGATGCCGCAGACTTGGATTGTATCTAGTGGGAACTCTTTATGGCTATGTTTCTTTCTGCATCTAGGGTAGAATATTGCCAAATTTTGTTCTGTTTCTGCTTGGTTTTGTTTAGCTAGCATGATGTTGAACTGCATTGTTAGAGTCCCTAGAAAATCAGTTTTGAAATCTTCTAGTAAATTACTGATTTTTGCGCGGGTTATACGTCCACCGGGGACCTTGCTATCCCTTGTGATCATGTCACGTTCAACCGATTTTAGCCTTGTGTAGCCTCTCGAACTCCTGATACACAAATTAATGATGTCAACAAAATTTTCCTGATATATGTCACCTTTGCCCATAATGTTTAATGTTTCAAACCATTGTTCTTTCATCCCTTTAATTAATGTAGTTTTTAACACATTTTCAGGCAAGGGTAAAGATGCATAAGGAGATGTCTAGAGATTGTATTGAAAGCGTTCTACATATTCCTCGAGTGTTTCATTAGGTCTCGCTGTCATTTGAAATATTTCATCCTTTAATTCTCTGGACCTACAATAATCTTGATATTTCTTTAGAAAAGCACCTTTCATCTAATCCCAGTCATTTATAACACCTCCACCTAACCCCATAAACCATCGTAAAGCTGCTCCTTTTAATGTGGAGGGAAATAGTTTTAGTTTTTGGGGATCAGTGGTATCGTCATACCCCCGGCATAATACACCAAATTCAAACATAAATGCATCTGGATATTCTGATGTTAGGCCATGGAATGTAGGAATATACTAGAGAGGAATGACCTTCATAGGTGCATTAACTACAGTGTCCATAATGGGATATTGCAGTGTAGACGTTCGAGGTGTTTGCTGGTTCTGGGCCATTTGATCAAATATGTGCCAATATCCTTTTGGGATTTCTAGGGAGTTGTTCCTAGGCTGACTAGAAGTAGGAATGACCTTGATAGCACTTCCTTGGTTTGGGATAATGAGTGGTCCTTGCTGAACTATTATCTGGGGGGATCTTGGCTCAGGTTCTTCTGCTTTGTTTTGGATGATCTTGAAGGCACTCCCCTTATCTGGGTTGCTGAGTGTTTGAACTATTTTGAGAGTAGATTTTGGCTCTTCAATTTCCCCTGTTTCTCCTCCTCCTTCGCAGAGATTACTAAAGTTCCCTTCTTGAAAAGAAATTGGGCAAGAATTCTCAAATTCTTCAAAATCTTGCTCAATCTCTTTTGTTTTGTTGTGCATGTTAGTAAAGGCTACAGATCGTGAACTTGTGGCCTAAAGGGAGCCAGTAGGTTGTCTAGAAGCAACTTTTCTAGGGCCCTTTGATGGCTAAGATTCAACTTGCTTAATGATATCATCTATGAAGGTTGATCACCCAAGGGTCACCGGTCCCTTAGCTTTGTCAGGCTTGGGTAGCGGTTTTGGAGTATTTTAAAGTTTTTTATTCTTAGTCATAGCCACAACTCAAATGTTTATTCCTACCCAAAAAAAATTAACAAATCTGTTGGAAAGAGGGCGGTGGAGTAGGGCAGTTACATGCTCCGTACGCAGGTTCTTACCTTCCGTTTTTAATACCCAATTTTCTCCTAGCAGGCACTCACCAGATGCACACTACTCTCTAAAAAAAAGAAATGGCTACACTCTCCCCAGCAACGGTGCCAAAATGTTGAGGTATAAAAGCTGCCTTTTTAACTCCTATTTATCCTACATTAATTATCAATCCAGGCATGATTTTCTATTTCAAGAGTGTACTCAATTTGAGGCGGCAATGCAATCCAAGAGTAATGTTTTCCAATTTGAATTATAGTGCTTCAAATATAAGAGTAAATGGATGCTTGAAATAAAACCTTCTTGCAATTTAAAAGAAACTCAATGCTCTACAACTAAATCATTCAATTAAAAAAATAACATCAATTATTAGTCAAGGATGCAGTAGCAATAACTCTTTCCTTTTTCAACTGATCTAAATGAAATCAAACATAAACAAGATCCTCAATCTAAGAACTCTGTCAGTAATAGCCAATGTCCTTTACAGTTGTTGATCTTACACTCCACACTAAAACAGCTAATTGGAAATAGCAAGAAAGTAAATCAACAATGCTACTAATAGAAATGGAATAAATGCGCTAACTGTAATAATGCTAAAAGGCAAAACCAAATACTTGCAGAAAGGAAATGAACAACAATGCTATTTAGTAGAAATGAACAACAATCTGTAATGAACAGCAAAGTCAGTTTACTAGAAAGAACAACGAAGCTTTATAATTGAAATGAATAGCATAACAATATAGTTTGCAAAAAGTAATAATCTTATTATGATGAAAAGGAACGGCAACACGATTCAGTTATAGCATATACAATAAAACATTTCATAAACTCTTGAAACAATGAACAATAAAGCAATATGATTCAAATAAATGGAAATCAAACCAAACCATCACACGACTGCAATTGTAAAGTAATGGTACAGAATAGCAACTGGATCCACCAGGGTTGGGCCCTTAGCTGCTAGTGAAGCACCGCCGAACTACTTTAGTATAAAAGAATGGAACAACAACCGACTTATGTATTAATCATATGCGAAAATGTTTACAGCCAATCGTACTCTGTTTTAATCAATGATAGTTGATGATCAAAGTGAAAATGCAATAGTAAGCTCTGAATAATGATGATGAATGATTGATCCTAAATCTTTACAAGTGTTGTCCCTTTTATAATGGCAAGGCGGATAAAACAAGAAATAACAGATAGATTTTGAAACAATGATCCCTCAAGATCAGGAGATCCTGAGGGATCTGCTCAATATTCTAACTCAAGTCAACTCTTTGTCTTCTTGCGCTAATGCTTTGGTATTTTCTGTTCTTATCCTCAACTACGCTCTCCGTCTTGATCTGCTTGTCTAGATATGGCTTCCTCGTGAAAGAACAACAATTACTCTATTTTGTCATTTCCTTTAGAATGGTAGTTTTCCATTTCTTCTATTTTCCTGCATGTAAATGACAATAATTAACTAATTTGCCATAATCAATAACCCCTTAGTTTTCACTATAATTCTTTGATATATTACCATCTTAGAGTATAAAGGAGATATGATTAAGGAAAAAGACAAGGAAATAAATGTCAAATTCATAGCTTTTCCATAGCTCAACATGGTGGTATGTGGAAGTCTTGAACCTGGTCAGATTTGCATATGATTAATAAAATCTAAGTTCTCTTACCTGTTCACTAATTTATATGTAGATTTAATGGCTATCTTATCTCTGATATTTACATGGTTTTATGCTTGTTATAAGAATGGTTAAATGACTCATTCATGTCATGGTTATTTCATGTATTTACCTATAACTGTTAAATGAAGGGATGCAAGAAGTAATTGATGATTTAGTAGTTCAATGGAGAAGGACATGATCCTTCTAGTTATGTTTCATAAGTTGTTCTAGTCATATATGATCTATCTTCTACCACAGACTGATAGGTTGCATTGATGGAAAGTTTTTAACAGAATTACAGTCTCGGTTAGGGAGGCTTAGGCCTAGTCCTGAGGTTGATTTTGATTGCTCAACAATGTGTTGGACTAGTGGCGTCATAACCCAAGTTCAGAATTAGTTGTGCCAACCATCAAATCGCTAAAATACTGGCCCTTTCGGCAATAACCCATGTAGTATAGGCTACAGTCTCACTCAAAGCAATATGGGTGGATGCAAGAACCAAGATTCTCCATTGAGAGATGTGTCTAATGTATTTTAGCACCTGAGATTGGACTTCACGCAGATCGATAAGCTCCTAGGGCTTGGTACTACAACTCTAATGAAACAACCTCCAAACCTTTGCAAAGGTCTACAATTGGATTTTGCAAACCTTTACCAGTTGGTTTGCCCACTTACGTGCATCTGATAACAACCTTTAATTAGTGTTCTCGTAGATCTAATTAATTTATTCAGTAAACATAACATAATTCAACACAATCCTTGTGGAATTACATAAACATGCTTGCATACATCATCTAACAATTATTGAATAGAATCGCGCCTTATTAGATCAATATTTGATAAACATATTATTCGTCAACAACATAGTTATAAAAAGAAAAAAACAACAATACACAAGATTTCTCTAGAAACAACTTCTTTATTGATTTCCAATTCAAAATACAAACTCAAACTCCCCTGCACACTCAGCTATGGGGGTCCATGCACTTAGCTACAGACTCTACCTAGGCCTCTGCACACTCAACTAAAAATCCTTTTTCTCCTAACCCACCCATGTCTCTGCGGTAAGACTTCTCTTCTATCGAACCATTTCTAACATCATTATCAGATATCTTAGACTTTCTAAGACGCTTATTTATAGCCTTTTAAATACAATCCCATGGTCCACGGACCATGGGTGGGTCCCAAAGATGACTCACACTTTAGATAAACAAGGGGCTAAACCCCTTTGACTCCTAACCATCTACACATCCTGCACCCAAAAATCATGGAGACTTTACAGCATTTATAAAAATTACATCAAAAAATGGGTTATCTTAACCCTAAAACTAACCCAGGGGACCCCATCCCAATAGGCCCCCACACAAAGATCGTGACTCACCCTTGAGTCACTCGGTTGGCACCACGATCTTGCTACGAAGATCCCCAGCTCCAAGTAAACTACAACAACTCTAGTAATGCTTTGAGTGGCTGCTTGACTGATCTCTTCAACTAGCTTCTCTATTGTTGGTCCTTCTACGACCAGCCTCATCATCTCCTGCACCTGCTGCAAGCCCTTCAGTTTATCCTCGAACATTGTCAAGATTTGATAAGCTTCTTCCAACCAAGGCTCCAGCCTGGCCTTAAGTAAGGCCTCCTTCTTCTGTGTTGCTTCTACCTGAGCGAGGAGCTGCTTCCCCTCCTACAACATAGCTAGGTGTTGTGTTGGTGCAATGGAGTGCTTCATTGCGCTGACTTCATCATACTCCTTCTATAGCTCCCTGATCTCAGTATTCAGTGTCTGCATGTTTGGATCCTCCTGCAGATTGGTGACTAACTCCATGGCCTGCTCAAATACTGTTATGCAGTCTACAACTGTGGCATCCAGAGTAGCCAAGCCTTCATTGATCAAGGCTCTGCGCTGCTCCCAGACCTCTGGCAGAGTCAATGGCTGCATCTTCAATTGTAGCTTGGTGATATTCATGTTGAGTTCAAATTGAACTCAATTAACCTCTTCCTTTTCTTTGCGTACACCAGCGGCTAACTTCTAGATGTTCACTTTTGGGTGTGAATCATCAGGAATATGAAGCTCTAGTACTATTCTACATGCCTCCACGATTACTGACTCCAATCATGAATTGTGCATTTGGAGCACCTCCTTTTCGTGCAGAACCTGTGTCTTCTTAGATAACAACTTCTGATTATTAACCTTGATTTCACTAACATCACTGAGTGCTTGATATTACTCGATGAGAAATTCCTCAATGACTCCCTGTAATAATGCACGTAACGACTCTAGTTGCGTAAGATTCAGACCCATCTTCGAGACTCTATCAAGGAAGGCACACTGTTGCTTCATGTTGGCGCAGACTGAACTTGCAGGAAAGGGGAAGAATCACACATCCTGTGATGGCCATGGAATTATCTTTGCACCTATACATTGACCTCAAGCCAAACTGCCTTCTGTGCCACTCACTTTCATGACATCTACTTGGGTTTGGGTTTCTCGGAGTTGCAACTCTCAGACATCCTTCTTAACTCCACCCAATGTTTACAAGTACTATTGTTTTAGCTACTACAACACTTCTCTTGCAGCGTCAAGGACTTTGTCACCAATCTCGACTAGGTCACTTTCTGTGAGCACCATGGGATCGAATTGTGTTTTCTAGGCTTTATTCTTCTTCTGGGATCTAGCTTGCTGCTCCAACTCATGCCTTTTTAGAAGGAAGGGGGTGCATTGTCCTGCCTTGCCTCTACCGCCTTGCACTTTTTCTATTTTTGTTGCTGGCGAAGGTGAATTGTCACCTTTCTGGGTCTCGTGCTCCTCCTCCTCTACCTTATCCTTGGCAGCACATTCCTTCTCGACCCGGGCTTTCTCTAAAGCATCTTTGTTTTTCTGTGCAGCTTGCTTGGCTGCCTCCTTCCTATTCTTTGCGGTCACACTCTCTGCACCTGTGCTTGGCCCAACAACTATATCTGAAGGGGCATGACACTTGGTGAGTCAGTGCACCGCTACTTCCTGCACATCGGTCTCTATTACCAAGTATGGAAAATCATGCCACTACTATGGGGGATCCTTCTGCATCTGGGTATAAACCCACTAAAAGTCATCCTTGAAGGTTGCATAGGTTGACAACTACATGTACAAGCTTGGGGACAACCTTGGGCACTGGTTAACTACCATGCGGAGACTTGCTTCCATCAAGACCCAAAAAAATCTTAGTCTTTGTGATTTGTGCGGGGTCCTTCGTGCCCCATAGCGATGCAAACTATTATTCTTCTGGTAATCCTTCTTCCAACAGAGGAAACTAGCTATCCTCTAGCAGTTCCCACGCAACCAACACAATGGAGAGAAGCAACCAAGCATAATGAAATGACTTGGTTTCATCCTAGGCTTCGCAACAATTAGTGAGGAACTCCTGCCATGAGTACCTGGACTAGTTGAACAGAACACCCTTTGTGCATTGAGCAGCTAGGGACACTACGAGCACCAGAACTTCATTCGCACGACACTTCCTCATTACCTTTCTGGCCAATATCTGCATGACCAATTGAACTCCAGGGTTTGAGATGGACAAAATATAATACTCGTGTAACTTTTTCACAAGTTCAAACTCTTTCTTCATTCTCTATGCAAGGTCCTTTCCACCCCGTTTTTCCACCAAAATCCTTGGTCGGGATCAGACCTTCATGCGGCAGGTGTGTAATCCTATGAATAAGCATATATGTGATCAGTATAGGCCCTCCTCACCATAAACACCCATCATGCACTAGAGTGAGCAACTGGCATATGCAAGTTGTGTTAATTAGGGTGTGGTGGTAATGTGGAACCCAAAGCAAGTTGAGCAACTTGGATTGCTTAGCACCGCGAACCCATTCCTCCATTTCCAGCACTATCACACCCATGTCTTCATAGTATACACACTTCATGAAGTTATCTATTTCTAAGTGTGGGAACTTAGTGTGATTTGGTAGGTCCCAGTCCTCAATCTTCAATTACGTGACATGCACGAGCCACGAGCCTTCAAAAGACACCTACTCAAGTAGCAGAGGCATCTAGATGGTGAATTCGTTTGAGTTAGGGTATTTAGTGATCTTTCCCTTCCCCTTTCTCAGAGTGATATACCCATCGAGCTTTTTGATGAGCTTTGCGCCTTCAGCATCAATATCCTTTACTCCTTGGCCTTCTTCTCCCTCCATGTCTACAACCTTCTACTTGTCTTTTGTTGCTTGTTTATCTTTCTTATGGGCTGGTGTCGTAGAATAGTTCTTGGGGGAAGAACTTATCTGTACTGGCTTCTTCTGCTTCTCCCTTGCTGCAGGTTGATTTTCCCTTGCCATGGATTGTTTTGGCCTTGATGACCTCGGGGACCATGGGCATCACAAGCGTAGCTTCAACACTAGATATTTCAGGGCCTGGGATGTCAGATACAACAACTTATGAACTCAAAGCTTCTACGGGGTCGGTGACAGTCATGTTCTCCATAAATAGCTCATGAGCTTCCAAGGAAATGTCTTTGCGGGCGAAGAATTCCTCCCAAAACACTCAGCTCATAAGCAACAAACAACAAGTTTCACAAAAAACTCCAAGTGTGCAAAGTGTTCTATGTTGAGCTAGCACACATAATTTATAGGGGTTTTTGAATTCAAATCTAACCGTTCCCCCCAAATTTCCACCATTAATGTTGTTTTGGCGGTAGATATTCAAATTCTGGCCTTAAATGCTGCCAACCTACTGCTTTTAACCCTCTTCTAGCTATCAAGTCACGAAAGCTGACTCCAACAATCACTTTTCGACTGTGCAACGTGACACGTCCCCCCATAGCGCAACTTCATATATTGTAACTTCACCATTTTCCGCCTAGCCTGCCTGCTACGTAGTTCTCCGATCTTGGCTATGTAGTTTATAGTCCCGCACTCCCTTGCAACTGCCTCGAGCACTAAGACTGTCCTATGGCCATATAGTCATTGCATAGGATACCTTATATATAGCTTTAATCGGCTTCCATTCACTCTTCCTAGAAAATGCTCTCCATTCAACTTTGTGAGCTAAAGTACTCCTCCATCTATAATTTCTTTGATAATATATGGCCCCAACTAATGCATCTGATATTTACCTGGAAATTTAGTAAACTTACTATCATATAAGAATACCAGATCGTTTACGTTGAACATGCGAAGATTGATGTGTCAATCATGCCATGCTTTTCTACATTCTTTCTGTACTTCTTAATGGAGTCCAGCCAAGAATTAGTCCCCTTCAAGCTCCATCAGCTGCGTGAGTTGGTCCTCCAAGGGTTCGTGATCTACCATACCTGTGAGAGATGCTATGCATAGACTAGGCACGATATACTCCATTGGAATCACAACTTCTACACCATAGACCAACCTCAATGGTGTGTGTCCTATTAGCTTCTTGCAAGTAGTCCCATATGTCCATAGTACTGCAGGTACGTGCACATCCTAGTCATTTCATTGTGCGTTGCAGAGCCTTGTCAACGCATTCTGCAAAATATTATTGAATGCTTCAATAATTCCATTCGCTTGTGGGTGATATGGTGTACTCTTCTAGTGGTAGACCTGGAATGCCTTTGTTAAAGTGCTAATTATTTCATTCAAAAAGTGCATACCTCAGTCACTTATCAACACTTTCGGGCAACCAAACCTAGTTAAGACATATTCAAACAAAAACTTCATTGTTGCAGCTCCTATACAATGTTTAACTGGTTGTGCCTCTACCCATCTGGTTATATACTCCATCGTGGTGATGATGTAGCATGCATGTGTCTTCTTTCCTGGGGGCTGAATTAGCCCAACAAAATCAATCGCCCATCTTTCAAGTTGTTGTAATGATACTTGAGGTTGTAAGGGAAATTCATCCCTTCGGGATGGTCTACCCATTCGCTGACACGCATCGCATGCCTTGCAATATGCTTTTGGATCCTTCTGCAGTGTTGGCCACCATAGACCTACACACAAAATATTTTGCACAGTTGCATTTCCTGCATAATTTCATCCCGCAGACCCTCCGTGAGCTTTAGCGAGAATGTTATTTCTCTCAAAATATGGCACATATCTTAACAATATCTCGTCTGTGCCCATCTTATATAGATGTCCCATAATTACCGAAATTCTTCCATGCGCACTTCTAGGTCCTTCTTTTTCTGACTTGTATACCCTTCTGGCGCCATCCTCATACTTAAGAAATGAATGATATCTGCAAAATGGTTACCTGCTATGTGCACCACGATGAGCTACGCATTTGTCAACCCGTCCGCCAAATTAATAGGCTCCTCTCTAGTTTCGATTTGCAACATATGATCAGGTCCTGCATTTAACCTTCCTGGCTTCAAAATTACCTCAAATTCATACTCCTAGAATAGTAGCAGCCTTATATAGATTTCCCCCCACAACACCGGCTTATTGATCAGGTATTTCAAGGCATAATGATCTATGTACATCTTGAAATTCCCTCCTAAAAGATAGTGCTTGAACTTCTGTAGTGTGTATACCATGGCCAATCCTTTGTGCTCCATTGTGGAGTAGTTCTTCTTGGCCTTTGATAGTTTCCTACTCATGAAAGTGATAGGGTAGTCCATCTCCCCTTCACCGGCTTGCGTTAACACTACACCCAACAAAATGCAAGAACCATCAACATGGACATGAAATGCCTTCTTCCAATCTAGGAATACCAAGATCGACACGGTGACCATATTTTCTTTCAATACATCCAAACTGCGCTGACATTCTCTGTCCCAACAGAATGTTGCATCCTTCTTTAGTAGCTTCTCCATAGGCATGGTAATCTGAGCATATGCCTTGATAATTTTTCTATAATATGTCGTATGTCCCAATTTTTCAGGCAGCTACTTTACGTTCCTTGAGGCCTCCATATTCACTATCACCACAATCTTGGCAGGGTCCATCATCAACCATTGCTAGCACACCACATGATCTAGCAAGATTCCAAAGGGAACACAAAATATGCATTTCTTCAGATTCAACGTGATCTGGTATCTCTGACACATATCCAACGTTAAGCACAAACTTGCTACATGGTGCTTTACTAGTCCGAACACCATCCAATCATCAAAGTAAACCTCCAAGAACTTATGAATAAACTCTTTGAACGTCGCGATGACTAAGTGATAAAATATAGCGGGCACATTCTTGAGTCCAAACAACATCATAGCGTGTTGAAAACATCCCCATTCTGTCATGAAGGTCATTTTTCTCCTATCCTCAGGTGCGATGTTAATCTGGTGATATCGCGAAAACCCATCAGTGAAAGAGTAGGCCTCCTACCCACCAATGTCGTGTAATACTTCATCTGTAAACGACGTCAGGAATGGATCATGGACATAGGCATCATTGAGCTTCCTCAGATCTACGCAAATCCTTATTTCACCATTATGTTTCTTTTCCTGAATCACCATGGGGCTCACCCAATCAGATTCTTCCACTGGTTCTATGATGCCTACTTCCAGTATCTTATCCAACTCCAAACGAACCTTTTCCTTATACTTTGGGTTCAAGCGATATGGCCTCTACTTAATAGGCTTCGCGTCCAGTTTCAGAGTGATTTTCATAATGCCCAAGTCTCCTATTATGCCTTTCAAGTTTGAAATCTTGGTAGGGAATAGATCATGGTATTCGTGAAGTAACTCGTCAAATTTATCCATAGTAGCATCATCCTAGTAATCTCCAATCTTCACAAACTTTGGTTCTACTTACCTCCCAATGTTTACTTTCCTTATTTTCAATGGTGAAGTGATGTATGGGTTGTCTACTTGTGGGCCCTCAACTTCACGATGCTCTTCCACCTCTAGAATATTAATATTCCTCAGATCATCCTCCTCCTCTTCAGCTGTCACATTATAACATTCCAGTGCATTGCACAGCTAGGTGCTCCAATTTGGTTGGACCCATTCCAGAGGTTCTTGCGACGTTTCAAAGATCACTACCTTAATCTCCTGTAAGGCTTCATCGATGCTCGCAAAGCCATCTTCAAAACTGAAGGTCAATAAGAATCCTTTTGTCAATATATCCCACTCCACGGAGCCATGGTGGAGCTCTATTTCCAAATACCAGTTCATGGGGATTGTATCCAAAGTATGCCAAAATATGTGTAACCATTCTGGCTATAGCTCGGTTCCATAAGCTTTAGTCCACTTTTCTAGGTGATTGCACGAATCATCCCTCCCATATTATTTCTTTGCCAATCAAATGTTAGGATCCCCAAACTGTAATCTCATTATCCTTCTATAATCCCGACATCCATCGGATCTATCCTTATGCATAGCCACCATCGTTAGAGCATAGCACACAGTGCCAAATCTAATGCTTGGAAACGGTGATGCTCGAAGACCTCATGCTCAAACGCATCCAAAAAATTATCCACATCAGTTAAACCATCATAATAAGGTAATTTCCTTACCTCCAACGAAATGCAGTGTAACGATTTACTCATCATGTTACAGCGTAGTGTAGATACTTGATGCAGTTGATTTTGCCAATGCTCCAACTCTTGATATGAATCAAAGGTGCATAAACTCTGTTGATCCCATGCAATCCATCCATCTACTATTGGGTTGATCCAATGTTGATCCCGCACTGTTATTTTGTAGATCTGATCTAAGTTATCCTCATTTTCTTCATAATCGCGGACTAGTTCAATGTAGAGGGACACTTTTGTAGGGTCGAATGACACTACAATTTGAAGTGATTTCTTTTTAAATGACATTGTCCTCTTCTTCAAGTTTATGACTCCATTCATGTCAATGGCCTAGTCAATTTCAAGGAGCATGGGGTGTGGATTGCTGTCATCAATGATCTCTATTATTTCAAAATCCACCATTGCGCACGCCCCTTTGATGTCAGTAGTTACTCCATATAATCATCCCATAGTGATGATCTTTTGCTGGTTTGCCATTCTAAGCTGGATCGGAGAACACTATAGCATAGGTCTCCCCATTCTTTCCCATATTTGTTTCGGCAAAATGTTTGCATCGGACCCCAGATCCAAAATGTCCTGGACCATCTCATATTCTCCTATCTACACGGTGAGCCTCATCTCACGCCCTATTCTTGCCTTATGTTTACCAATTCTTCTAACTACGCAGTGTTCGTCCAAGACATTTTCTTTGCTAGAAAATTTATTTATTAATTTCTATAGGCCATTCACAACTTTTATATCGTGCAGTAGTTTCATGCAGGTTTCCAAGAATGTGGTAAGGACATAGGAATCAACCTCTGCAGGCATACTAGTTTCTTGCACTTTGTTCTGGCTTCCTAAGGTGGTGGCCTCAACGAAGCTGTTCTTGGCTTCCATAAATGTTTCCTTTGCGTGGTTCAAATCAAAACGAACTTCATTTTTTGGGGCCTTGAAAACCCATTTTTTGTCTTTATGTTTTTTTCCCTTATCATCGCCAGTCATTATTTCACTCCTCAACACTATATTCACATTTTGATCTTCCTCGCGGGGCTCCACTCTCATCATTTTTAAGTTCTATGGACGTTGTTGAGGCTGCACCTTCTTCTCTTGCATCTTAGGTATTCGCACCGGGCATTATTCTATAGTTTATTCAAATTGGCTGCAGTATTGACATGATGGGCATGTCTGATTCTAACACTCCCGCATGTAGTGCGATGGCATTCCATAGTTATAGAAAATAACTTGTCCATGACCTCTACTAGGTCATCCATAATAACCCCCACACACTCCTCTCACGCAGTGATTCGGAGGCCGAGTTTCTGCTTGCATTCAGTAGGTAGGAATTCTTTCCATCATCAGCTCATAACTATGACAGTGCTGCTCATCATGGCCCACTAATTTGCAGAAGTTACAGAAAACCTGTTGTAGTGTCTCGATGAAGTTTTGAAGAAAATGAAAATTATCCATCGTGTGTTGTCCAACAACCTGACAAATAGCAAACCATAGTGGAACCCCTAAGCTTGGTCCCACTGGAGATTTTGTCCTCAAGGGAATTCCCCCCATGATATAGTTCGCAAATATAGGATGGTGGTCTTTATTGTGCCCCTAGCCCTTACACTTCAGACACCGGACTTCCACGTGCACCTCTAGTTTTGTCTCCTTATCTTTATTCAAAATTTTCCATTCTAAGCATAGGATTTGTAACTGGGAATGGATTTGTTGTACCACCAGGGTCACATCCTACATAGCCGTCGCATGCAACCTCATCGTGATTTCCAGAGATTCTGCCTAAGTTCCTATCTTCTGTTACGACAAAGAAATCCTCAGGTGGAGCATAAGCAAAGCTATGAACCACTCACAATGCTAACCTTCGATGAGCTACATGTTAGCTTTGTCGATCACACATTTCAGCCTCTAATCTAACTCCCAAGGCATCTCATCAACCCTCACCATGATCTCCTTAAAACCTCACCATGATCTCCTTAAAACCAACCATTGACTGCGAGTCAGACTTAGGATTACTAAACTTTTTCCTCAAAGTAGTCTTACTATTTGCTAGTGTTGCCAAACGATTATTAGAACAATACTTAATATACCAAGTCATCACACGATCTTGCAAAGTGGTGAGCAATTGTGCCTTTTTTATGTTGTCATCAGTAATCTATTGCGTTGTCCACACAACATTCACAAGAAACCAAAACCAAACTGTATCATCGCTCCCTATGTCCTTGAAAATTAGTAGCTTTATTGACAATTGTAGTCGACATATTGAACGGTGGTGGTGTTGGTGGAGGTGTGGGCGAAGGTGTATGTCATGGAGGTGGAGGTGGAGGTGGAGTGGATGGATGATGTGTTCATGGAAAACCTTGTCTTATCATCTGAACAACACTTTGCGTGAAGCCTGTATCATTCGCTCATCATCACTCGAAGGAGGTCCAATCAGTGGGTTATATTTAGGGCCTAATATTTCTCAATCTCTGAAGATTTTTCCACTTCGCATAGCTCTAATCATCAAGGAAATGCCATAACCCATTTTTCACATAACAACATCTTAATACAAGCATTCAAAGATCTTAAATACTTACCTCGCGGCCCCTTGAAAAATCTATGCTCTACTTCATTGTAGCTAACTGAGGTATCAATTGTGAATTTTGTAACAAATCCTCCTACAATTCGATCAAGCCAGTGGTCAATAGCCCATGCGATTTTGTCTTTAGAGGCTTATAATCATTGTATCGGTTTTGGAATCCACACTATTGGACTGTCAAGCTTCCAACACCCTTGACTATCTCCCAAATTGGCTAGCCACTTGTATAATTCGATTAGGAAGGTGTAGAAGAAAATTTCGTGTATCTCCATCTACAAGTACCTATCCAAAAATTCTTCCTTTGACAGGCGCAGATTCCTATTTTCATATGCCATGAATTCGTGAATTTTTCTATCCAACCACTTTTCAATTTCTTTCTTCGTTGGATTCCAGTGATGTGACATCACACATCTCCTTCAGGCAGATCCCAGTCCTAGCAATGGAACCATTTGTTGGCTTATGCGGGTCCTAACCTAGGTTTAGAGTTAGTTGTGCCAACCAACAAATCCTTACACTACTGGCCCTTTCAGTAAGAACCCACATAGCATAGGCTGCAGTCTCACCCGAAAAATTATGGGGGGATGCAAGAACCAAGTTTCTACATCCATAGATGAGTGTGATGTCTTTTAGCATGTGATATCTACCTTTGTGCAAATTGATAAGTTGTTAGGGCTCATGATCTGATAATCATCCTATGAGTGACCTCAGTTGAAGATTTATTGAATAAAAGGTATTACAGACTCATGTGCTGGTGTGTGTATGTTCTGTGTTATTGAAACAACGGATTGATCAGATTGCCAATACATAGAAACTAAGTGGAAAGACAGCAGAGAAATACAGTAAGCAACACAAAGACACAAATAGTTTTTAATAAGGAGTTCACCCTATTCTCCAGGGCTACGTCTCTGATCTAGCTTTAGTGGTGGCCTTGTTTTATTGTGTCTGTAAGCAGAGAATTAAAAATACAGGGACTCAATGCGAGTTCTCCTAAAGAGGTTTGCTTGGCAAGGTGGTTCTTGGATTTCCCAAGCCACTTGGAGTGCACAGACTCTTGTTCCTCCTACCAGCTCTGTGACCTTTGGTCTATAGTGGAAAGAGCCAACTGTGATGCTCAATCCAAACAGATTCTTCTATGGGAAGGCTTGAATCTTCAAGCTCTCTGGTGCTCAATGCTTCCTGTGGTCAACTTGGCCCTCTGTCTCCTCTGCTTGGCTTTACCATTCTCCGTGTTTAGTCCTCCTCTCAGGGTTCATTGTTCACTATCTCTCTTGGTCGTTTTGGACTCCTCTCCAAATCCTCCCTTCTTTCGACTGTCTCTTTTCATGCTTTAACCATTTGATCCCTATGCCTCTTCGGTTCCTCTTCCCGCCTGCGTCGATTCTCCTTCTGCAGCTGCACTTGGAGTTCCCTATTTGTCGTCAACATGAAAACTCAGGAAGTGCCACGTGTCCCCATTGGAACAGTGCTAGTTTGCTCGTCAACTCATTTCTTCAGTTTTGTCATGGATATGTTCTTTCTCCACTGTGGTGGTTAAATGGATTCCAAGTCCCTTTAAATTGTGGCTTAATTCCCTATCGATTCCACTTCTTTCTATTGGGCACAATCTCATCCGTCAGATCTGGGCTCCTCCAGATCCAACATCATACGCACATCGAGTGCGGTTGACTTGCTCGACTGATAGCGTGTGATCACTGCAGTTTTTCTCTCAACTCCACTGCCACGCATCGATCGTTGAGTGGGATCACTCTGCTCTCCTCCAAAACCTCTTACTATTCAAGGGTGCCAGGATCAATACCGCCAGTTTTTTAGAGCACGGGTCTCACCTTTGTCCTTTAGCGCTTTTTGTTTCTGTGCCTGCAGTTCTCCAGCTCCCAATGTGACCGAGTGCTTAAGGCTTTTCCATTTTAGCCTTGTTTGCCGAGCGATGCACGATTAGTGCTAATAGCACAATAAAAATCGCCTTCTTTTCCCGATCCGGGGCTCCTAGGGGCTGTTTTGACCTCCTACGCAATCTCCATGGGCCTCAGTCAGTGTGCTTTGGTCGAGGTCCTCATCGTTCCACGTTGGCAGCCATTGCCACTGGTTCAAGGTGTTTTTTTATCGTTGTTTCGAAATTTTCAAGGATTTGTTCAACTCGATATAGTCAAGGTTCTTGATAGTCTTCTGTTGATCCGATTCGGATCATGGCCTCCCTACTAAAAAAGCTTTTCGACCACCAAAAGTTGGTTTTCTTCAAGCATCGACTATGTGAGGAAACTGTTGTCTCACTTGTCCAATCTCAATCCACTTCGCACTGCTTGGTTTCGAACCTTTAAGCCCAATCCTGAGGTATTCCACCTGTCCACTGTGCGTCATCCTTACCTTCCTATCTAGCACTGTATCTTCCTACAACTCAGTAACATATTCAGGTAGCAGGTCATCAACAAAAGGTAATTGACTCGGCTCTTCAAGGTCCTCAATCATTGAAGGTTCAAACAAGCACAAGCAATCTGCGTTCACGACTGAGTAGATGTGCATGTAAGCTGGTAGATCAAGACGAAAAGCATTCTCACCAGCCTTCTCAAGTATCCTGAAGGGTCCATACCTGATAGGTTTTAGCTTTTTACCTTCACCTTGCATTCTGTCCTTGCTGATATACAGCCAGACATGGTCTCCAACTTGAAAACTATGCTCCATCCAATGCTTATCATGCCTAGCCTTGTACTTGGCCTGGCTCTTTTCTAGCTATTCCTGTACAGCCTAGTGGATCTCCTGGATCTGTTCAATGAATCTAGTTGCCTTGTCCACATCACTGTGTTTATCAGCCATGGTATCTTTACCAAAGACGAAATCCAAAGGAGACCTTGGTATGAAACCAAAACAGGTCTCAAAAGGATATCTATGTGTAGAATAGTATTTGGCTCTATTGTAAGCATGCTGCACATAACACAAGTGCTCATCCTAAAGCTTAGGATGTTTGCTGCAATATCCTCTTAGTAACTGGATCACCATCCTATCAACTACTTCCGTTTGCCCATCTTTTTGTGGATGAAAAGTTGTGCTTTTCTTTAACTTGGTGTCCATTAGTTCCCACAGACTTGACCAAAACTTGCCCACAAATAGGGTGTCTCGATCAAATACAATAGAAGTGGGTAATCCAAAATGAACCCATACATGTTCAAAGAATAATTTTGCAGTTTGTTCAACTGTAATCTGTTTACTACAGGGTATCAAAATACACATTTTGCTGAACCTATCCACAACAACATATAGATAATCATGACCTTTCCTAGATTTAGGCAGTCCTCCAACAAAATCCATGGAAATGCTTTCCCAAGGGTGAGAAGGAACTGGCAAGTGAATGTACAAGCCTAGTTTTCTATTACTGGGCTTGCGTTTAGCACACATAGCACATCCCTTTACATATCTAGAAACTATCTCATTCATTTTCAGCCAATAGTAAAGCCTTTGCAGCTGTGCAACTATTTTAGTTACCCCAAAGTGACCTAATATCAGAGAAGTGTGTGCTTCCCTAATTATATTTATTGTCTCAGTTTGTGGAATGAGAGTTTCCCACAATGATATAAGAGTCGGTCCTTCACATGATACTCCAATTCTTATACTCTTTTGCCTTGACTCAAAGTTGCATATACATCTTTAAAGTCCATATCCTGAGCATACTATTCTATGTAGCTTTCATGCAGCATAGAATTATGCTTAAGTAGGGTAGATGCATTTATAATGGGTCTAGATAACATGTTTGCAACCTTGTTATGTATGCCCTTTTTATATCTGATGACTAAATGAAGTTGTTGTAGAAAACCCATCCATCTGTAATGTCTTGATTGCTGCAATTTAGTTTGGGAGTGTAGGTATTGAAGTGGCTAATGATCAGTATGTATTACTATTTCTTTGCCCATTAAGTAATTTTTCCACTTTTTCACACTCTGAACTAATGCATACAATTCTTTATCATAGGTAGGATAGTTAACTACTGCAGGATTAAAAGTCTCAGAATGATAACACATGGGATTACCGTGTTGTGTCAACACTGCTCCCATGGCATAGTCACTGGCATCAGTTTGGATCTCAAATGGTCTTTATAGATCTGGTAGTGTTAGTACAGGTGCTGTACTAATCTTTTCTTTCAAGGTGTCGAAGGCTTTCTGCTGTTTGCATCCCCACTGAAACACCTTGTTCAATCCTGTCAAAGCATGTAAGGGAGCTGCAATTGAGGAAAAATTTGAAATGAACTTCCTCCAATATTGTGTTGCTCCTAATAAGCTTCTCACTTTTGTAGAAGACTTGGGTTTAGGCTAGTTTATGATGACTGCCACTTTAGAGGGATCTATTTTCAATTCGCCTCCCCCTACTATATGACCCAAATAATTTAGAGAGGTTTCGCCAAATTCACATTTGGAGAGTTTAACATAAAGTTTTTCTCTTCTCAAAACATCTAATGTCTACTTAACATGGTTTAAATGCTCTTCCCACGTTTTACTAAAAATCAGAATGTCATCTAGATACACAATAACAAAATCATCAAGAAAAGGTCTGAGTACATCATTCATTAATCTCATGAAAGTAGGAGAAGCATTAGTTAGGCCAAAACACATAAGCAAGCATTCATACAATCCTTGCTTTGTTTTGAAAGCAGTCTTCCATGCATCTTGCTCTGTAACTCTTACTTGATGGTATCCACTGTGCAAATCCAGCTTGGTGAAATAAACAACTTCCTTCAATTGATCTAAAAGATCATCTATGTGAGGAAGGGGATAACGATTTTTGATTGTTATCTTATTCAGTGCTCGGTAATCAATGCACATTCTCCATGAGCCATCTT
>APFE031602398.1:36653-64708 GCA_000404065.3 Pinus taeda
TTCAACTGCCGAAGAGTTTGCCAACTCATCATGGCTTGTTGCATGTAGGCCAATGGATAGAACTACTTTTTGATTACAACAACAAATTCACTCCAGATAGAGATGGTCTTACCATGCTTCTTCATATCAGCTTGGGTTCTGCCTTCCCACCAAATGAAGGCAGTGCCTCCTAGGTGTAGGCTTGCCAGTTGAATCTTACTCTTGTTCAAGTCTATGTTCTGTACCCTGAAATATACATCAATTTGTCTAATCCAATTATCTAACTTTTCAGCATTTAGCTCTCCATCATATATAGGCAAATCAAATTTAACATCTAGTTTAATCAAAGATGCTTTCTTATTATGCACATGGCTATTAGGAGGTGTAGGAAAGCTTTCTTCTTTCCCTTTCCATTTTGAGTGGTCATGGGAATGAGATTCATCTTCTTCTTTATCTTGTTTAGAGCCTGATGAATCTTCATCCTTATGCTTTCTAAATTCCCTATACATTTCTTCTACCATAGACTTTATAGCTAGGAATATTTCTATGAATTGAGGGTCTGGCCCTATAGAACCTTCTTCTGACATTGTCTTCAGAGAATAGACTCTCCCAATTTCAGGATTAGTTTCCACCAACACTCCTCCTAATTTGAGCCTTGATCTAGTGAGCATTCACAGCTAAGCCATCACAATCTTGTCTAACCTTACAGCCTAAAGCTCTGATACCACTTGATCTGATAATCAACCTATGAGTGACCTCAGTTGAAGATTTATTAAACAAAAGGTATTACAGACTCATGTGCTGGTGTGTGTCTGTTCTATGTTATTGAAACAACGGATCGATCAGATTGCCAATACACAAAAACTAAGTGGAAAGACAGCAGAGAAAGACAGTAAGCAACACAAAGAAACAAACAATTTTTAATAAGGAGTTCACCTTATTATCCAGGGCTACGTCTCTGGTCCAGCTTCAGTGGTGGCCTTGTTTTATTGTGTATTTAAGTAGAGAATTACAAATACAGGAACTCAATGCGAGTTCTCCTGAAGCAAGTTTGCTTGGCAGGGTGGTTCTTGGATTTCCCAAGCCACTCGGAGAGCACAGACTCTTGTTCCTCCTACCAGCTCTATGACCTTTGGTCTACAGTGGAAAGAGCCAACTGTGATGCTGAATCCAAATAGATTCCTCTATGGGAAGGCTTGAATCTTCAAGCTCTCTGGTGCTCTATGCTACCCGTTGTCAACTCGGCCCTCTGTCTCCTCTGCTTGGCTTTACTGTTCTCTATGTTCAGTCCTCCTCTCAGGGTTCACTGTTCACTGTCTCTCTTGGTCATTTTGGACTCCTCTCCAAATCCTCCCTTCTTTTGACTGTCTCTATTCATGGCTTTAACCATTTGATCCCTATGCCTGTTTGGTTCCTCTTCTCGTCTGTGTCGATTCTCCTTCTGTAGTTGTGCTTGGAGTTCTCTGTTTTGGCGTTAGCAATGAATGCACGGGAAGTGCCACGTGTCCCCATCGAAACAACGCCAGTCTACCCGTTGATTCATTTCTTCGGTTGTGTCATGGATACATTCTTTCTCCACCATGGTGGTCAAATGGATTCCAAGTCCCTTTAAATCGTGGCTTTATTCCCTGTCGATTCCACTTCTTTCCATTGGGCACAATCTAAGCCATCCGATCTGGGCTCCCCCAGATCCAACGTCATAAGCATGATGAGCATGGTTGACTTGCTTGACCGATAGCACGCGATCACGGCGGTTTTTCTCTCACCTCTGCTGCCATGCATCGATCGCTGAGTGGGATCGCTCCACTCTCCTCCAAAATCTCTTACCATTCAAGGGCACTCGGATCAATACCGCCAGTTTTCTAGAGCGTGGGTCCCACCTTTATCATTTGGCACTTTTTGTTTCTCCACCTGTAGTTCTCCGGCTCCCAACATGATCGAGTGCTTAAGGCTTTTCCATTTTAGCCTTATTTGCCAAGTGCTTAGCATGGATCACAATCACCTCCTTTTCCTGATCTGGGGCTCCGAGGGGCTGTTTTGACCTCCTACGTAGTCTCCATGGGCCTCTATCAGCGTGCTTTGACCGAGGTCCTCATCATTCCATGTTGGCAACCATTGCCACTGGTTCAAGGCGTTTTTCGATCGTTGTTTTGGAATTTTCAAGGATTTGTTCAACTCGATACAATCAAGGTTCTTGATAGTCTTTTGTGGATCCGATTCAGATCAGCTTGGTACTGTAACTCTACTAAAACAACCTCCAGACCTTCGTAAATGTTTGCGATCGGCTTTCACAAACCTTTATCAGTTGGTTTACCCACTTACACGCATCAGAGAAAAACCTTTAATTAGTGTTAATGTATATCTACTTAAATTATTCAGAAAACATAACAGGATTCAACACAGTCCTTGCAGAATTACATAAACATGATTGCATACGTCATCTAACAGTTATTCAATAGAGTCGTGCCTTATTAGATCAATATCTCATAAACATATTATTCATCAAAAACATTAGTTACAAACATAAGTAAATTGAAATACACCATATTTCTCGAGAAATAGCTTCTTTATTTATTTCCAGTTCAAAATACAAACACAAATTTCCTTGTGCACTCAACTGCAGGGGTCCACACACTTAGCTGTGGACTCTACTTAGGCCTCCGTGCACTCAGTGTCAAAGCCTTTCTCTCCCTTATGACCCACTTCTCTGTGTTAATACTTCTCTTGTATTGACCCATTACTAACATCATTATTAGAGATCTTAGACTTTCTAAGACGAAACTATTTATAGCCTTTTACATAAAATCTGATGGTTTGCAAACCATGGGTGGGTCTCAAAGCTGACTCAAAATTTACATAAAAAAGGGGCTAACGCCCTTTTAATCCTAACCATCTACCCACTCTGCACCCACAAATTGTGGAAACTTTACAAAATTTACAAAAATTACATCAAAACCTGGGTTATCTTAACCCTAAAACTGACCTAGGGGACCCCATACCAACACATTGTTATCATGTATTTAATGAATTTTTAAGGTTGTAGAAAGTTTCGGGTAGAGGCCGAGATTCTTGGCTAGAGAAGTGCCTTAAATCTCGAGGGCGCTAGCACATAATGGTTAATTTTGGTCCAAAGTCACTGGCATACAGGATTTTGAGAGTGACTTTAGGCTACAGGTTGATCCCTTGTCCATAGCATGAGAGAAACTATGGCCTAAGAGATCCAAAACAATAGTGGGACCCAGGGACAAGCTATCAAAGTGGTTTACTTATCTCCTAAGGGTTATGTTGTTGATGTTCGATGACTATGTGATGTTCCATCAATTCCACTTCCTTAAGGTACATATGAGGTCGAATATGATCATAGTAGCCTCTCCTCTCATGTTTACCCTTGTTGGCATGGTTACTTTGGGTAGAAATGGGAGGGGGTACTACATCCTAGCCATCTCTTCACTTGGCATGACATACCAATACACTATCAAGACTGAGCATAAGTTTAAACAAAATACTCGAAACTTCGGATCTATGAATCTAAAGCAAAGAAAAGGCACCCCGAAACAATAGAGAAAAGGCCAAACCCAAGGCGGGGCAACCTAGGACAATGCTCCAAAGCTAGAAGAAAATAATAACACCATAAAGAAAAATAAGGACACGAGAAAATGGTGTGAGTTGCATAAGATCTCCACTCACAACACAAGTGAGTGTCAGCCAGGCAGTCACTTATGGCTAAGCTTAAGGGTTATGAATAAGATGCATGTTCTAACTATATGTCAAAACTCAACAAGGAGAATGACAAAGGGAAGAAGATCATTGATGTGGAGCCCAGTACCACCCTGGCCACCACTAAAATCCAGAAGAATGAGGTTGAAGATCCAAAGGAAGGGGAACACCTCTTCCACTCATAGATGTGTGTGAATGGTTCTCCACTACATTTCATTGTCAACATCGAGAGAGAAAAGAACCTCATTTTAGTAGAGGTCATGAAGAGGCTGGACCTATTGATGAAAACACATTTGCAACCGTACACCATCGGGTGGCTTCACCAAGGATGAGATCTCGACGTCAACCAACAATGCCTTCTTCCCTACAACATCAATTCACATATGAGGTACGATGTGATGTTGCTCCTCTTGAAGTTTGTGTTGTATTATTAGCACAACCATACTTGTGGAAGCAACATGTTGTATATGAGTATAGACCTCACTTTGTAATTATCAATTGGGAAATAAGTTATATAGGACACTGGATGTAGCCCCGCCTACCACCATATATTTGATCATTAAAAAGAAATACAGTAAGGTCATATCCCTGGCCATGAAATTTGTTTTCCTTATGATTCTCACTCAGGGAAAGAATAAGGTTGTGGTCACGACTTCTAGATAGGGCTCCACTACACAATAGCAGTAGATGGACAAGGTCATGGAGGAGTATAGGGATACCTCTCCACTACCAGGTGAAGCACTCCATTGATCTTACCTCGAGCCCGCCACTACCAAATGGACCGATATATCAATGCTCTATTTTCTAGAATAATGAGATCAATAGGCGGATTCAAGAGTTGTTGCAAAAAGGGCACATTAGAAAAATATCATCACCTTGTGGGAGCCTGATTGTACTAGTACAGAAGAAGGACGGGACTTGGAGACTCTATATTGACTATTGGGCACTGAACAAGATCATTCTCCATAATAGGTACCTAATCCCACAGATTGATGACCTTTTGGACCAACTCAAGGGGCCCAAATATTTCAAGCAAGATTGACTTGAAGTTCAGTTATTTCCAGGTGCCTATAGAACCCTCCGATGTGTGGAAGACTGCCTTCAAATCCAAGGAGGGAACTTTCAAATGGTTGGTCATGCCTTTCGGGTTGACGAATGCCCCCACAACCTTCATGAGATTGAGGAAATACATCTTGCGACCCTTCACCAAATCATTTGGGGTAGTTTATTTAGTTAACATCTTGACCTTCAGCTAGAATTGGGAAGACCATCTCCACGCAGGTCCTTCAAACGCTGCGACAACCCAAGAAGTATGCCAATTTGGAGAAATGGAATTTTGGCATGACCGAGGTTCAATATGTATGGTAAATCATTGATGAGAAGGGTGTGCATGTGGACCCAACCAAGATACACGTCATTCGAGATTGGCAAGCCCCAACCACTCTAAAAGAGATCCGTAGCTTTCTAGGCCTTGCCAATTTCTACCACAAGTTCATGTTGGGGTTCTCTCATATCACTTGGTCTTTAAGTCAAGTCACCAAGAGTGGAGTGAAAGAAAATGTTTTTTGGTCAGCAACCCAATAGAAGGTGTTTTCTCAGTTGAAGCATCACCTTTGATCTACACCAGTGCTCACATTATGATACCTACAACAACCACCTGAGATTGAGGCAGATGCCTCTGACTATGCTATTGGTGTAGTTCTTACTCAAGAGGGGCATCTAGTGTCTTACCACAGTGAGACACTTTCACACACATTATGAAAGTATCTCGCTTACGAAAAATAAATGTATTCCATTGTGTAGGTATATTGTTAATGGAATAATTACATTATGAGGATGGAAATGGTCATCCACAAAGGCCACCGAGCCCTGTAGTTCATATCAACTCAAAGGAAGTTGGAGAATGGTTGGCATCAGAAATGGTCCACACACTTGAAGAAAATCCATGTGAACATCAAGTATAAGAAGGGAAACCCCAATAATCTTGTAGACTACCTCGGCCAACCACCAACCATGGTGTTGATCACTATGCTCGACTCTTATCGACACAAGGCTTTGGGGTGGATAAATCTTTATGAGAGTGATCCAGAATTCGACAGCACATACCAGATACTCCTAGAAGGTAAGAAAGTTCCAAATTTTCATCTCAAGTATGCACTTTTATGCCACCTGAGAAAACTTTGTGTTCCTTCAAGCGAGCATGCCAAGATGATTTAGGAAGTGCATAAGAGTTGGGTCGCTGGACATTTCGGAGTAGAGAAAAGAGTGGCAGTATTGCAGAATTATTTTTATTGGCTGAACCTTCATCGGGATGTTGGGAGGTACATTAACTCCTGCACTATCTGTGCCATTTCCATACCAACCATCAAGAAGCAAGGCCTATATACTCCTCTACCTACTCCTAGTCAACCATGGGAACCCATCTCCATGGATTACATTTTAGGTCTTCCTTCTACTAAGCACGATAATGACTTTGTTTTCAAGGTTGTCGAAAAATCCTCTAATATGGACATTGTGGCTGCCTCCAAGAAGAGTATCACAGTGGAGGCCACTTCTAATCTCCTATTTGAGTGAGTGTGGGTACACTTTGGGATTACATAATCCATTGGCCGTGATCGGGACAACAGATTTCTCAGTACATTTTGGTCATGTCTCTAGTCAATGTTGGATACCAAACTTACTAAGTCCATGACTTTCCATCGCCAAATTGAGGGCAAAACAAAAGTCGTCAATTGGATGATCATACAAATTATGTGCATGTACAAATCGAGGCATACATGCACATGGGATGAAAGCCTCTCCTATGTCCAACAAAGCTACAAAAGAGCTCCCCATAGCTTAGCGAGCCACAGACCCTTTCAGGTAGGGCTGGGATTTCAGAGATTATGTCCCATTGATGTGACCATAACATTTGTAGCTACTCTACTCAATACGATTTGGCTCATGTCAAGTTCGAAGCCGATGGGGCTAACAAATTGATTCAACACATTCAACACATCTGCCAGTAGGTCCATGATATATTGGACAAAGCCAATGCTAAGTACAAGCAGTACCATGATTAGAATCGGGTACCACACAAGTTCTAGGTGGGTGACAAAGTTTGGCTACATTTGCAGAAGGAGTGCCGCAATGGACACCATTGTAAGCTTTGCCCCCTTCAATATGGGCCATACACCATCACCAAGGTTGTAGGGGAAAATGCCTTCGAGCTCAACATTCCACTATTCCTTGGTCTGCACCTAGTGTTCAATGTAGAATGCTTTTGGGCATACTTTCGACCATTGTTGGACACATCCGACATTGCAGAACAACTCACACCAATAGAGCTAAACCTAGACTACATGTAAGAGGCCACAACTGATTAGATCCTAAACACACAGATCGAGAACAATTGCTAGTAGAAGATCAAACTATATCAATTTGTCAAAGTTGGCCAACTCCTGTACCAAGGCCAATGGCACACTAGAGACCAAGTTCAGTAGAAGTTTCCCCATCTCATGGAGGCACTCAATGCAATGGAGACCATTGCTTCCTAAGCGGGGATAACTGATCTAGGTGGGTATTGGTGGCCACTATCCTATTCCACTTGGACCCCCAACACTTTTTCAGTTTTTTAGTTTCCTTAATTGTAGCACATTTTACTATTTTTGGTAGTTTTTTTTTGTCCTAAACTTCTGAAGCTATTTTGAGACCCTAAATGACATTTTCAAGGAAGACAAAGGGACAAAAAAAGCCCATTTCCAATTTCATTACTTTTTCTTGGCCTCCTCTTCAAGATATTCAAAATGAGGTATTATGATAGCCAAACAGAGATCATATGAAAAAGTTACAACCATGGGAAATTGATATACCAATTTACCCAAACGGGGCCCAAAGTTTTGGTGCTTCATCTCATAGCCTTATGTTTTTGGATGTTTATCATTTTCCATTGTTTGTCAATAATAAATAGGCCTTGGAGCCTCATTGCAGCAGTTTTCTGAGGCATGAAGCCACCACATCTCTTCTCAAAGCTAAGCTAACATCACCCAAGCTAGTTTATTTCCATTCTATTTGTAAGCATATTTCAATATTATGATATTAATGAAATGAAGTGCTATTTCCACTTCATTTATGTATTTATGGTTATATCTATAATTTTTTGCAATATTGTTTAAGTTCAGATCACCCACTTGCTCCATTTCTCATTAGCGCCCTTACTGAGACCTACATTTTATCTCATTTAGTTAGTTTATTCCTCTGCTTGGTCTTCCTATGGCAATTTTCCCACCCTTGTATCACTACCATGACATTTGATAACCATGAGCAACCAACCTAGATACTGTGTATGCAACCACCAAGGTGGGAGGGGTGACCGCGAAGCTGAAGGGGACCAAGCTTCCCATAATCAAGCATGTTCCTAACCACATGCCCATCAGGTAGTGAAACCCTACTTTACTATTATTGCATTGTGGATCTGAAAAAATATATGACGTCCTGAAACTATGCATGTTGATCACAACTTTTTTTTTCATATTCTGATATTATTAAAGATGTTTCCCACTAGATTCTTAATTTTATCCAAACCAGGATAACCCAAAATTAGTATCTCAAATCAATTACTCTCCACTGGAAACTCAAAATTTCACTTGGCAGAGTTTTAAAGGAAAAGGAGAAGGAACAATACAACTATTTTTGGCTTTGAATGACATCAAGTGCACTAAATTATTCCAATTTCATTGTTTCGAAACCACAGACTCCAGACTAGGTCACCTTGAGAGATAGTTAAAGTGTGATACTCAACCTTCAACCTTACCAGGCACCAATGCCAAAGACCGCACACCTGTGACCTGCCTGGATACTTCAATTTTTATGTGTTTCACAATTATTTTTTATTATAGGTTTCTGATTGATAGTCTAACTAGATTTTTTCTACTGTGGTTCAATACATTTACTATCCCTTGCGGTATATTAAGATTGTCTTCCATAGTATTGGAAAAACAAGGACAAATGGAAAATATTTGTTGGTAATTTTCATTTTTTAGGCAATACAAACTTTAACTTACAAAAAAAAAAAATAAATTGAATAATAAAAAAACTATAATTATTTTTTGAGATGAATTTCAACTCTTTATTCTAATTACTATTAAAATATATTTTATGTAGGCTAAATATCTACCATCCACCAAATAACTATTCAGAATTAAATTAGTATGTGAGTTAAATGTACATACATTTAATAAACTAGGCAACAAAAAATTATAATAATAATAATATGTAATAAAATTTTAATGAAGCCCCAAGGGATAACTTAGTTGGTCGAGTTCTAGTTGTTAAGTACCTTGCGTATTGAGAGGTCACAATGTCAAATCTCCTCGATGACCTTGGGGTTAGGCCTTGCTAGTTTGGCCGATGGGTAGATCCCTTCGGGTTGATCTATCTAGATTTTCTCACGGTTGTGATAAAAGTTTAACAACATTTAGGGATATATTTTCTAATTAAATTGAAAACTAGAAAGGGAATAAGTATCTTTGAGATCATTTTCACTCCTCTATACTACTACTAAAATTATATCATAGTTATTCTATGGAGATTAGATCCCCAACCTTCAACTAATTATTGATATTTTTTTAAGAAAATATGTGTGAAATTATTTAGTACGTAATTTATTTTTCTTACAAAAATAAGTAGTATATATTATTATTATTATTTGGAAAATATATTTATATTTCATATGAGTAATATATGTGGTAGGTTCTTATAGACTCAACATGTCTAACTTAAGTGGAAAGAATAACAATCATTTCATGCTACAATTAATAAACCCTTCGAAAATAAATTTAAATATTAATTTTTTGTATAAATATGGTTATGCTTGATGGGGTGGGTATTTTTTGCCAAAATATCTTTTATTTGGTGATTGGGATCTAGATTAAACAATCTCACAAAGGCATATGCACTTCTTCAAGGCTTATCTCTAAATCATTCTTTTAATATAAATGATTTGATAATTATGGGTGATTCCATTTAGCCATGTAGAGGTTGGCTCTTTTCAAAAAAATAATAAATTGAAAAATATCTGTTAAAAAATTCAAAGTTCTCCTTATTAAATTTCAAAACAAAATAGCTAACAAAGATGCTAGTTTGGTATTGGGAAGCTATGAATCAATGTGCAAGAGTCAATATGCCCTATCTATAATTCTCCCTTATGCCTAAAATGAGTATGTTTGGTTTTGTAAATTTTAGATGGTTTTTTAAAGTGTACAAATTTAAATATAATATGTATGCTTTAAAGGTAGTATGTCTTTTTGAGAGTATTGGTAATAGGGAAAGCTTGGTCGTTTCATTTTTCGGGGGTTTACTATTTTGTTTGTACTATTTTGATGTAAATATATTTTTTAATAACAATAAAAACATAATATTATATTAATGAAAATATATTAATAAAATTATTAAAGTATATCTATCTATCTATATATATATATATATAGAGAGAGAGAGAGAGATTTTAAAATTTGTTAAATATTAGCAGTTAAAATTAATAATTATGTTATTTAAATTAAAATTAAGTAGGAAAGTATAAATAAGTTATGGAAGTGAAGGGAAGTGTAATATCCCTCCGTTGTGGTAAAACTTCTCTAGGGTAGACTAAGATGCCTTAGATATAATGATGGAAAAGCCAAAGAATAATATTGAGTTAATTATGTAAATGGTTATTTATTAGTAAATAAATAGATGAGATGTAGTACATGGGAATGAGACACCTAGAAATGAGATCCTTGCCAAAATAAAATAAAGATAAAATTTCATTGATAAATGAGATTTGATAATTCGTTCATGATAAGTATTCTATAATAAAATTCTAGATAAGCCTAATTAATGGGAGAGAAATATCCATTAAGTTGATTAGCTGAAGAAATAAGCTAATCTTAGAAAATCCTGAATGCACCATGGGAGAGAATGGCGAGATTTTACGGAAAAGCCTAGGAACAGGATAAAACGTTCCACAAAAGTTAGACACCACTAACGAAAACTTTATCATGAAAACAAGGTATTAAATAACTATTGAAGGAAGCAACAAAGGTTGTTGATTCCTTGGTAAAAACAAAAGCGATTCTCAGCTCGGGGGTGAATTGGAGGAAACAATTCTTGGTTTGGTGGAGAGAAGGTGTGAATTTCCAAGTATCTAGCTCATGGGTTTATTTAAAATGATAGTGATTTAATTCTATCTATGAAAAAAAAGTATGTACATAATGTAGTTTTATATTTATTGTGATATACTATAAATTAATTTAAGATGTGTAAGGGATATTGGTGACACAACAAACTTGAAGAAGGGACTTCGTGATGAGTTCATGAGAAGGTAGCTAGATTATGAATGTAGAGAAATATAACTAGGGTTTGGTACTATCATGCATTCAATTGGCGTAAATAAATTCTATTAACAATGTGTTCTTCCAATTTGAGAAAAGAAATTTCTTTACTAGTAATTTATTGTTGTATGCATGAATTATAGTTTTAATACATAGAAAACCTGTATGAATAACTTTTGCTACTTATGAGTTTAGTCCCATAGCTCTATGCTTACGTATAGTCAAACTTCGTCTCTACTACTGGCATGCATAAAGTGGAGGTTGTTAATATAGTTATGATGATTTGTTAGGCATGGGTCAGGGAAATGAACATATTTGATAGTAAATTTTTATTATTGAAAAACTCAGCTAGATAACTGCAAACCTGGCGAAGGTGTACATATTCTGGTGATTTTAAAAGGAAAGTACGTAGGAAGATGAATTGTATTAAATGGAAAATTGTGAGGATTATGCCATAGGATTCCCTAGCGGAAGAAGGAATTAAATTAGCTTACTCATGCTAATTCGAACGAGAATCAAAACTGTATAAATGTAAAGAGCGTCATGTCATTCTAGATCTAGACATTCTTTGCACAAGCAGTCAAGGGTTTGACATTGGAATGAAAACAATATTCATTATAGTTATCATACTACTTGAGTTTGGTGACAACAGAGAATAATGAATTATGAAAATGAAGTGTTAAAGGTAACTGCATTATCCCCTTATTAGGGTCTTTCAATAAATAACTAAAACAAAGCTATTACTGGAATAGTTGCAGAAATACTGTGAAGTAGGAAGCAAAATAAATTTAGATGTGAGGATTGTGGCTTCTCATCCGATTTACAATTAAATACAGTTAAACCATCTATTTTATTAGTGAACACAACTAAATCTCATAAACTATGAGGTTGAATTAAGATAAAAACATGTACATCATCCAATTAGATTTTTCATATGCTAATGCAACAATGAAACCATTAATCGAAGACAATATAGAGACAGATCACGAATCTCTACTAGTGGAATAAAAATTAGAACTCGAAATGGACTGAAAATAAATAACCAAAAGAATTTAAAACTGCGCACTATATGGGTGGGCTAATTCTCTGGCCAAACTGAGGAATAAGGATGGTTACCCTGAATCCCAAATGAGGATTTGGGAGAGGAAATGAAACTCTCAGTTCAACCCTTCATTGTACAAGAGATATTCTCATAAGGGTACATTATAACTCCTTTAATGACACTCATAGATAACACAGAAGAAACTTGATCATCATAATAGGAGATGCTAGGGAAACATAGAGCATCATGAATTTATGTGTTGACTCTTAAATATATACTAGCACCATGAACAAAACTTTATGGATTTCCAAACTTAAGAGCATAACATTTTATAAAATAGAACATTGCACATATAAAAATAATGACGATAGCAACAAAATCTGCATGAGGGATGAAAACCATTGAGATAGATATTTATCGACCTGGCCATATATATTTTACCAACAAAATGTTCATTTTGTAGTCAAATACAGTTTTAGAGGCATCTTGAAATAGAGTAAACCACATAAGCAATTAGAGAGCGTGACCTAGCGCCTCCTGATTCGAAGTTTCCCATAGGTGTGTTAGAAAACATGGGTCTCCAAACAGAGAAATTGTAGTGGTTCGTATCACCCATGACAAGAAACCATGCTTGAGCAAATTGAATGAGTTTGCTAACTTGTATCAAGCAAGGACAACTATCATGTTGTTGAATGTTCATCGTTTGCTAAGAGCCAACCTTCATATCTTGCAAGCGATTTTACCTGTAAAAAGGGTTGAAAGGGCCTTTGAGATATTAGATATTTTTCACTATAGGAAAGGATTGGTGAAGAAACTAAAAAAAATATAGGGGAAAAGAAATTCAAATAATAAATCTTTCACTTGTAATAGCTGAATAAAGATTTCCATCAACATTGAGTTTCCTTTCTAGCTAAGGAAATGGAAAGAATAATGGAATCAATTATGAGGAATACAATTGTATCATAATGCTAGATTAATTAATAAGCTGAGGAAAAAGTTTGGACATGTAGGGAGGATAGTGCAGTACATTTAAATAGGGTCTTGAAGAATGAACAACACATAAAATGACCAACATCATAACTAATTAGAGGATGGAGTTTGATACAATATAATATTACTAGGAAGGAAAAAGGTAAAAAATATAATCAATGAGACCAACGCTGAAACCAATACACCAAAGTGGAAAAGGGAGGTTAAGAAGGTAAGTTACTTGTCCAGATGTATCGAACCTGAGAAGACTACGCTGAAGAGCTAGGATGATGGGTAGTACACTAGCTTCAACCAAGAATAATAACCCTATGAAGACCTTGACCATAATACAAGATAAGGAACCATCTTATTCTTGTAGAAGGTAGCACCAGAGGAAACAAAAGGCATGGACGAATTGAAAGCAAGCCCTACGGCTATTAAGAAACCAGTCGAGAAAAAAAAAACGAATAGAGGAAATTCCATTTGGGTCACGTAGCATGTTGAACCTTATCATGCCACTATAAAAGGGGAAGGATATATATTTAAGTCTGGATATGGGTCCCTATCTAGAAATTGTAGTGAGTTTTAGTGTGATGGGAGTAGTTACAGAGGATGGTGCCTGGTGAAAGATGCCATGTGAGGCACCTCCTCCTATCCATCAAGACCCTACTATGGAGAACACAACAATCAATACCAGGAGGGAGGAGAGGTGGATGCTATGGCTAGGGCCACTAAAATTAGATCTACATGGTTCACCAAGCCTAAGACCATCTGAATCATCCAAGCTCCCATTCCTTGAAATGTGCGGTAAGTCATGTGAGGAGTACCAATGATCACATGGGACATAGTACCAATTTAAATTTATTGCAGCAAAATTAAATGAGACGATGAACACCTAGTGGGTTTGTACAATAGAGGTTTTATAACTCAGACCTGTCTCAGTATCCCTTTCGAGGTATATGGAGTGACCACATAAATGATATGCACAATACCGATGAAATATTAATCAATGGTTGGTGACCATTAATGAGGTGCAACTATGATACATTAAATCAATTGTAATGTTAAGTAGGCACTGACGAAGTAGCCGACCATTGGTCTCATACTAGTGGGATGATATTAGTCGGTGACCTTTACCTAATATCTAGAGGTAAACTAAGAATGGAGGAGAAGCTAATGGCATTTGGGTTATACAAAGGTGTATGAGCATGCACTTCACTTAAAAAGGTGGATACATAGTCCATGAACATGATAAGGTGGTGAAGTAGAAAGCTAGAGATTAATATCATGAGTGTATAACATAATACCATTAATTAGTGCTGGACATGGTCAAGCAATTTATATACCTATCATTTGATAAGGATATATGCAGAAGCATAACTAAAGTTGGGATGATGTAACCCTTTGTTCATGTCCTAGTAAGTATATATATCTATATTCTATATCTATATTCTATATATATATATATAATATATATATATATATAAGAGCACTGAGACACATGACAAGTGGTATCAAAGCTTAGGCTCAACCCTTGGGCCTAATGGGCACTATCATAAGCCTGAATATGGTGAAGAAGAACTGTTGAAATATTCTACAATCACTTGCTTGATGGTGGCAGTAGACGATACCCTTGCAGAGGCAATATTTCAAGCACCCTTTAGACAACTAGACCTAGATTGGTACCGTAAGAATAATAAAAAGGAAGAATATTACAATAAACTATCATTCTAATCAACCTATCAGTGGAAAATTACACCCAACATAATAAAGTACACACTAACCTATATGAGGACCTACTACCATAGTTTCATGAGCAATGATTGGAAGCGGAAAGGGAGAAGAAATCAAGGAGTTGTAAAACACAGTTCTTGAGCAAGCAAGCATGCTAGTGTTGGGTGATAACATATTAATACTTGTTTGTAAGTAGGTTTTTCCATTAAACTATTTATGTGTATGGAATTACATATGGAAGAATAATTTTAGATTTGGCAGTATTCTATACAATGATTAGCAATATAGGTTCAGGGAGCAATGTGTTGAAAATATTTTCTTAACGTCACTAGGGAAAAAGTGAGAGGAGGAAGCCAGATCACATAGTTGTACCAAACAAAATTATCTGATACCTGTAATAACTTAAATTGAGTACTATTTTTGATAAGGAGTGGAGGAGATATTAGTGGGCTACTAGCTAACATTGGGATGACTAATCCTGTAGTGAAAATGCAAGGGAACTGTACTAACCCAGCAGAACTCCACAAGCTTCCATCATATTTTTTTTCCATATATAAACCAATGCATCTCTCATGCACATCCAATATAACTTTAGGAAATTAATCTATTATCTTCTGTTATGGGGAAAACTAGTGTCCATTCAGAGCTGCTAGTCCCACAAAGACGGGTAGCTATCTTAGAAACAAACAAACTAAAATTACTGGTGTTTTCCTTTATGAGAGATAGATGAGAGAGAAGTAGAGAGTACCAACCTCAGTCTTTCACTTGGCTCCTTGCTTGTTTCCTTCCTCTTTTGACAAAGCTTTGCCACTCTTTCCTCACTTATCCCGCTTCGAAGAACACTTGTAGTGTCAAAGAAGCATAATACCATCAAAGCATAGAGATCTATAACCATAAACAATATAGGATCAGATGTATATCAACCATACAAATGCATATATCAATACAAGATTTAGAAATATACAAGAATACGAAGGAAAACTCAAATAGCTTTATTGATAGAAGTAGTAGAAGAGAGGATTACAACCCATTGGTCTGACCCAGAGCCATCCTCCCAACTTGAAATCCCTCTTCACCTCATGAAAAGCTATATCACCCAAAACTATGATGTTTCAGAGAGAAACCAACAACACTTCCTTACAAAATACAAAGTTCCAGCCTTTGGATCTCTAGGATGAGGGATCCATATATAGATATTTGCAGGTGGGTGAGTCAACTTCTGGGATTTTTATTAGTGTCATCTCTCTGATAGTTCTTGATTCCACTTGCATATTTCATGATCTCTTCCTCATCCCTGGGCGAATTCAGAGAGGCAAGTGTCAAATGGGTAGTTTCTAGAAGATTCTTTGGGTTTCCACCTAGCCAAATACCTCTGCCATTTGTTTGCTCTTGCTCATCATACCCTACAGAATTGATTTTCAGTATGCATCGCACTTTTTGCATGTAGCAAGTGAGATGAATCACACCCTTAGCACTGAGTAGTCTGTATGGTCCAATTTTGACAAGTTCTGAGTAGTTTTTCAAGGAGAACTTCTGGGAGATGATGTAATCAGCTGACCTTGTTCCTTTAGGGTATGAAACAATACTTTTAGGGGCTTAGAAGCCCTTCGTTTATGGACATATGAGATTGGGGTTGTAGTGCCCAAATATGTCTATAACAGTTGCCCCCTAAAACATGAGGTCGTAAATCTTCTGATGTCGGGTGAAATGCTTTATCATGAGGATCTGAGGTTTTTCGAACTGGAAGGTGACCTATAATAAGATACAATACAATACATTATCTTCATAAAATTTTCATGATCTAGCTGAGGCGAGCATTCCCATGCTCAACTTTATAAATTCATTTTCATGTACATAGGATAGACAACCGTCTGTGTTGCAGACTGATGATTCTAGTAGAGCCATCATCCCTTAGCTTGGATGATTATTTGTGCAGCTATGATGTACATTTGATGCCTTTATTTTCCTTAATATATTGTAGCCCGAATGGATGAAACTAGATCCAGGGTGTTCAAACTCATTCAATCTTCACCCGAAGTACAAGTCGATCCATGGGGAAAGATGTTTTGGTGTCGAACATGGAAAGACATCATCTGATTACCAGCTAATGATGTAAGTTGTTAACATGTGCGAGAGGAATCACCGATAATGATGATGACCCTCAAGATACTGTAGTACAATTCAAGTGGTGTGAATACATAAGTTGATGTCGAACACCACGAAAAATCTTTCAGTTAAAGGCCATTGATGTAAACCTCTTGTCGGAAGTGAGAAACTTGCCATTGAGGCATGCAAGCTTCAAAGTACTGAAAGGGTTGTTCCTAGGTCAACTTTTTGGATAATGAGCTGATGTCGACAAGAAGTGACCCATCATAGGAGGGCCTTAATGAATCCCACATCTACGACATGAAATGGAGAAAATTATTTTGTGGAGGTGAAAATGATCTAATGATACAAGGTTCAGGGTGATCGTCATGAAAGAATGAAGCGTGAAGGTATTGCAGCGGATGAGATGTAAGCTGGGTTGGTGAATTCTCTGAACATCTTCTCTTGAACATATTGGCGACACTGAAATGGATTGGTAGCATTAACCCCAAAAATGGATGGTACGGAGGACCAATGGTGATATGACCAGTGAATGGAATAACCCAACCCGACTCAATCATGGTGATGGAGTGAAAGTGTCATGTTCAAGAGCGACCTGCTACAAATAAAGTTCTTCAAGTTTTCATCCCAATTTTTCCCAGTCATTTCTGACCAATACCTCTTTATTTATGTCAAGCTTGAGGAGGATAACATATGCTTGTTCTATAATTTTCCCTTCGGGCAAACCTGTCTCTATGTTTTAGTGAGCCTAGAGACAATGAAACTTGCTCTTGTCTATAATGGACAAGCTCGCCACTATTGTTTTAACGAGTTTAATGACAAAGGTAGCTCAATCATTTTTAGTTTTAGAGAGTTTGAAAAGAGATGAAAAGGAAACTCCAGTAATCCTTTTTCATAGTATAATCCCTTATGTCAGAAAAAGTATAAAATAATACGAAAGGGATGAATTTTCCGATCATTTTAACGAGCCAAAAAAGTCAAGCGCCCCATATTTTTGTGTAATGATCCCTCATGTTCAAAAATATTAAAATATAGAGGAGGGATGGCACTTCCAAACACTTTAATGAGCTGGAGAGGCCAATTGCTCGACAATCTTTTTATATTTTACAAGTCTAAAAAGAGCTTAAAAGAGACTCGTCTTTGAGGAACGAGTGATATTTTTGGGTAGCAGCTGGTTCGAGGTAAGGTTTGGAACTTTTCAATTATGGCAACATAAAGAAGATGGCTAATATAATCAATCGTTGTAGGTGTTCCTCAAAAGGGTAAAAAATCAAGTGGAGGCAGATGATTGGCTAAAAAGTGGAGGTGATGGTAACAACATGACCAAGGCTCAAAAGCTGATAGTAATGCGATCACAAAGGTTATTTACCAAAAGTGGGTTCATTTTTTAATGAGCTTGAACTCTGGGGGGAACATATGCTCATAGCTAGGTTTATTTTTTAATGATCTTGAACTTTGCAGAAACATTGCTCGTGATAATAGTCAGAGATGTTCAGTTCACCATTAACACTATGTTCTTTTGACGGTCATACTACCTATTCAATTGCTCCATCAAACTGATTAGAAATGTAAATACATGCTTGAAAAATGAGTTAGAAAACCAATACCTTTTGAATTACGTGAATAGTAACATAAAAGTAGTTTTTACCTCTCATTTTACCATTTCATTCAAATTTGGGATTGTTGGAGCTCTAGAGGTGTTTTCCCCCTCGATTTTCATCAGCTGATTCTGGGAGATTTTGTGGACTATTTTCGACATCGTCTAGACCAAGTAGGAGCTAACCCTGAGCTCTTTAATTGTGTTCTTTCCTTTTTTGATTCTGAGCATGTTTTCCTATTTTTCTGAGCCTCTCGGGTTTGAAGATTTCGTTCTCTCCCCATAACACCTAGCAAACATTGAAAGGTACGATGCATACTGAGCTGGCCATTGGCTAGTTAGTATGCATCCCACCCAGTACATAGCTAGGGTGCGATGGGCGCAAGGAGGAAAGTTTATGCACTGATTTTTCATGGAAATTTTGCCTTTTTTGCCCAAATCAAGATCCTAATTCTTCTCTTGTTTGTTTTTTAGAGATTCATCGGAGTAAGATGGTCATTACATTGCATGAACGTGAGCATGAAGAAGAGGATATGATTTCCTTACATGATCCGGGTACGGTGACTGCATTGTGGAACTGTGGCTTGCTCAAGTTCTTCTGCATATCTAGCATGAGGCAACCAATCAACTTATTACAATATCTTCTCGAGGCATGGGATCCTACCAACCAAGTGTTCGAGATTAGAAATAAATCCATCCCTTTGGCTGTTGAGGATATCTACTTCTTGACCAGTTTATCGAGGCGTGGTGCCCGTCTCTCACTGTCAGGATCTGCCCATGGGGGTGAATTTGTGAGGGATTACATTTACCGATACTGTAGAGATGGATCTCAGCTGAGCAGGGACGACAAGATCAACATTAGAGACATCACTGACCGATCCTTGAGGACTATCTTATTCACCTTTGCTAGATTAGTTGGCAGTGGCTCTACACTTGACCAATAGTTCCTATATGCAATATGCTTTGGAATGCCTTGAGCCAAAGGTATTCAACTGGTGTGATGCAATACTTCCGGTGATAAAAGAACAACTTACCAAGGTGAAGAATGGAAGATCTAAGAACTTTGGTTATGGTTATATTTTGATTGCTTTTACCTTGGAAAAGATCCCACTAATGCAGCCACAGTACATTTCACTCAGACTGTCAGCACCGACAGAGCCATGGATGCAGAGATGGGTTGACCTTATGGCCAGACATGCTGGTTAGTTGCAGATTTCATTCTTTGATTCCTTCTTCGAGTGGTTCAACCATCAATAGATGGTTTATGCCGAGTATCCATATGCCAGGATGGATTTCTGGGGTGACCCAAATTTGGTGCTGTTGGCTAGCGAGCAGTGGGGTGTTATAGGTAAAACTATTTGACTATATCTCTGTTTATTGTTTTGATAATGTTCTTATGTTTTTTACATGTTATCAAGACTAATCAAACTCATATATTCGTGCAGATATTGGACCAGTGTGACCAGCAGTGCACTCGAGGGTAACAGTTGTCGTTATAGCAAGAGAGGCTGTATGGAGGGCTATCCTTCGCAATCTAGACATAGCTGAGACCCTTGCAGTATCGCAGGATCAGATCGAGGGCCTCACCCTTGGTATTTTGGATGTGAGGACTAACAAGTTACCTCTGAGATTACAGTGCCATGCTACTGGTGTGACGAGTTGATGGACTAGGCTCCTACATATGATCGCATAGGCGGTGACTTGTTATCACTAGCACCATTAGTCTAGGGTGTTTTCCTGCATTTTTGAGTTTTTGGGTCATATGACCGATTTTGTCTTGACACAAAACATTTTTTAAAAGCTATAAACATTTATATATATTTTTTATTTTCGAAGCTTTATTTTGGTTAAGTTATATGATCCTGATGCAAATGTTGATGAAATGCTTTTCTTTAATAAATGTTGCAAACGTTTATCTAACATATAATTTTCTAATGAATTAGTTAATGTGTTTAAGTTTTTGGAAATGTGTTGATATTGAATAGAATCAAACTACCTGTCCAAAATCCTAACCCTTAGGAACATATGATAGATAGCTGGATTCCGAATGGAATAGATGCCAGTAAGTTGTAGGATGACGAGTTGTGAGTCTAGCCTGACAACAAGTCGGCGTATGCCATGTGCGATGGCATTAGAGAGAAGTTCTATCAACATGCTATATTGAGTGATGTTGTTCATTGACTGACCAATACATACCCCTCTGAAACTGACTAACTCGCTTCTTGGATCAAAAATGGCCCAGGTTGTAGAATATAGGCTCTGCGTACTATGACTAGCTCTGTTAGTGTATCCAACAAATGATTCCAATAGGTTCGACATCTGCAACAAATGCAAAAGTGGATTACCTAACAAAAACGATCACTCTTGACGAAAACAAAAACGTAACAAAAACATATTGAGAGATTACTACACTTAGTCAAGCATAGTAACACTTAAGATACAACCCATTTCGGGGTTGCAACAATGGAATCCCATCATAATCTACTAGCTCATAGGCTCCTTTTGCTAATACATGCTTAACAATGTAGGGACCCATCCACAATGATGGGAACTTACCTGCTCCCAATTTATCGGATTCCTGATTGTAGAGTAAGACTAGGTCACCTTCTGAGAAGACACAGGGCTTGACATTCTTTTCAAATTGTGCCTTGACATCCAGTTGGATTAATTCCAAGAAACGAGTCTCTTCCTCTAAAGTTCTAGGGAGAAGGTCGACTGTGAGCTTGAGAGATGAAATTTCGCACTGAACTGGTAAGACTGCTTCCAGGCCATACACCAGCTGAAAGGGTGTAAATCCAGTTGCATTTCTTACCAATGTTCGGTATGCCCACAATGCCGAGTACATGATTAGATGCCAACTCTGTTAATGGACTCCAATCATCCTTTGCAGCATGTGCTTCAGGACTTTGTTGATCACCTCAACTTGTCCGTTAGCTTGCGAATAATACGGAGTAGAACTGTCATGGGATAGTCCTAATTTGGCAGCCAATTTAACCATCATGTGATTGCAGAAATGTGATCCATGATCTGTGACTATAGCTTGTGGAACACTGAATCTAGAGACTACATGATTGAAAAAGAAAAGAACAATTGTTTCACCACTGTTGTTTAATGTAGGCATCGCCTTGGCCCATTTTATAAAATAGTCAACTGTGACTATGATATACCCATGCCCCCCGACTGAGGTGGGGTTACATGTCATGAAATCTGTCCCATTTGGTGAATGGACCAACAACAACTACTCGTCATAGGTACGGGTGGTATTCTAATTTTGTGGTCGAAGATTTGACAAGCATGGAAACTTCTGACTGCGGTTATGCAATCTTTGAACATTGTTTGCTAGAAGTAACCTGATTGTAAAATCTTTTGCACCGTATCATAACCAAATTGATGCCCCCCACATGCACCTGAATGACAATCATTCAGGACTTTTTTGGCCTCCTCATGGGTGAGGCACCTTCGCAAAATTGTATTGATACCGCAACGGTAAAGTGTATCACTGACAATCATGTAGTCTTTTTCTTGGTATCGAGTATGTCATTGTTCTGAGCGAGAGGTGTTAGGCCTATATGTTTGGATTTGGAGATAGATGATTATATCTCCATACCACGAATCACTCGACGATATCAGAAACAAAGATTCATCCACGATTGATGCTTTGGATGTTGAATTGTTGGACAACGATGGGAAGTTGCATAGTAACTCCGTGAAAACCAAAGATTTCTTTGATTTGGATTTTACTAATTCTAGATCAAACTCTTGCAAAATGGCTATCCATTTCGAATATTTTCCCCCAAGTAACTGATGCGACATAATGTAAGTCATAGGGTTGCAATGTGACAAAATGGTTATTTTGCGAAAGAGGATATAGTGTCGAAATATCTGTACTGCTTGAACAACTGCAAGAGCCAGATTTTCAACATAGGAGTACTTGCTCTTTGTATCATTTAAGTTTTGACTTAAATAATAGATAGGGTTTTCAATTCCATGTCTTCTTGAACTAAAACCATTCCGATGGTCATATCTGCCACAACTAGATACATATTAAAGTCTTTTTGATAGTTAGGAGCGTACATTAATGATGCTTTTATTAGGGATTCCTTTAGAGCATCAAAGGAAGCTTGTGCAACCTGATCCCAGTTCAAGGGCACTTCTTTTTTCAAAATATGTGTATAACCTTTAGCAAGTTTGGTGTAATTTTGAATGGACCTCCTAAGAAAGTTTGTTTTCCCTAAAAGTTTATGAATCTGAAGCAAATTTGAAGGTGGAGGCATATAGATGATTGCCTAAAACTTACATGGGTCGAGACGAATCCCATCCTTTGAAACCACAAAGCCAAGTAGACGACCAAAACTGACACAAAACACACACTTGTGTGGATTGAGTCGTATGTTGTAGTGTCAACAATGTAGAAATATAGCTCTCAAATGCTGCAGATGATTAGTCCGCTTTCGCGAATGAGCCAATAGATAATCGAGATATGGTTGAACAATGTTCTTGATGTCATGGAAGGCATAATTCATAGCCCTCTGAAAATTTGCCCATGCGTTCTTTAAACTGAAAGGTAACTTGTGGTACGTGAATGAGCCCCACGGGCATATAAATGTAGTCTTCGACTGGTCTTATGGGTGGATATTAATTTGATTATACCTGGAAAATCCATCCATGAATGAAAAGATTTCATATCCGGTGCATTCATCAATTATCTGGTCGATGAAGGGTGTAGGGTAGTTGTCCTTTGGACAAGCTTGATTTACATCCCTGTCATCAATGCACACTCTAATTGTTCCTTGTTTTTTCATCATAGGAACAATATTCGATACCCAATCAGTTAGAGGAACTAGGTAAATGAAATCAGCAAGTAAAAGTTTTTCAACTTCTGCCTTGATGGCAGCGGCTTTCTTCGGGTGCACCTGTCGAAGCAGTTGTCATACCGGTTTGACATCTGGATACATCTTGATTTCATGTTCAACTATGCTCAAGTCAATGCCTGGCATTTCTTCATATGACCATGCAAAGACATCTATGAACTAGCGAAAGAGAGCGCAATACATTTCCAGTTCTGAAGAAGAGCAAGATTTGCTGACATGAATATTCTCTACAACATCTAGTTTGGTCGAGATATTTATGGCAATAGTTTCTTCAATATTGGACATATTTCGCTCGTAATCCACCGTATTTACAGTATTTGATAGAAAATAAAAAACTGAAGGATGATTAAGGTCTCTGGAAAAATCTTCGTGGTAATTCGGAAGATGGGAACAATGGTGGTAATCTTCCCATGGTGCCTCTCCTATCATCATTGACTGAACAATTCCTTCATGTATAGATTGTACATGCGACCAAGGATCTGATGAGGTACCATATTCCTTAGACCTATCTATCCAAACACTCGATGAGCATTGATTTGGGTTTGCCGCCAGGCCAAGAAAATTGATTGCTACAAAATTTCTATTGGGCTTGGAGGTAATACCTGGTAGTGATCCATGTTAACAAAATTTCCGGAAATCTTCTGAATCGTTGTAGATATAGAAGATATCATATTGCAGGTTTCCACCATGGACACTTCCACCAGATTATTTGGAGGTGGTAGGGAAAAATTACCCATTAAGGTAGGGCCTTTTAGGAGGCCTACTCTGATATTTTGAAGCGATTGAGAGCTTCCATGAATCATTGGAATGCTTCCCGTAACTTGTGAACTGTTGGGGAGGAAGGTTTGTTAATCAACGATTGTAATTCCTCCTTGAAAAGGAAATGAAATCCTTCTAAAGTATGTTGACAGAACTGCAGCCATAGCATAAATCCAGGCCCTTCTCAGTACGATATTGTAATCGAGGTTTCCATTGATAACTTCGACGTCAATTTCTACTGTCTTGCCCCCCAATTCAACTTGCAAGTTACTTAAAATCCCATACGGGGTGTATTTTCATCCATCGAATGCTTTTAATGTCATTGACGATCGCAACAAGGGTGGTGATTCTAAATTTTTCCAGCAACTCATTGAGATAATGCATGTAGATGCCCCCTCATCAATAATTGTTTGATGAACAGTTTCATTGAGGGCTTTCACTTGGATGAGGAAAGCAAGTTGAGCTAGTAACTGAGGTTTGTATCCTTTATGATTAAAGACCACAAGATTGGAATCTGCTGGGTCACCTATTGCTGATAATAGAGCCTGCTTTTGGGAGGGGAAATTTTGTAGTACTTCAAGTGTCAACATAGCATATGGTGATTGGGCCAGATTCTCTACAATATTATAATTTTGTGTTGCTCAAGCACAAGGATTAAATGTCGATTTGTGTACTACTCCCTTTGGCGGCTTTATCGTTAGCTCAAGAATGATGGGTGGTGCAACTTCGGTTGAAGTTGTTGTCGAACTACTAGGTTGATCTGCAACCTTGTTGCTCGACAACTGTGGATTCTCGTAATCTCTTTTCCTTGTCGATATCAAAGCAACATTTTATTGTTTTGAAATGGGAAACATAAGAACTTGGGATGGGGAAGCATTGTTGCTAGCAGCCAGACTGGTTTCTAGATTTGGAAATGGATTGGTCAATATCGCTGAGGTTTTTGAACACTTGAAGAACTTCTTAATCTCAGCTTTATGCGGACAATCTCTCGTCCAATGGTCCTCATCGCATATGAGACATGGTCAATTAGGTTTCATTTACCCATAAGGTTGTTTAGAAGATTTTTTAGGAGATGAATCATCTTGTTTCTTCTTTTTTCCTTTCTTTTTCTTCTTACCCCCTAGTTGCTTCGGTTCTTTGCATTTGTCGGTCGATATGGCATTAACCTCCAAGGCAGGAAGTTTGTCATTTGCCTTTTTACTGGAAACTGCAAGGGCTTTACCAGATGGGGCCTTCGCAGTTTGCGTACTTGAGGTACCAATCACATTGTTGCCAGCATGAGAGTCCCTGTTCGATTTAGGAGGAGGAGGAATGGAAAACTTTGGTCTAGGAGCATCAGGAATTTTGTCGTAGAGCATGCCAGTTTGAGTATAGATCTTGCTCTTCAGTGACAACTCCTCCCTTGGCCACATCTTTTGTAATAGAAGGTAACAATGAATTAATAAACCATTCAGCTAACAAATGATCAGGAACATATGTCTTTACCATTCTACGACGACGTCACCACTCATGAATATTATCAGATATGTGAGTGGTTGTCGTATGCTTAAAATTGGTAAGAAGCTCCATTCCTATTTCATACCTAATGGGTAACTGAAAATGGGTTAAAAAGGTGGTGGCAAGGGTTCTAAAGTTATCGAATGAAGCCCTAGGAAATTCGATGCACCATTTTGCTACCAGACCAGTTAACGTTCGCTGAAAAAGGCGAAGCCTAATCGAATCATCATTGAGAGTGTTGGATGAACACCACAGATGAAAGGTCATCACATGATTCGATGGATATTCACCCGGATTTCCATTGAATTTAGGAATATCTGATGGAATTTTATGAGGAATCGTTGGCCACCATGGGGCATAAGCAACTGGATCATTTGTTAGCCAACTCAGATCTGGTAATTCTAAAGTTGCTATGAAAGGAAACTGTTGATTCAGGTTTGGCGAAGCATACCCAGGATAAGATGGGATTGCTTGAGCCATGGTTCTTTGCATACCAACATAATGTATTTGATGTTGATAACTTTGATAAGGTTGATGGGCATAACAATTATAATATGATTATTGGTAACCGTTTTGAATATACAACTGCCCATTACCTGCAAAGCTTTGTTGCTCAAGTCCTCGGTAAGCTTGTTAGAATGATGTTGTTGATATTGCACCAGCCATGGCTGTGAGACCATTTACTGTTATCCAGTACTGGATGTTTGACCAAGACGAGGGGTTATAGTACCCATTTGAGCCTGAGTCTCTTTAGTTAAGGAGCCACTAATTGGAAGTTGTGATTGAGTCGCGGAGACAAGAGGCTATTATATTATGACCTGAGAGACTGGAGGTTGACATACAACAGGCAGTGCTTGTACTTGCGACACCGTCACAATATCCAGTGTAGTGGGAATGTTTGACAGAGGTTGATTTTGTTACACTAAATATACAACTCTTGGCTGTTGAGGTAGTATTGGTACCCAACCACTGGATGTGATTCTACCTTGACCCAAATTCTGTTGTGAACTCTCATATGGTTGTTCTCCCAGAGGGAATAATGAAAAGGCATACTGCCCCCCATATGGCAGCAATCCAATGTTCAAAGGGAAAATTGGCCTTTGGAGACTGGACTGCCCAAATTGATACTATTGTGAAGGATCAATTTGCTGAGACTCAACATAAGAAGTTCCAGATAAGGTTTCGAATGAACAAATAGGAATAGACCATACTGTCGAAACAATCCCTGGGTGGACTCCATCTAGTGGTTGAGAACTAGTTGGGACAGATGGTACACCAACGAACATTGTTAGAGTGGCGGTAGGAGGTTTTTCTGCTACTGTATCGAATGACACACTCCTAGATGTCGATGGTTGTTCAGACATATCAAGTCTATCCAAACGATTTCCTAGCGATTCTATAGGAACTTGCGATGAAGGGTGACTAACTTCTATAGTAGAAGGATATAGGTGGATCCCAGTTCCAAAATGCAATGGAGTACTGGATGGAAGATCCTCCACAATCTCTTGTATAGCAATCAATCTAGGTGGAAGAGGTAGACTATCAGGTTCGTAAAATATTTTTGGTGTCGAAGAAGGTATAGACTCTGTAGCGACAGATGCTGGAGGGGTGACACCTTCCGAACCAGCCCTAGATGGAGTTGGTTCAGGAATAGAAGTGTTTATCGTTACACTAGGATCAATTTTGTCCTCTTGTAACTGCAGAACGTCTTCTGTAGAGGTAGGGATATGAGAAATAGTTGGAGTTACTAGAGTCTCTAAGGATGTTGAAACACAAGTTTCAAATAAACCAGGAGACTTTGACCTAGTTAAATGAGATCACTTGGCCCAGAATGGTTTTGTTTTTGGAGTCAAAGATGGTTGACTTATTAGTCTCCATGAACGACTGGGTTTCGATTGACTTTCTTCCATGATTGCGGATTACTTGATCAACTCAAAATAAAGAGGGGAAAATGTTATTCCGAATTAAATGAATTTTATGATGCTTTGACACAACTTGCTTTTTCAATTTTAAAGAGTCGAGAAAAAGCTAAAGATGATTCTAGTCACCTTCAATTTTTAATGAGCCTAAAGTGACAAGTGCTCAGATGGACCTTTTCTTTTAAGGAGTCTGAAAAGGAACGAAAGTGACTACTCTAGAAATCTAGACAGAGGTATTACCAAACCAATTGCAAAACTATAGAATACTTTTTATGTACAACAGTCAATCTGTTGGGTCCCTATAATACTAGTGATTACCCCATTACTATTGTAGTTATACCCCTTATTAATATTGTTGTGCCCCTATTGCCCCCATATTGTTATTACTGTGCCCCATAGAATCCCTCTATTGTTATTTTTGTGGCTTTATATTATTATTGTTAGGTCGGCTAGATTATATTGTGACTCCATAGACTCCTATATATAGAAAGGAGGTTTTGTCATTTGAATCATCCA
>APFE031602398.1:67498-128423 GCA_000404065.3 Pinus taeda
CATATTGTTATTACTGTGCCCCATAGAATCCCTCTATTGTTATTTTTGTGGCTTTATATTATTATTGTTAGGTCGGCTAGATTATATTGTAACTCCTTAGACTCCTATATATAGAAATGAGGTTTTTTCACTTGAATCATCCAAGAATTGTTCATTTATGTAATGTAAAGGAGGTTGCCCCCTCGAAGAGGCTAAATTCTAAGGCGTTGATCTAACTTTTCTATCTTTTCTTGAGCTGGTTTTGATAACACAATCTTCCTGAATGTTGTGTTCAGTGCATTGTGATCGATAGGGCGGAAGACATGGCTTCCTAAGGATAAAGGATATAGCCTATTGTGGTCTCCCAATATATACTCAATGGTACATGGGAGCACAAGTCCGTACTAGCACTTGTATCAAAGAGGAGGAATCACCCAACCTACGATGAAAACAATAGTTACCAGGCTTTACGATGCTGGAATACATCTCTAGCCTAGACTTCTAGATGTTGTGTGTCAGGTTCCAAAGTGTTTTTATGTTCATTGAGGTTTATTTTATAGTTGATCTTTCTTAAGAAGTTTGCCTTTAAGGTTCACCACATGATGCAGATATACAATTCCTAAATATGCAATCTAAGAGGATAAACAGCCGTTTACTTTCTTTTAGCAATGAAAATCATAGATACTAAGGAAAGAGAAATAAAATTCTTTCAACATAGAGTAGAGAGCACACACTAAGATGCACTGTCCTAAATCAATTTCCACATGCAGTCTAAATGCAAATGCACATGCATGTATTTGTTTTCCAGTTTCCTTAATGTGAGAATGACAAAAAGAAAACTAAGTACAGATCTGAATTATCTTTCCTCAAAGTGACACTTTAGAAATTTCTTTTCGAAAACAAAAGGAAGATTTAGATGACACTTTCAATTTCGACTTGAAAACTGCTTTCGACACTTCAAAGAATTGGTGATTCAAATAAAATAAAATGGAAAAAGTGTAATCAACTATCTAAAAGAGGAAGACTTTATGACACTCTTTTCTTTGACTGAAAATGACACTTGCGACACTTTCAAATCAAATGACAACAATTCGATTAAGCTATTGTTTGCAAATGAGAACTGTAAATGATGAAAAATACATAAAAAAAACATTCACAATTCTTTGTCAATGGAGGCTGAATAATGCAAAGGAAGAGAATTTAAATAGTGATACACTGATCATAGATAACAAAACTACTGAATAGAGCTGAAAACAATGAAGGAAAAACCAAAATATGGAGGCAGAAACAATCGTATTCAATCATTGCACCTGTAACACAGGGAAACAAGGATGCATCTCACCTGCAACACACGGGAGGTGCGATGCATCCAGGTTGCCAATGAGAGACAATGCGATGGTCCAGGGACGAGACTGAGCTTGGTTTTCACTCACAATTTGTAGCTAAGTTTAGGGATTTAAGCTGAGCTAATGATAGATAGTAAACACAAAGTATAGGGGCTGATCTAATGAGGTTATTTGAACTACCACCAGGACACTTAGGATGTTTGCAAGTCAGATGTTTAGTTCATAAACTAACCTAGAGATTGACTGAAGCAACATTGATCTACTTTGCAGTTGCATAGCAAAAGAAGTTCGAAGGCTAGATGGCTTAACTTCAGGCTCTGTCTGTAGTTTATAAAGCAAACAATAGTGAATAACAATCAAACTATTCACTCCCGAGCAGAGTCGCCATTTTGTTATCGGGAAAACTAGTGTCCATTCAAAGCTGCTAGTCCCACTAAGATGAGTAGCTATCTTAGAAACAAACAAAATAAAGTCACTTGTGTTTTCCTTTATGAGAGATAGATGAGAGAGAAGCATAGAGTACCAACCTTAGTCTTTCACTTGGCTCCTTGCTTGTTTCCTCCCCCCTTTGACAGAGCTTCACTACTCTTTCCTCACTTGTCCTGCTTCAAAGAACACCTGTAGAGTCAAAGTAGCATAATACCATCAAAGCATAGAGATCTATAACCATAAACAATATAGGATCATATGTATATTAACCATACAAATGCATACACCAATACAAGATTCAGAAATATACAAGAATATGGCAGAAAACTCAAATAGCTTTATTGATAGAAGTAGTAGAAGAGAAGATTACAATCCAACGGTCTGACCCGGCGCCATCCTCCCAGCATGAAAGCCCTCTTCACCTCATGAAAAGCTAGGTCACCCAACACTACAATGATTCACAAAGAAACCAACAACACTTCCCTACAAAAATACCAATTCCCCCCCCACCCCCTGGATCTCTAGGATGAGGGATCCATATATAGATATTTGCAGGTGGGTGAGTCAGTTTCTGGGATTTTGATTAGTGTCATTTCACTACTAGTTCTTGGTTCCACTTGGATATTTCATGATCTCTTACTCATCCTTTGGGCGAATTCAGAGAGGAAAGTGTCAAATGAGTAGTTTCTATAAGATTCTCTGGGTTTCCACCTAGGAAACTACCTCTGCCATTTGTCTGCTCTCGCTCATCTCACCCTACAGAAGGGATTTTTAATATGCATTGCACCCTTTGCATGTGACAGGTGAGATGCATCACACCCTCAGCATGGAGCAGTCTTTATTGTCCAGTTTTGACCGGTTCTAAGTAGTTTTTCAGGGAGAACTTTTGGGAAATGATGTAATCGGTTGACCTTGTTCCTTTAGGGTATGAAAGAAAAATTTTAGGGGTTTAGAATCCCTTGGTTTATGGACATATGTGATTGGGGTTGCCGTGCCAAAATATGTCTGTAACACTATGTTGTAGCTTGATAAAGAACATGTTGTACGCTGTTGAGGTAGGAGCTTCTTGTGGGTTGTAGTCTATAGAAAATTTGTGGGAGTTGGAGCTTCCTTTGAGGTAGGAGCCTCTTTTAGTTTGTAGCCTACAAAAATATGATGTAACAAGGAGTAGCAACTTTCCTTCACATCACTTTAAGCCTAAAATTTGTGGTTTTCTCCTGTTGGGGTTTCCACTTATATATGGTGTATTCATGTGTTGGTTCTTAAATGTTGAGTGAATGTTCTTGAATTCTTGATAAGTATATATACAAATTTATCTCTCTAACACCTTCAAAAGGAATGAAATAATAATCGAGAATATTCATAAACCATTAGCCACATAAGAAGAAAATTAAGTTGAGCAAAAAGTAAAGTTTTTAAATTACTAATTCACCCCCCATCGGTAATTTCCAAACATAAACTTATGGTATTAGAGTTAAGTTCCTTTAGGAGCCGTCTAATAACTAGAAGGAGGTCCTACATCAATAAAATGGCTAGTAAAGAAGGATGCTCAACAAATAAAGCCCCTGTATTTAATGGTACAAACTATGCCTTATGGAAAGTGATAATGAAGACATATTTAATTTGTCTTGGAGTAGAAGTTTGGGTTGTTGTTACAGTAGGGTATCAAGAACAAAAGGAAAAAACTAATGACAAATATGCCAAATTGGATTTTATGGCTAATGCAAAAACTATGAATGCACTTTTGAGTGGTCTATGTGAATTTGAATTTATTAAAGTAATGCATTGTCAAACAACCAAATATTTATGGGTTAAATTAGAAAATATTGATAAAGGGGATAAAAAGGTAAATATGGCCAAATTAAAAGTATATAGCACATAGTTTGAGACCTTAAAAATGAATGAAGATGATGATATAGCTAAATTATTTTTAAGAGTTTATGAAGTCATAAATGTCATGATGGATCTAGGAGAAACAATCAAAGAAAGTGTAATAGCTCAGAAAATATTGAGGTCATTACCTTGTAAATTGAATCCTAAGGTTTCAACTATAGAAGAGACAAAACACTTTGGGACTTTGAACAATGATCAACTACTTCGTTCTTTGACAACATATGAGATGAGAATTCCAAAAGGGAAGCCAGTCACTAGAGAGGAATCTTTCAAGGAAGACAATTCCATAGAAGGAAAGGAATGTTCATGTTTAGGCTATGATGAAGAAGAAGCAAAATTTGTTAGAAGGTCGAAGAAAAGTACAGGTAAGTACAAAGGAAAACTTCCATTTAAGTGTTTTAATTGTGAAAGAGTGGGGCATTATGCCTCAAAATGTGTTTACAAGAAATAATAAAATCAACCTAAAGGGAAAGAGAAGAACAAGTCTAATAAAATGCAGAAAAATAAAAAGTTTAAAAGAAAAATATTTTATGTTTAAGAAGATAACAATGTATCCGAAAGTTCCAATGAATACTCTAGTGAACATGGAACTAGTGAATTCATGTTGATGGCCTTGGAAAAACTTGAAAAAGATTTCGAGGAATATGAAGAAGAAGAGGAATGTGAGGTAGATCATGAAGGGGAGTCAACCAACGCCCTGGATGAAATAGAAAGGCTTAAACTAAAGAATAGAAAGCAGAAAGAGATACTATTGAAACATGTAAAAGAAGAATCAAATTCAAAAGACCTTATCAAATTGCAAGTTGAAGTTGAAGAAGCAAAGAAGGTGGAAGACATTTTGATGCAGAAAATAAAAGAGAAGTTCCAGGAGTGTGAAAGAATAAATAAGAGGTGGTAAGTCTAAAGAAGAGGCTAGAGAAGGCAAAAATTGAATTAAACGTGAATATTCAACAGATAAAAGGGTTTGAAAAGCTAGATGTAATATTAAATGCTCAAAGGTCTCCACTCATAAAGACGAGGTTAGGTTATGAAGGAGAATCCAATGATCCAAGGTAGAAGATAAAAGGACAATCACTTTTGTAAAAGCTATTAGGGGAGGGAATCATAGTTCACATTAATCTAAGAATGAAAATTTTAGCAACATTTCAACATCAAATGAATAATTGCAATGAAACACTTCCAAAAAAGTACAAAAGACAAAATGAATGGACAATCAAACAAAAAACTATCAGAGACCATAATTCTTCAAGAGATAGGATCATCAAATGTCAAGATGGTTATATTATCAAACAACATCCACTACCAAGTACATATATTTTTTCTGTGTATATATTTATTCTTGTAAAAATTTTGGGCATAAAGCCATAGATTTTAGAACTTATGTCATAAGAAATGATCTAGGAAATTCTATGAAGTAACACTAATAATGGATTAAAAAACATCAAAACAAACATGAATCTACACAAAAATGCATTTCAACCTCTCCTTGATATTGTTGAATGTTTCTATTGTCACAACTTTGGACACAAGTCATTTGAATATCATCTTAAAGACAATAGATTATCATTTCATAATAATTATATAACAAATGGATGCATGTAATGGAGAAGGAAGAAAAGAAACATTATAAGTGTTACCTAGTTTTGTATGCTCAAGAAAAAAGCATTAAATGGTACATGGATAGTGGTTTCTCTAGACATATGACATGAGATAAAATTAATTATGTAATCCTCGATGAAAATAAAAATTAGAATGTCACATTCGGTAATGACAAAGCAGGAATAATTAGAGGAAAGGCAAGAATTAGTCTGAATAATGGAGGAGGGAAGGATCAAGACATACTGTTTCTAGATGGTCTAAAACATAATCTGTTGAGTGTAAGTCAGATGTGTGACAAAGGTTGTGATGTTCTCTTAAGAGCTCAAGACTATGAAATTAGATCAATAACTACTAGGAAGAGTATGGCTAAAGGAGTTCGAACAAAGAATAATTAATATATATTGAAGGAAGAGAGTGAATAACGCTACATCAGTAAACAATATGAATCGTGGCTATGGCATAGGAGATTGGGGCATCTCAATTTTGATCACATCATCAAGATTAGTAAGAAGAGAGAAGTTAGAGATATACCAACAATAAAGAAGCCTCAAAAGACTATCTGCAAGTTATATCAAATGGGAAAACAAACACGAACATCACTCAAATTCAAAGAAGAACTATCAAGTAGTAATCCTTTATAGCTAGTTCATATGGATTTGTGTTGGCCTTTTAGAATAGATGCACCAAGAGGAGAAAAACATTTCATGCTGATAATTGATGAATATTTGAGATTGACATGGGTGGAATTTCTTAGAAATAAGATAGAAACATTTGAGAAGTTAAAAATATTCAAGGCACTAGCAGAAAACCAAACAAGGTGTAAGATAAAGTGCCTAAGGTCAGATAGAGGAGGTGAATTTACTTCAGATGAGTTTGTAGACCTATGTGATGAACTTGTCATAAAATGACAATATACTATTACAGACACAACTCAACATAATGGAGTTTCAGAGAGAAAAAGGAAATCTGTTCAAAAAATGACTAGAGCCATGATGCAAGAAAGAAACATTCCTTGAACCTATTGGACAAAAGCAGTACATACAACAGTACATATTCTCAATAAGGCACATCTCAGACCAAATGTTGATAAGAAACCTTATGAATTGTGGCAAGGTAAGCCAACTTCAATCAAACATTTTAAAGTATTTGGGAGTAAATGTTATATCAAAAATAATGATGAAAAACTAGGAAAGTTTGATTCTCAATTAGATGAGGGAATATTTTTGGGATATTCATCAAATATTAAGGGATACAAATGTTATAATAAAATACTTCATAAGATTGTGGAATGCATAGATGAAAATTTTGACGAAGAGTTACCTCATAAGAACAAGACCATAGGTTTTATCAATCCTCCAAATCATCATCATTATGAGAGTAAATAAAATAAAGTACAAGATGAAGAATTAGAAAATATAGAGAAAAATCAAAAGTTCTGTTGGCTTAGTGGGTCTTGACCCAGGTTTAGATTTAGTTGCGGCAAAAAAAACCCTACACTACTAGCCCTTTCAGCATCAACTTGCGTAGTGCGGACTGAAGTCTCACCTGAAGTAGTATGGGGGGATGTTAGAACCAAGTTTCCACATCCAGATATTAGTGTGATGTCTCTTTATGCTCTAGATCTACCTTCGCACAGATCTACAAACCCTTAGGTCTTGGTACTGTAACTTACTTCGAGCACAACTTAGACCTTTGTGAAGGTTTATGATCAACTTTTGCAGACATTGAATGGATGATTTATCTACCTACATGCATTGTAAATCATCCTCAAGTCGGAATCTACTCAGATCTACTTAAGTGCTTAATAAGTGTAACATAATGTATTATGATCTTCGCACAAATACTTAACATGTATTGCATTCAGTTAGTAAGACTTATCCAGTAGGTTTGTGCATCAATACATTATTATTTCATAAAAAACACTACTTTATCACAAAATATAGCACAAACATAAACAACAGAAGAAAATGGATAAATACATGATTTTTTCCAACAATCTTCTTTATTGATATTCAATGTAGGGTTACAACCTCAAAACTTCCCTATGCACTCAGCTACAGGGGCCCACGCAGTCAGCTGTGGACACTACTCAAGGCCTCCACACACTTAGCTGCAGAGCCTTTTCCTCCTCTAGGACTTACTTCTCTGTGCTATCTTCCTAAGACTTCATCTGTCCATACCCATAGATCTAGACATAGATATCGATTCCCCTTAGACTCGCTATGACACACTTATTTATACAATCCCATGGTTCGCGGACCATGGGTAGATCTCAAAACTGACTCAACTTTACATAAATGAGGGTAGAAACCCTTTTTGACTCCTAACTACCTACATGCTCTGCATCCACAACTCACTAAGACTTTACATCTTTTCATCAAAATTTACAACAAAACTTGGGTTTCTAACCCCAAAACTAACCCAGGGGACCCCATCCCAATAGGCCCCCAGCACAAAGGTCGTGACTCGCCCTCGAGTCACTCGGCTAGCATGGTGATATTTCTGCGAAGATTGCCCAGCTCTACCTGCACAAATGCGACCTTAGCAACACTTTGTGTTGCGACCTTCTTGACTTTCTCGACGAGATACTCGTAGCTAGTCCTTCCTCGACCAACTTTATCTTTTGCTGAGTCATCTACAAGCCCGTAATATTTTCCTGAGTGTTGATGGTAACTTGGTAAGCCTCATCTAAATAAGGTCCCAACCTTACTTAAGCATGACTTCCTTCCTCTGAGTTGCTTCAACCTATGCGTGAATCTATTGCCCCTCCTACAACTTGGCGTGGCGCTGTGTTGGAGCAATTGAGCACACCGTGACCCTGACCTCATCATACTATTGTTAGAGATCATGAACCTCTATATTGAACATTTGCAAGTTTGGGTCATCTTGCAGAGTCATGACCAATTCCATAGCCTGCTTGAATAAGGTCGAGTAGTCTACTACTACGGCATTCAACGTGGCCATTCCTTCTCTAGTCATAGCTTCGTGTTGCTCCCTGAATTCGGATGGAGTCAACGGTTGTGATTTGAGATGTAGCTTTGTGATCTTCATGTTGAGTTCAAATTGAACTCTCACAACCTCTGCCTTTTCCTTGCTGATGCCTGTAGCTAACTTTCTCATCTTGGCCTCAGGTTGTGCATCCTTGGGTATGTGCAACTCCGTCACTGTTCTACATGCTTCCACTACCACAACTGCCATCTTGGAGATCTATGCCTATATAGTATCCATTTCTTTCAGGGCTTATGCCTTTTCAGTGAACATTTGTTCATTGTTCACTAGGTACTCACTAATTAAACTAAGAGCACACTGCTCCCAAGCTCGCAATTCCACTGTCACTCCTGTCTGTAGCGCATGAAGAAATTCGTTGTGGAGTGCTGTAACATTTAGGCCGATGTTCTTAAGGGTACTAATGATAATCTTGTCATCAATCGATTCTGTGCTCATGGACCCATTTGGGAGAGCAATTTTTCTAAGGTCCACTATTCTTACCAGTTCTATAGCTTGGCTTGTCCCCAATGCTAGGCTCGTTTATGCAGTGCTCACTTGACTTGCACCCACCTGTATCCTGCTAGTTTAGATCTGTAGTTTGTGCACATCCTTTTGAACATTTCCTAGAAACTATATGTACTGTTTCTCGAATTGCTACAATAGTTTGGTTGTAGCATCACGCACATTGTCATCAATCTCATTGAGATCGCCATCTGCCAAGGTTATCGGATCCATCTACATTTTGGCCGATTTTGGTTTCTTGTGGGAACCCTCTTGCTGCAAATATCTATGCTTCCTGAGCCGAAATAGGGTGTTCTACCCCTCATTTACACCTCCACCCTCCTCAGATTTCTCTTCCTCCTCAGCTTTGGGTGAAGGGGATTTGCCACTTCACTCAGAGTTGCATTGTTCTTGTTCAACCTAATCCTTTTCAGCACGCTCCTTTTCCATGTGAACCTTCTCTTCAGCTTCCTTCTTTCACTACGCAACCAACTTTTGCGCCCCCTATTTTGTTGTATCCTTCTTTTTCTTCTCAGATGATCTGCTCCTCGCTCCCTTACTGGTACCTGCATCCAATTTAGATGGGGCATGCCAATCTACTATCCAACACTTGATGAACTCCTAGATGGCATCGTCGGTGACCAAATACGTTAAATCAAACCACTTCTACTATGGGTCCTTCCACGCTTGAATGTAGACGCGGTGGAAATTTTCCTTGAGCGCAATGTACACAGATAGATGCTCATACAAGGTTTGGGACAACCTTGGGTGTTGGTTGATGGCCATGTGGAAGCTTTCTTCCATCAAAACCCAGAAAATATTTGTTTCTATGACCCACACTGGGTCCTTCATGGCCTATAGGGAGGTGAACTATGCGGCCTTTGGCAATCCTTCCTTCAACAGAGGAAACTGACTATCCTTCGGTAGCCCCCATGCAACTAACACAATGGAGAGCAGAAACCACATGTAGTGGAAGGGCTTGCTCTGATCTTGTGCCTCGTGACAATTTGCAAGGAATTCACTATGTAAGTATCTCAATCAGCTAAACTACACGCCCTTAACACATTGTGCAACTAACGATACCACAGGCACCAGAACCTTGTTTGCCACTTCATCATAACCTTTCCAACCAGTATTTGGTTGGCAATATTTACAGTGAGATCATTGATGGACGTGATGGAATAACCGCACGACTTCTTTACAAGGTCAAACTCCTTCTTCATCTTCTCCACCAAGTCTCTTTCTCCTACCTTTCTACCAAACTCCTTGGCTGGATTCAAACCCTCATGTGGCAGGTGCATGATCCTATGGATGAGCATGTCCTTGATCGGTATAGGTGCGCCAAGCCATAAGAACCCATCGTGCATGAGAGTAAGTAAATGTCACACACAAGTGGTGTTAATATTAGTACGGTGATAGTGGGACACCCACAACAGGTTCAACAACCCGAAGTTATCCACTCCACAGATCCATTCAACCGTTTCCAATTCATTGACATCTATGTCTGGGTAGTACACTCACCTCATATAATTATCTGTTACGAGGTGAGGGAACTGCTCATGGTTGGCCAGGTCCCAATCCTCCATTTTTAACAGGGGAATCTGTGCAAGGTGCGGACCTTCAAAGGTCATTTTCTTCGATAATAGGGGCATATGAATGAGGAACTTATCCGAGTCTCGGTCCTTGGGGACCTTCACCTTCCCTTTTCACAGAGGGATATATTCAGGCAACTTGGTAATGGGCTCTGCTCCCTCAATGTCTATATCCTCGGTGCCCTATTTAGCTTCCAAATCCACAACCTTCTCAGGCTTATTGACCTTTTTCTGCATCTCAACAGAAGTATGTTTCCTAGGCAACTTGCGCACTGGCACCAACCTCTTCTGCTTGTGTTTCCTTGTCTTCTAGGTTTCTTGCACAGGTGTCAGCTTTAGCCTAGGCGACCTTGGTGCCATAGGCATAGGAGCTGGAGCTTCCATGCTCACTACATCTAGAACAACTCCTTTAGAGGCAACAGTTCCTCCAGTACTTGCAGTCTCAGTGGGGCCTGGTCCTAACATGGTATCGTAGATGAATTTCTGAGTTAACTTTGGTAAATGATCAAAGACAGGGCTCACGACCAAATCCTTGAAGAATGCACAATTCATAAGCAGGAGACATCACAACTCAGAAACTCTAAGGGTGCAAAGTGTTCTCTGTTGGATTGGCATGCATAATTTATAGGGGGATTTCAATTCAAATCCGACTGTTCCCTCCAAAATTCATCCGTTAATGTTGTTTTTGCGACAAATATTCAAATATTTTAGCCCTAAATGCCACCTGCCCGCTCCTCTTAACCATCTCTTGTTTGTCAGATCATGAATAATGACTCCAACAATCATTTTTTGGCTATGTTGTATGGTATTTCCCTTCATTGCCAACTCCCTTTGCGCAACTTCTGGTACTGTAACATCGCCCTTTTGCACCCATCCCCCCTGCCACGTAGTCCCCTAAGCCGAGCAGTGTAGTTTATAGTCTCACACTTCCTTGCAGCTGCCTGGAGCACTAAGATTATCTTGCTGTCATATAGTCATTGAGCTAGATATCATGTATATGGCTTCAATCAACATCCATTTACCCTTCATGGAAAAGGTTCTCCATTTAGTTTTGCGAGCTGAACTGCGCCCCCATCTGTGAGCTCTTTGATGACATATGGCCCCAGCGAGTGCATCAGAAACTTTCCTGGAAACTTAAAGAACTTACTATCATATAATAAAACCAAATCATTTACCTTGAATGTGGGTAGCTTGATGTGTCAATCATGCCATGCCTTTTCACGTTCCTTCTATACTTGGTGATGGAATCAAACCAAGACTCTGTCAACCTCAAGCTCCATCAGCTGTGTGAGCCACTCTTCCAAGGTTTTGCAATCTGCCATCCCTGTGAAAGATGCTATGTGGACACTAGGCATGATATATTCCATAGGCATCATAACTTCTACGTCATAGACTAATCAGAAAGGTGTCTGACCTATTAGATTTTTGCAGGTAGTCCTATACACCCACAACACTACAGGTACATGTGCATCCCAGTCATTTCACTATGCATTGCAAATATTCATCAACGCATTCTCCAAGATCTTATTAAAATCCTAAAATCTTCCATTAGCTTGAGGATGATATAATGTGCTTTTCTGATGATAAACCTCGAACTCTTCAGTCAACACATGGATCGTTTCATTTAATAAATTCATGCCTTGATCATTCATTGACACTTTTGGGCAGCCAAACCTAGTTAACGCATACTCAAACAAGAATTTAGCTGTTGTGGCCCCTGTACAATCCTTCACAGGTTGTGCCTCCATAAATCTAGTCAAATACTCCGTCACAGTGATGATATAGTGCACACCTGTCTTCTTTCCTGGAGGCTAAATTGGCCCAACGAAATCAATTTCCCATTTTTCAAATGGATGCAATGATACTTGAGGATTTAATGGTAGCTCGTCCCTTTGTGATGGTCTGCCCATTCTTTGACATGAATCACATGACCTACAATATGATTTGGTATCTTTATGTAACGTAGGCCACCATAAACTCGCTCACAAGATTTTCTGCATTGTTTCCTTCCTTGCATAATGTCCTCCTGCAACCCATCCATGAGCTTCCACGAGGATGTTGTCCTGCTCAAAATCAGGCACATACCTTTGCAATATCTAATGAGCACACATCTTATACAAATGTCTAGCGATCACCAAAAAATCTACCATGCACACCATTAGATCTTTCTTTTGCTAGCTAGTATATCTTTTAGGAGTCGTTCTGGTGGTCAAAAAGTGGATAATATCCGCAAAATGATTATCTGTTACATGCACTATGAAGAGATGCATGTTGGGCAACCCTTCCTCCAAATTAGTAGGCTCCTCCCCTGTTTCAATCTGTGACAGATGGTTAGGTCCTACATTCAAGCTTCCTAGCTTCACAATTACCTCAAAGTAATATTCTTGAAATAAAAATAGCCATCTGCATATCTTCCACCCCAACAAAAGCTTATTGACTAGGTACTTCAACACAGAATGGTCTGTGCACATCTTGAAATGTCTTCCCAATAGATAGTGACTGAAATTTTTAAGTTTGTACACCAAGTCCAATCCTTTGTGCTCTGTCGTTGAGTAATTCTTCTCACTCTTTGATAATTTCTTAATCGAAAAGGCTATACAGTGATCCATCTCTCCTTCACTAGCCTATGTCAGTACTGCTCCCAAGGAAATACATGAGGCATCAACGTGCACATGGAATTCCCTCTTCTAATCCGGGAAGACCAAGATCAACATAGTGACCATATTTTATTTCAATACATCTAGACTACATTGACATTCTTCATCCCAACAAAATGTAGCATCCTTCTTCAATAGTTTCTCCATAGGTGCAGTAATCTGAGCATAAGACTTGATGAACTTTCGATAATATCCAATATGGCCCAGCATTGCGTGTAACTATTTAACACTTTTCGGGGCCTCCAAATTTACTATTACCATGATCTTAGTAGGGTCCACCATTAGTCCTTGCTTGCACACCACATAACCCATAAAAATTCCAAATGGGATGCTGAATAAGAAATTCTTCAAGTTCAGCGAGATCTGATATTTTCGACACGTATCCAACATTAAGCGTAGACTGACTACATGGCTCTTTGCTAACCCAAAAACTGTCCAGTCATCAAAATATACTTCCAACAATTTGTGAATAAACTCTTTGAACATCGTGATGACTACGCGAGAGAATATTGTTGGCGCATTCTTAAGTCCAAATGGCATCACCATAGACTGGAAACAACCCCATTCTGTCACAAAGGTTGTTTTGCTCCTGTCTTTTGGCGTGATCTTAATCTTATTGTACCTAGAGAACCCATCAGTGAATGAGTAGGCCTCCTGCCCTCCAACGTTGTCCAATACCTCGTCTATAAACAATTTCGGAAAGGGATCATGGACAAAGGCATCATTAAGATTTCTTAGATCAACACAAATCCTTATCTCCCCCTTCTATTTCTTTTCCCGAACCACCATTGGGCTTACCCAATCAGAATCTTCAACCGATTTGATGATGCTAGCCTCTAGTATCTTATGCAACTCTAAACAAACCTTTTCCTTGTATTTTGGATTAAGGCGGTATGGTATCTGCTTAATAGGCTTCGCGTCTAGCTTCAAAGTAATTTTAATCACCCCCAGGTCGCCTATGATGGCTTTCATGTCCAAAATTTTTGTAGGAGACAAATCTTAATATTCTTGAAGCAACTCAGAAACTTTATCCACCATGGCATCATCCCAATAATCTCCAATCATCTCAAATTTTGGCTCTACTTTAGTACCAATGTTCACTTGCCTAGTCTTCAACTATGTAGTGATGTCTAGGTTTTCTATCTGCAGACCTTAGACCTCATGATGACCTTCTGCCTATGGGATACTGATATTCCTTGGATCCTCATCCTCCCCTTCAACGGTCATATTATAGCATTCTAGCTTATGGCGTAGTTTGGTGCTTGAGTCTGGCTGAACCAACTTTAAAGGGTCCTGCGGTATTTTGAAGGTTGCTGCCTTAAAATATTATAGAGCTTCATCAATGCTTTCAAACCCATCCTCAAGTCATCAAGAATCCTTCCCTTAATATAACCACTCCGCGGTAACATGGCGAAGCTCCATTTCCAGGTACGAGTTCATAGGGATTATATCTAGAGTGTGACATAATAAGTGCACCCACTCTGGCTGCAATTCTATTCCGTAGACTTTAATCCATTTTGTCGAATTATTGCATGGATCATTTATCCCATCATATTTCTCAATTACTCGTGCTCTAGGATGACCAAATCGCAACCTCATCATCCTCCTATAATCGCGCCATTCATCAAAGTTGTCATTGTGCGTACCCCACCACCATGTGGGTGTAACGCACAACACCAAATCCGGTGCTTGGAAGAAATGATCCTCATGGAATTCTCATTCAAAGGCATCCAAAAATTTATCTACATTAGTTAAACCATCATAATAAGGTAAATTTATTACCTTTGACGATACACAGTGCAACGCTTTAGTCATTATGTTGCAGCACAATGTAGATACTTCATGCAACCTATTTTGCTAGTGCTCCAACTCTTCATCTGAATCTGAGGTACAGGAGCTTTCACGATCCCATGAAATCCATTCATCAACTGTCATATTAATCCAATGCCGGTCTTGCACTTTTATTTTGTAGATGAGATCCAAATCATCATCACTTTCTTTATAGTCACAGACCGGTTCAATATAGTGCAGTCCTTCTACAAGGTCAAATGGTAATACAATGTGGAGCAATTTCCTTTCAAATGACATTGTCTTCTTCTTCAAGTTGACGACTCCATTCATATCAATGGCCCAATCAATTCTGAGGAGCACGAGATATGGATTAATATTATCAACGATCTATATTACTTCAAAATCAGCTAGTGCACTCACACCTTCTATACCTATGGTGACTCCATGCAGTCATCCCATAGGGATAATCTTCTGCTGGTTTGTCATTCTCAGTTGAATTAGATACCACTATAGCACAGGTCTCCCCATTCTCTCCCATGTCTGTTTAGGAAAAACATTTGCGTCAAATCCAAAATCCAAAATAACTTGGTCCATTCCATAATCTCCTATCTAGTGTGCAGTGAGCCTCATCGCGTGCCCTGTTCTTGCCTTATGTTTGCCAATCTTTCTCACTACGTGATGTCCATCAAGAGTATTTTCCTTACCAACACACTTGTTTATCAACTGTTGTAGCCCCTTCACATCCTTTCTATCACACAACAGTTTCATATAGGTCTCCAAGAACGTGGTGAGTACAAAGGGATCAATCTCTGTGGGTGCACCGGTTTCTGGTAGTTTGTTGTGGTTGCCTCAGGTGGATGCCTTAGCGAAGCTTTTCTGCACCTCCATAAACATCTCCTTCGCACATTCTAAATTGAAGCCAGCTTCCTTTTCTGGGGCCTTGCAGACCCACCCATTCTCTTTAGGTTGTTTTCCTTTATCTTCACTAGTCGTTATTCCAATTCTCAGCATGATATTCACATTTGGATCTTCCTCGCAGGGCTCAGCCATCATCATTTGTAAGTTTTGGGTAAGCTTCTGAGGCTGCACCTTCTTCTCCTGCATCTTAGCTATTAATACATGACATTCTTCTATTGTGTGGTCAAACTGAGTGTAATATTGACTTGATGAACATGTCAGATTCTGACACTCCCACATGTAGTACCCCGATGTCCCACAATTATAGCAAATAACCTGTCCACGACCTCTACTAGGTTCCCCTTCTCCTTAGCCTTGTCCACACCCCTGATATCCTCCATGCACTCCCACAACACCCTAATTTGGAGGCCGAGTTTCTGCTTGCATTTGATACGTAGACGTTATTTCCATCATTAGTTCGTAGCTACAGTAATGGCGCTCATTGTGGCCCACCAATTTGTAGAAATCACAGAACAATTGTTGTGGTGTTTGTAGAAACTTTTGCAGCAAATGACAATTATATGTTACATGTTTTCCAGCCACTTGACAAATGGTGCACCATAGCGCGGACCCTGCACTTGGTCATACTCGAGCTTCCTACCTCAGGGGCATGTATCCCCCCCATAATATAATTCGTGAAGACATGGTAGTGGTCTTTATCATGCCCTTAGCTCTTACACTTGAGGAACCAAACTTCCTCGTGGAGCTCTGACCTAACCCCCTTTTCTTTTTTCAGGCTCTGCAATTCCAAGCAAAGTTTCTGCAACTGCGAGTGAATTTGCTGAACTCCCAAATTCTGGTCCTGAATAGGTGTTTCATGCAACCTCATCATGATTTCCAGGGCTTCTGCTTGAGTCTGTATCTTCTTCTATGATAAAGAAATTCTCAGGTCGGGAAAAAGTGAGGCTATAAACCATTCATGGTGCTGGTCATCTATAAGCTACATATTAGCTTCGCGGATCACACACTTCAACCTTTGATCTAATTCCCAAGGCATTTCACCAGCCCTTGTCGCGATTTCCTTGAATCCAACTACTGATTGTGAGTCAGACTTCGACTTACTAAATTCTTTATTCAAAGTGACTTTACTATCTACTAACAATGCCCAAGGATTATCAATGCAGTACTTAAGGTACCGTGTCAGCGCACGATCCTGCAGAGCGGTAACCAATTATGCCTTCTTTATATTATCATCTATGAGGCATGTACCGCTCCCTCATCTTCGCTCGAAGGAGGCCCAATCAACAGGCTATATTCACAACCTGTTTTCCGTTGATATCTGAAGAGATTTCCACTTTGTATAGCTTCGAACATCAAGGCAATGACATAACCCATTTTTCACACAACAACATCTTAATCCAGGTATTCAAAGATCTCAAATACTTACCTTGCGGTCCCTTGAAGAAGCGTCGCTCTCTGCCTCACTATAATTGACTGAGGTATCAACCATGAACTCTATCACAACTCCTCCTATGAATCGATCAAGCCAATGATCAACAATGCGTGCGATTTTATCTTCAAAAGCTTCCAACCTCCGCACTAGCTCCAAAGTCCACACTATTGCACCGTCAAGCCTCCACCTTCCTTGGTTGTTTTCTAACTTAGCTATCCACTAGTATAGTTTGATTGGGAAGGTGTAGAAGAAAATTTAGTGTTTTTCTGTGTACAAATATCTGTCCAACCATTGCTCTTTTTTTAAGCGCTAATTTCTATTCTCTTGCACCACAAATTTGTGGATTCTCTTATCAAACCACTTCTCAATTTTGTTTTTGGTCGGATTCTAGTGATGCGACGTCACACATCTCCTTACGCAGATCTCGGTCTAAAAAATGGAACCATTTGTTGGCTTAGTGGGTCCTAACGGAGGTTCAAAGTTAGTGGCACCAAACAAAACCCTACACTACTGGCCCTTTCATAGCGTGGACTCAAGTCTCACTCGAAGCAATATGGGAGGATGCTAGAACCAAGTTGCTACATCTATATATCAGTGTGATGTCTCTTTATGCCTTAGATCTGCCTTCACGCAGATCTACAAGCCCTTAGGGCTTGGTACTATAACTTCCTTAGAGCACCCCTTAGACCTCCACAAAGGTCTATGATAAGCTTTTGTGGACCCTGAATAGATGAGTTATCTACTTACGCGAACCGTAAATTATCCTCATGTTGGTATCTACTCAGATCGACTTAAGTGCTTAGTAAGCGTAATAGAATGTATTATTATCTTCACATAAATACTTAACACATATTGTGTTCAGTAATAAGAATTATCCAGTAGGTTTGCGCATCGATACATTATTATTTCATAAAAGCACTAATTTATCACAACATATATCACAAACATGAACAACAAAAGCAAATAGATAAACACATGGATTTTTCCAACATTCTTCTTTATTGATGTTCAATGTAGGGTTACAGACTAAAAAATTCCCTGCACACACTCAGCCACATGGATCTACGCATTGAGCTGTGGACACTAATCTAGGCCTCTGTGCACTCAGCTGCAAAGACTTTTCCTCGTATAAGACTTAATTCTCTGTGCTATCTTCCTAAGACTTCATCTATCCATACCCATAGATCTAGAGGACTCTCTAAAACACACTTATTTATACAATTCCATGGTCTGCGGACCGTGAGTAGATCTCAAAACTCACTCAACTTTACATAAACAAGGCTGAAATCCCTTTTTGACTCCTAACTACCTAGGTGCTCAACATCCATAATTCATTGAGACTTTACATCTTTTCATCAAAATTTACAACAAAACTTGGGTTTTTAACCCCAAAATTGACCGAGGGGACCCCATCCCAACATCGTCCCTCAAGACACACACAAAAGAAAGTTCCTGAATGTCAAATCATCGGAGATAAAGGTGAAGGAGTGAAAATAAGGAGGCAAATTGTAGAAAAATCAAAACAAATTCATATTTCTATGTTGTCACAGACCGAACCAAAGAAATTTGATGAAGCAAGTAAATACAAGAATTCAATAGATGAGCAAGTAAATACAAGAATTCAATAGATGTTATGAATGAGGAGTTACACCAAATCGAAAAAAATAGGACTTGGGAACTAACACCAAGACTTGTTGGAAAGAATGTCATTGGAACTAAATGAGTATCCAAAAACAAGATGAATGAACATGGTCAAATTGTTGAAAACAAATTCAATATAGTGTGCAAGGGGCAATCACAAGTAGAAGGTCTTGATTATGAAGAAAAAATTGCCCCAGTTGTGATATTGGAGGTAGTCAAGATGTTTTTAGATTTTTCTTTTTACAAGGATTTCAAATTATACCAAATAGACATGAAGTGAGCTTTCCTAAATGAAGAACTTGAGGAAGAGGTCTATATGGAAAACCACGAAGGGTTTTCATTATCTGATAAGCCTAACTATGTTTCTAGGTTAAATAAGGCATTGTATGGTCTTAAAAAAGAACCATGGGCATGGTACTCTAGACTGTACAAGTACCTTCAAAAACAAGGTTTCAAGAGAGGAGGAGATGATAATAATGAGTACATAAAGGTTGATGGAGACAAATTACTAATTGTGGTTGTGTATGTCAATGTTATTATGTTTGAAAGCAATAAATATCATCTATTAAAATGGTTTGATCAAGAAATGAAGATTGAGTTCAAGATGTCAATGATTGGAGAAATTACATTTTATCTAGGGCTACAAACCCTACACAAGTATGGAGGCATATTAATTTCTCAAGAGAAATACCTAAGAGATATATTGAAAAAGTTTCAAATGAATGAATGTAAGCCTATATTAACCCCCATGGAAAGTGGATGCATGCTATGTGGATATTATGAATCACCCAACGTTGATCAGATCTATGAGAGGAAGTTTTCTATACCTAGGAGCTTCTAGAAAAGATATAACGTTGATAGTCAGATTAGTGGCATGATATAAATAAATACCTAAACAAAATCATCTATTAGAAACAAAGAGTATATTAAGATACCTAAAAGAGACTATAGAATATGGACTATGGTATCCAAAAGGGAAAGACTTTAGTTGTGTACATGATAGAAAAAGTACAAGTGGCAGCTCATTATACTTAGGAGAGTCTATAGTAGCATGGTTAAGAAAGAAACAAGCATCAATGTCTCTATCTACAAGTGGATGAAGCAAACCCTACAAGATATGAAGTTAAATTTAAGTGAACCTCTATCTATTAAGTGTGACAATACAAATGCAATAAGCATTTCAAAAAATCATGTATTTTATTCAAAAACTAAACATAGCCCTATAAAATATCACTTCTTCAGAGAACAAGTGGCTCAACAAATAGTGATGATGGAGTACATACCCACAAAAGAACAAATAACACATATATTTACAAAACCTCTTGCTAGAGAACCATTTGCATATCTCAGAAACAAATTAGGGATAGCTAATATAAATTCAAAAAGAGAACCTAAATCATTATAGAGAATATGAAATTGAGTGCACCATCTAAGGGGGAGACTACAAGAACATAAAGAGTTAAAGAAGAGGAACAAGAAGAATATGATTATGTCAAGAATTTGAAGTAGCAAGACCAAGTGGCCATTATCAAATTGATCAAGTCATCTTCTTCATAACCCTGATGAAAAATTGTAGATATATAAGTATTTTTTGTATATAAACATGTAATTGAACATTCTCAAATTTACATAGTCTAGTTAGACATTTGCATAACTAGTCAAATCATGTTGAAAGATAACTCTAGCTCTTTGTATATTACCATCATCATACTTTTTCTCAAAATTCTTCGGGGCTTCTATTGAATTTAAATATGTGTATGGAATATATCAATGTATAACTCACATATTCAGCTGATATTTGATTTATGAAAAAAAACAACCTGAGATCCATTTAATTGTATACATGCAAGCAAAAGAAAAGGTCTTGTCATCAAGCATAGGAGTAGATTATATATTGGCTTTCCATCAAGCACACGATCAAATTATATATTTTTTTATTTGGTTTATAGAAGCAGTCATCATAAAACATCATGAGATCCATATCTGAACCATATTACTTGCAACCTCTATGTGAAGATAGCTATCTCGGCATTTAATCAAATACTCTATTACATGTTAGGATGGCCAAAGACTACTATTGAAATAAAAATGGCTTTTAAATAAAAAATCCAACAAGTGATTAAGCTAAACTGCTACATCTCACTACATCACAAGGATTTCTCTGAACCCAATTAAGCTAAACGGCTGCATCTCACTGCATCACAAGGATTTCTCCGAACCCTTTAGCACTAGTGAAGGCCACAAAAGCAGTGGTGTTAGGTGATGACCAAAGTTGGAAATGTGTAAATAAATAAATACAAATAAAATGTGTGATAATTAGTTCATAGCAGCCCCGCATAAATTTACATTACACCGAGCGGCTCAAGTGGACTAATCAAAAAGGGCGTGAAATAGTCGACCAAAACCAACCATAGATCTTCATAGAAACAAAGGAAAAGAAATTAAGCCATCTACTAAGCAGTTGATCTAGTAGTGTACCGACCAGCAGGAGGTGTATAAATTCTACGGATGCATTCTTGCAAAATATCGGCTAGAATACCGTGATGAGAGTGGAAACATTAAAAAAGAACAATTCTGAGAAGCGATGCAGAGTTGAGGGGAAGCAATGCAGTGTTTATGGGATCGAAGGAGCATATGGCTGCAGAAGTCATATTTGTGGGACAATTTACACCAACTATAGTATACACCAATCAAAGCAGGTATACGTTACATAGACAGTGGAAAGATCAATATGCGTTACATAGACTATGTCAGTTTTATTCCATTGAACAACGAACGTTACATGTAAAAATGAATGCCAGACTCTAGAAAATTCGAGACTTGAGAAAAATTATGTAGGACTATACCTGACAATACAAATCTGAGAACCACCATGGTAAAAATTGGCGCGCCATGTAGGGTGCCAATCTCTCCTGTGCAGTCAGAGTAACAGCATCGTGGGAGTATTACAACCTGAGATTCTCCATTTATTAACAACGTTGCATAATCCGTGTTAATACGTTAAGTAACCTGAGAAAGGGTGCCAGTATGTGGACGTTATGCAACTTTGAACAACGTTGCATAATCCGTGTTAATACGTTAAGTAACCTGAGAAAGGGTGCCAGTATGTGGACGTTATGCAACTTTGCAATATTCTAAAAGAGCGCTCTGGTCAACGAAGTTTTATTTTGGTCAAGGAAATTTTATTTTGGTGTTGGTCGACATATAGAACTGGGTCGATATATCACTGGTTGTTATGAAGGATGTTGTAGCATTAATGCAGTGATACAATAGAACCACCTCTGACTTAACTCAATCGACGAAGGGTTCGATTGTTATAAGAGATTTGGCGTTACCATATAACTATTTTTGGTATCAACACTTAATAACCTAACGTTGTATTTATAATATATATCTGTTGATATAGTTCTGATTTCCATACATGTGACCTCTTTTATATAGCTGCTAATTAGAGCATGCAACCTCTCTTAATATATAGCTGCTAATCAAAGAATGTGGTCTCTCTCATATCATTGTTGCCTTTATAATATATCTGCAACCTCTCTTATATTTAATATGGCCCCTCTCTCTCATACTGGTTGAGCGAACGCACAACAAATAGCACCAGGAACATGAAGACAAAGACAAAGAAAGGAGATTCTGTAGCGGATTATGCAATAGCAATATGGGATACATCTTCATTGGCTCGAGTTCTTGAGATTAAGTTTCATTCAAATAATTTGTCTCATCTCCATTTTCTTATCTGGTCCCAGAGCATTCCACGCAATTCAAATTCAATATGCTTATGACTCACAATATAGTGTGGTGAGGTTTCCATACAATGAATCATCCATAAATATACGCAGAATTGAATATATGCAGGGGTGCTAGAAGGATAACTTTGGTATTATTTAAAAGAAAACTTCAATATATTCAAAGAATCGGTATTATTTAAAGGAGGCTTTGGTATTGAATAACATGCAGCCCCTACATTATCTAAAATAAAACAAGTTTGATTAATATAACGCACTGATTTCCAAATTGATTTCTGGTATTACATATCGTTCTCTCATATGTGTCGTTCGTTTTGATGATATATTACATATGTGATATATATATCGTTAATATACAACACACATATGGCGTCGACAACAGGGTCAGGATGGAATTTATTACAATTATATATATATAGATATATAAGATAGAATCAATAACAGAAAGGAAATTATTACAAATAAATATAATGACAGGATAGAATTTATTACAATATATATATACTAATATAATATATATATATGGAGTTGTTTATAATGTGATTTTTTGGAGATTCCGATGACTGAATGAGTGGAAGAAATTGAGGTTAAATTTTGATTTGTTATAGTTGAAATGGTTTTTTAACTGCATATTTGGATTCAACACCCTGAAAAACCCCTGGGAGGCTTTGATTGTGCAGAAACTAGCTATCAAACTTGGGATTCCAATAAATTGCTGCCTGATTTTGACCGGGAAAACCAACCAGAAAATTTCCAAAAAAATAGCATTATAGTATATAGACATTGGATTTGGCTGATACACAACACACATATGGCGTCAACAACAGAGTCAGGATGGAATTTATTACAATTATATATATATATATATATATAATAATTATATATATATATGGAGTTGTTTATAATGTGACTTCTTGGAGATTCCTGTGATTGAATGTGGAAGAAATTGAGGTTAAATCTTGATTTGTTGAGTTGAAATGGTTTTTTAACTGCATATTTGGATTCAGCACCCCGAAAAACCCTTGGGACCCTTTGATTGTGCAAAAACTAGCTATCAAACTTGGGATTCCAATAAATTGCTGCCGGATTTTGACCGGAAAAACCAACCAGAAAAAGATTCCAATAAATTGCTGCCTCATTTTGACCGAAAAAACCAACCAGAAAATTTCCAAAAAAATCGCATTATAGTATATATACATTCGATTTGGCTGATACACAACACACATATGGCGTCGACAACACATATGGCGTCGACAACAGGGTCAGGATGGAATTTATTTTATATATATATATATGATGCATTCTGTTTGGAATCGAGGTATTACATATGCAATTTCTTATCATGGTATAGCTTAGTGGTCTATGCATACAAGAATCATATGGCATGGGAGGCATACATACATTTTGTTCTTTTTATACCTTTCAAACAATTATTTCATGAATGGTTAACTTAGCAACGGAATAATAATGTGTATGCTTTCAAGTTTATTTGGAAACATATCCATAATTCGAGCAGTTGTGGTATCAGAGTTGCATTATCAAGGTTAGTGTGTTTTATATACAACGTAACATTATCTTGGTCAACGTCATCATATGAATGGGCACTTGCATTGGCACATTTCATTTTATATTTCCTTGCCACATAACAAAGAAAATGTATACAATGTTATTAATTGGAAAAAGAATTATTATAGCCAACAATCTGCAATGTGTTTACAACGCACTAAATCATTTATTAATACAATGCATCCATATATTTTATGAATTAGGTTTTTTTCCTAATATCATCTTTACTACAGAAGTGCCACCTATATAATTTAAAACAAACAACAAATTGAAGCCATTTAATCTGAATAGCTCAAATAACTTGAACAATAGAATGCTTTCTCAATACCACCTATTTCTATTCATGTCAAAGGGGGAGGTAAGTTGATGTATGGAGACAGAATGAAGGCAGAAGGAGTTGTTGTGTAGTCATCAATGCCAAAAGAGGAGAATGTTGATAATATTGGCATTAATGTCATTAACCACAATGGTGATAATTTAAATTGAATGTCATTATTGTAAAAGGCTAAAAGTGATGTGAAGTGAAAAGGCTATGATAATCAATGTGAAGGTTGAACATTGTCAAATGTAACATAAATAATTGATACACAAGCTGAAAATATATACTTTTATTGAACAAAAAATGTATCATACAAGATAATATAAATCTGATTTGTCTCTTGTAATCATTATTGATTGAGCTGTTTTATTTCAACTCTATTTTATATTACAATTATATTTTTTTTTTCAGAACTGAAAATGAAGAGAAAAGCTTGTGAACAATGTTTAGAATACCAATAGACAATGCCTCATTTCATATTCCTGCAATGAATACAAACCACCAATAACGCTTGCTTATAAAATATACAATGTGGAATGGAAACAAGACTTTTGGAAGTGAAGTAGTATGCATGAGAAAGTTGATGAGTACCAACATAAGAGGTATAGAGTTGAAAAGGAGAAGTAGTGAATATTCGCAGTAGACTTGACAGTAGAATTGTATATCACGTTATGAGCGGTTTTGACATGATATTGTGATTGAGAGATAGTTGTCTCTTTCTATGTTGTAGCTTGATAAATAACATTTTGTAGCTTGTTGAGGTAGGAGCCTCCTCTGGGTTGTAACCTGCAGAAAATTTGTGGGAGTTAGAGATTCCTTTGAGGTTGAGCCTCTTGTAGGTTGGAGCCTCTAGCATTTTTGGCTAGTAGTAGCTTTCCTTTTACATCACTTTTAGCCAAAAATGCGTGGTTTTATCCCTTCGGGGTTTCCACTTATATGTTTCTTCATGTGTTGGTTCTTGAATGTTGTGTGAATGTTATTGAATTCTTGATAAGTATTTATGCAAAGTTCTCTCTCTAACACCTGCAAAATGAGTCCAATAATAATAGAGTATATTCATAAACCATTAGTTGCATAAGAAGAAAATTAAGTTGAATGAAAATTAAGTTTTTTAAATTACTGATTCACCACCCCAGTAATTTCCAAACATAAACATCAAGAAACACTATTCTCTCTACTGAATGAGAGCCTATAGCCAACACTTAGCCAATTTATGGCTCCACGAGGCTATTGTTTCCTTGCACATTACTGAGAAATTTTGAGTTGCTAAACAATAGGGAAGTCCTTATTTCATTGTGCAATTCCCAGGTAATTGCTCTTGACTACATGCAACAACTGTATGCTTAACTAGTATACAACTCATGTTACACTAGCCTTGTCTACTCCACTCCAGCTGAGAAATTCAAATTCCATGCATGTATGAGGTATTTTGGGATTATTAATTAGTCCATTGACAAATATTTGAGTTAGATTGATGTATCACTACACAACTAACCTTAAACTAACTCTATTAATTGTTAGAGGTCAATTAGTTGAGTACAATAGAAAATAACTGAACTAGATTGCTAAAATTTAGCAATCAACACATGCATGAATGAAATCCAAGCCCATTAACTCGAATTTGTTGATATAACTGAGTGGCAAGAGCCATGTCACACTAGTTAACCACCTCCAAGTTGAACGGTTGATGTGGAAATTTGATTTACTCAATTTAACTAAGGCTAAAGTCAAATTAAGCCTTTCTTGCTACACTTTCTAACACCCTCTTAGCAAGAAAAGGATTTTTCCCCACCCCTATCCAGCACCTGTGGGATTCAAATTTACGATGCCTTTATCAAGATGTAATAATCTTTCTCCATAGCTGGAATGTATTGTAGCAACATAATTCTCCTCTGCACATAGTCCTGCAAATGATGATACCATATATCAATGTTCTTGGACTTGTCATGAAATACTAGATTCTTAGAGAGTTTAATGCAACTCTAATTATCACAATATATCACTATCAGATCCATCTCTTAAAAGACAATACCCACAAATATTTTCCTCATCCATATGGCCTTATACTGCTTGACTTTCATCCATGTATTCAACCTCTATTAAGGTAAGTGCCACAAACCTTTACTTCCTATTGTACCAAGAAATAGTTGTGGACCTAATAGTGAAGATAATGCTTGAATTATTTTTCCTTTCTAATGGACTTACTGCCCCATCTACATTAATGAATCCTTGTAGCTTCACTCCCTCTTTCCTATTATACCATAATCAATACTTAGTATTTCCTCCAAGGTATCGTATCACATGCTTTGCTGCCTTCCAATATAGCTTAGTAGACCTCACCATAGATTGACTAAGTTTGTTTACTACATAGCACATGTTAGGTTGCGTGTTCACAAGATACATCAAAGACCCCACAAACTACCTGTACATGGTAGAATCAACCTCTTCACTTGAAGTGGCATTCTCCTTCCTCCATTTTATAGAAAGAGGTGTGTCCATAGGCTTACAATTTTCCATGTGAAATATCTAAAGTATTTCATAGGCATACTTCCCCTTAGACCCAAATAGTTCACTATCAACTTGCTATACTTCCAGCCCAAGAAAGTAGTGCATTAAGCCCATGTCTTTCATATCAAATTCTATTACAAGATCCTATTTGCAAGAGTGGATCAACTGCTCATCACCCGTCAATATTAAATCATCAACATACAAAACAAGAATAGAAACTTACCATCTACCACAATGTGATAGAGGTCCACATATGCTTCACTTTTGGTGAAGCCCGATCCAATAAGATAATTGTTGATTCGAGTGCACCATGCTTGGGATGCTTGTTTGAGACCATACAATTCTCTCCTAAGTCTACACACATGTGACTCCTGATCATATGTCTCAAATCCTTATGGTTTTTCTATGTAAATTTCTTCCTCAACAACACCATTGAGAAAGGTGGTCTTCACATCCATTTGGTGGATTTTCCACCCCATCTTTGTAGCTAATGCAAGAATTGATCTGATGGAGGAATACCTTGCTATAGGAATCCTCTACATGGGCTGTGGTGTGGTCTCCCACATTCTCCCTAGCATCTTGAAATAATCTATAATCTTCCCTTTTTCTCTTTCTCCCTTCTCTATATGTTTCTGGTTGAGTGGGTGTATCCACTTGGCCTCCTCTCTCATCCTCCATTTGTGGTTGTTCCACAACTTCCAGAAGATCCTCCTTAGGCTCCTCCTTTGGAGCTAAAAGTTCCTTCTTAGGTGGGATACTCAACCCTCATTCCAAAGAGAATCTTATAGCCTTCTCCTCATCAAAATTGACATCGCTCTTTACCACTATCATCCTTAGTAAAGGAAAATACACCTAGTAATTGTGTGGAGTTTCAATGTATCCTACAAAAACTTCAAACTCTATTGTAGGCTCAAGTTTCTTCCTTGAACCCTTGGAGATATGAAAATATATTGAAGCTCCAAAAATTCTAAAATGAGACACATTATGCTCTCCCTGAGAAAGCTTCCTCCTGTGTGATCATACCAAGTATCCTATGAGGACCCCAGTGCTACAAGTAAACAATTGTGTTACATGATTTTTCTCATAGATGAAATAACATTCCCTGATCATGTAGCATAGCTCTTCTAGCTTCAACTATGCTCTTGTTCTTCCTCTCAGCTACCCCATTTTGTTGTGGGTTATGGGGTGCTATCAATTATCTTCAAATACCTTCTTTGGCATAGAAATCCTTGAAGGCATTAAAAAAAAAATAACCTCCATTGTCACTCCTGAGAGCCTTCGCTTTATTCCTAGTCTCCTTCTCAACCAATGGTTTGAATTCAACAAATTTGGAAAAAACCTCATCCTTTTTTAGCATGAAGAAAATCCAACATTTTTTAGAGAAATCATCAGTAAAAATTACATAGTACTTATGTTTTCTTGTGAAAGCTGTAGAGAATGGTCCATAAACATCAGAGTGGACTCACTCCAAGATTTCATATGCTCTACTATCTCGGCCATGGAAGGGGGATTTGACATATTTCCCCCATGTGAAACCCTTCCAAACATCTTGTTGGTCAAGGGAGCCTTTAGGGAGACTGATGGTAATTTGTTGCATAATTTTTAAGGCACCATGTTGTAGATGACTCATTCTCTTGTGCTTGATTTCTCCAACATCTCAACTCTACACTTTTTCTACCTTGATATTCATAGTAGAGCAATCTCCCACCTCACATCTCTATAGGTTCTTCACTTGAACTCCAATATGGTTCACTTTCCCGATAGCTATGTGTCCCAAAAAGGCTTTCCCTTTATTGAAAATAACATCATAGCCTTTATCCTTCAATACTACTACAAAGATCATGTTCTTCTTCAGCCCAGGTATAAACATAACATCTTTGAGGTGAAGAGGGGAGGATTCCTCCCTCTCAAAGGTGACATTACCAATTCCTGTAGCACTGTACCTCCCTCCATCCCCCAATTCAATATGCGTATAGAGATCCTTCTTCTCTAAGCTACTAAGAAATTCCTTGAACCTTGTCATATGGAATGAGGCACTGAAATCAAGGTACCACACACTCCCCATAACATTTTTATCCATGCATGCTATTAAGGTGAAGTCTAATTCGAGTTACGAAGCTAGTGCTTCACCTCCTTCTCCTCTTGAAGGCTTCTTGCTAGACTTCTTGTGTGAACGTTTTGTTGCATAGTGCCCATATTCATGGCAGTGGAAACATTTTATCTTTCCCAAGTCTTTCTTCTTGACATTATTTTGGTTGGATTCAAAGTTTCTTTGGGTCTTCTTTCCTTTTCCCTTCTTCCCCTTCCCAACCAAGGAAAAATTCTCATCATCCGCTCCTTTGGATTTTGCTCCATCTCTGGCATTTCTCCTAATCTCTTCTTAAACCAAAGCACACCACAACCTTTCCCAATTTGGTAATTTTTTCCTTCCATTCATAGAGTCCTGGTAGCTATGCCAATATTTTAGAAGGCCTAGAAGAGTTAGGCGCACTAGATCATATTTTTCTACATTCACCCCAACCTCTCCAAGCTCATATCAAACTTCAGTAAACCTGGAGTGATACTATGGAATAATGTCATTTTTTTACATCCTGATGTTTAAAAGTTTGCCTTTTAGGGCCAATGTTCTATGGTCATTGCTATTTTTAAATAACTCAGCTAGTTCCTTACACATAGGATATGGATTTTTTTTCCATGGATATTTGAGACCACATGGTCTCTCACACCTTCCATAAGAATTCTCCTGTCCTTTGCAACATCCTCCTTTCACTGGGTTAACTATTGTGCATCTAAATGTGGAGGTTTTCCAATATCAATTTTGACATATTCTAACACACCATTATCATCAAGCATTGCTTCCATTCGATCCTTCCAAGCTATGAAATTTGAACTACCCTCCAAGGCATACTCCAATCTCAGTCTGTTGAAATACATTCTCCTGAATCTAAACAAAAATTGTTACACTAAAGCTGCAATTTCAAAATTCCAGAGGGGAAAATTTGAAATACTAGTTCTAATGTGATTTTAGGGCTCTGACACCATGTAGAAATTTAATAGAAATTTCAATTGCTTAAGATTTCAAAACTGAAAACAAGAGACAAATTCTACTCTATTGATCTACGGAATGGAAATCAAAATTTAGAACAACATGCATAGACACACAACAAGAAAAAACACAAGTACAAAATGATTTATAGGGGAACCCAAATGGGAAAAGCTCCTCAAGCCTCTTTGCATTAATTTGTTGAATAGAGAAACTATTACAATTTCTTTCTCCAACTCTGAGCAAAACATCCAAAAGCAACACTATTCTCTTCGTTGAATGAGAGCTGCTAGCTAACACTTAGCTAATTTATGTCTCCACTAACCTCTTATTTCCTTGTGCAATCTTGAGAAATTTCAAGCTCCTATAACATAGGGAAGTACCTATTTCCTTGCACAATTCCCAAGGAATTGACCTCTTGAATGCATGGAACAATGGTACACTCAAATAGTTTACAACTCATGTTATACTAGCCTTGTCTCTTCCACTCCAGCTGAGAAATTTGAATTCCATGCATGCATGAGCTATTTTGGGCTGATTGATGTTAATTGATAGATATCTAGGTTAGACCGTTTTCTCACTACACAACTAACCTTCAAATGATTCTATTAATTGTTAGAGGCCAGTCATCTGAGTACAACTGAAAATAATTGAACGATATTGCTAAAATTTAGCAATCAACACATGCATAACTGAACTTTGTGCCCAATAAATCCAATTTGTTGATATAATTGAGTGACAAGAGCCATGTCACAATAGTTAAATTTCTCCAAGTCATCTTGTTGATGTGGAAATTTGATTTACTTAATTTGACTAAGGCTAAAGTCAAATTGATCATTTCTTGCTACACTTTCTAACAAAATCTTCCAAAGCTTATTTCATATTATGATGATAATTAAGGCTCCAAATTTTATTACATCAATTTTTTATGAGCATCCCCTCACTATAGGCCCCAAACCCCTTCAAATAAAAAGGCCACAACTTGCTTAGGGGCACCAACCTCTTATAATTGTAGGCCTCTACCTTCTTTAGCCAAATTTCCATTTTTCATACAATTTTTAGACTAAGAACAATGACCTACTTCTATTATATAAAACAAAATGGCTCGGTCTATTGTCTTCTACAAATCCTTGCACTTTTCTTACACAAATTCGACTTCCCTTTTGTCTTCTTCTTTAGTTTTTTTTGCTCCTTGTGCTCTTCTTTTCATAGCCACAACATTGGAAAACAACTGATCAAGAACATCTCATCAGTGCAACATGCTCCTTTTTACCCACAATTCTCTCAACACACATGTTGGTGATACAATGGCACACTGAGGAATCCCATCTAGAGATTCTATGAGATTAGAGAAGGAATGATCAAATTATAGAGGTAGAAAGGAGGTTGAACAATTTGAGGTAAAAAAAAAGGTTGAAGGAATGGGACTGCTGGGCAGGTTCCACCATGCACACGCTAACGCAATGCCATGACCCACAAACCATGAGCATTAGGTTGTAAGCACTTACTGCTGGAGGCATCGACATAGAAAATTGGACACCATACAAGATGGGATGATAGGAATGCTTCCCATCTAGCGGCCTAAGATGTTTCGAGCCATGAAACTAATCAAGAGTTAATGGTAGAAGTGATGCAGAGATGGATACATGTTACCTCCTTCTGCTATCTGCATCACTTCTCAACCTTCCATTGTTGGACCTCAAGTGGCAAAAGGGCACCACGCAGCCCTCCATGTAGGTTTTCCACTTGTGATACCTAATGCATCTGTCCCATTTCCCATGTAATCCACCAAGCAACCCATCATACCTGGTCATCCCTCTAGGTGGTCGGCCCCACATGTTACATAGTGTCCTTCTCGAAGGTGTATGAAAAGAAACCACTTTAGACTTTGGAAGAAAAACAAATTTAACAGTAAAAATGGTTGTAAAACAATGTGGATCTACAACAAATGATAGAAACAAAACCTACCAAAGTCCTGATCTATGCAACAGAAATAGTTAAACAACAAAATGGATTGCTAAAATAAGTGTAATTAACTCCAATAATCCAATGAAAACCATATATAAAGAATATTTTTTATTAGATGAAACCTGTGAAGGGAAAAAATAATGTTACGAGTCCCCCTCTGTGGGATGGGTTCTTGGCTATCCTCAATGTCTTCAGCTTTTGTAGAGTTTCTCTCTATGATGTGTAAAACCTAGCAAACAAAATGTTTGAGCTCAATGAGAACTCAAATGGAAAACAAAATGGTGTGTCACAATGATAATAATTAGAGCTACAATAGTGAGTGCAACAATGAAAATGATCGAAAGGGAAGAATGAATGTAAAACCCTTCTATTATAACAAAATATTAGGTTATTCTTGAATAATGGGAAATAATAAAATATTATTAACCAAATTCTAGAATTAACCATTTGGAATATTTTATTATATTTGGTTGGAGGGAAAAAGTATTTAAACTTTTATTTAAAAATAATAAATAAATAAATGATTTATTTATCATTTGAAAAAATATGGTTAACGAATAATAACAAATAATGATTTATTTAAGTATTCCTAGGGGATTTAGTCAAACTTGACAAGGAATAATAACTAAATTAGTGATTAATTAATTATTCCTAGAGAAAAATAAGATAATTAATTATTTATCTATTTATTTCTCATAATTGGGTCAACTATGACAAGGAATATTACTTAAACAATGGTTTAATTATTTATTCCCAGAAGATAATTAAATAAATAATGATTTATTTAATTATTCTTCATGGGTTTAATCAGAAATGACTTAACAAATCTAGTTTATTAAGTAATTTCTTATAGTGAAAGCAATTTTACTATGGTAAAAGTAGTCCTACATGGTGTACTTTGATCCATCTAGTAAGTTATGGCTAGATGATCAATTTTGGGTGATAACATATTGCCCCCAATGCATGTGTATTAGGAGAAAATGTATGACCAAACTACATGGTAAGGACACAATCAGTAGACACTAAAGGGGAGTCAAAGCGAGAGAGAGAGAGAGAGACCAATGAAGCTGAATCGAAAGAAGATAGTGAAATAGGGGATGAGACTGACTAACTGATGTAAGTCTCGTTTTATGTTGTGGTACCTGATCTCAGTGATTTGGGGGAGGCATACCTAGACCGGCCGAGATAACTAAGTACAAAAATAATAATGCACCCACAAAGATGAAACTGAGAAATAAATTACATGACATGCTAGCATAAATAAGCCAGAAAATAATACAATGTGTTCCATATAAATAATGCACATGGAAAAAACATGAGCCAGGATTGAATACAATAACATCTAAGTACATGAGATATAATGGCCCTTCCCTCAAAAAACCAAATAAGCCCTGCTGGACAAGAAAGGGCTCTACAAAACTGAATGGATCATATGAAGGAGACATGCATGCTATGAATGTTGCAAGGGATAGGAACCAAACCCATCAAATCTATGGAACTGCATCTCAAGTTGTAGCATAATTTGAAGTCATCTAGGCATGTGGGGGGCTACCTAAATGGCCACCCCCTCATGAGGTTTGAAACATATCACACACACCCGGGAATCATGGGTACAATCTGCTACATCACTGGAACATCAAGTGTATGAATCATGAGCATGAAACAATCAAGTCAAAGGGAAATGATGAGTCCCTTTGCTTGTTATGAGGCACCAAACAAGAGTGGAAGTTGGAACCAATATACACTGCCCTCTACATCATTCTTCCAAAATAGATATGCTGATGTCGACAGAATAAGGCCCGCCATAGGTGAGGTAAAGAGGATCCTCAATTAAGGCATGAAGGAAAAAAGTGATGTGACTGATGGAATGACACTAGGGAAAATGGAGAAAATGGGATTGAGGGACAAACAAATGACTTCCTTTGTTAGAGCATAAAGTGCATGGTTGATTGGTAGTGACTAACTCGACTCCAGAGGTGATGGTGGATAGTATGACTGAAGGAAAAAATGGGAAACATGTGTTGAATGGCATTCGAAGATGAATGGAATACTGTGACATGATACAATGGGATGTGAAACAGACTCCATGGATGCAAGGGGGACTCATCACGGATGCTCTGGACAAGGGTGATTCAATGACGCTGCCACATAGAATAGGCCTGGTGGGGACCATGAAAGCATGAGAAAATGATGGTTTCTCATGACTAAAATAGACACATGAGATGACAAGCACCAAGGGAAGGTGGTCCCCAAAGTACAAGCATTGCATATGAAGAAATTCAATTTTGAGAGGTGACGAAGTGACCCTTCTTGGAAAAATGGCTTCCGGGTGAAGTGACAAATCATCAAAAACCAAGAGAGACCCATTATACTACTCAATGAGATCTTTCCAATGGTGTTGATGGTTCATCAAACCAAGCTACGGTTTTCTCCCAATGGGCAACAAACAAACTAGGGGTTTTCCTAAAAAAGGGCGTTTTCCCTCTAATTGAATTCATTTGTAGATTGAGATCTGGTGAATTTGGAGAGGAGGAAAAGGCCCTAAATATTGTAAAGATCGTAGCGAACAAGTTGACCATCAGAATCAGTATCTACAACTTTCAGGAAAGTGGCCTTACTTGCCTAAATATGCCCTTAATGGTTCATGGAACGATGGTTCCTTGTGAATAATTAAGGGAAGAGGAAAATGAGAATGAACTACTAGAGGAGGTCTAGAATCATCCTCACCCACTAAGTCAAACGTGGGGACTGTGTGGTAAAGGTGGTATGACATAGAGTATAATATTTGAAGATATGGTATCAAATGTCTATAATATGTGATGTGAATATGGCTTGCTGGAGAGGCCGATTGGACAAACTATCCAAGGAATGGGAGGATAATCGACCATACCTAGATCCGATGGTATCTAGGATGAAAATTATGTTAATCAATTGAGAATATGGCTATGGGAAAACCATTATTCCCCCAAGCATGGGATACTACCCACAAGCATATGTGATGGAGGGAACTGATCTCGTATGCAAAGCTGGGAATGATGCTTCCTAGCAGGAGGAGTTTGTGGAACACCATTGTGTTCCGAGTGCTCAAAAAATGGATTCACACATCTCGGCCCAACATGCAATGAGATCCTCCAAAGGATGATGGTGAGCTCCAGTATTGCAGCAATAATGTTGCAACTCCTGGGACTCCCTTCTTTACTTTTATCAACCCGGTAGTTCGTAACAAACTTGGAAGCGACGGTGTTGTATGCACAAGTACTAGCTCTTGCTGCAACTGTCACTTGGTCAGCTGGCACAAGTCCGTTAGGGTCTCAAGCCAACTTCTATGAGCTTTGAGAAGAATCTTGTTAACTGATGGATGGAAGCTAATCTCGAAGGAAGCTAATCTGCTTGCGAAAAGAAACTGAGAAACTAAAGGAAAGCGCAAACCCTAGCAAACCCTAATTCTACCAGCTAGTCCTACTGATGCAAAGAAGAGAATGCAAGCTACTGAAAGAGATTTCATTACTTCTAGGAAGGTAAAATACCTGTGTCTAGACTATCTCTATCTGAAGAAAACATCTTTTTGTATTTTTGAATAAGTCGTCAGATTTATCATGCATAGGTTTTCACTGTTCTTGACTGTGCAGAGGTGGATCAATGAGGATAAATGCTTGGAAGAGTTCGGGAAGGTTCAGAGAGGGCCTAAGGGGTCTCTAACACCCTTCCAAAGAGTTTCACAGAGTTTGGCTCTCAAGAAACCTCATTTGTGAGCTTCTACAGGAAGTCTGCAGGGGTTCTACAGGATCTTCAGGAATTTCTACAGGATGTTCAGAAATTTCTACAGGATGTTTAGAAATGGGATTTTTGAGGATGGATGAATGAGGAAAGATGAAGGAATGGGTATGGAGGTAGGATAGGGGTCTGAAGGGGTCCAGGGACTGGTGGATGGAGTTGGGAAAAGGTGTAGATGGCTGAATTTGCTCAAAGAAGGCTAAAACAGTGGTTGCACAAAAAGGTAGGGTTATGTGGGCAGGATGACAAATGTGAGACGATAAACCTAGTTAGGAGATGGAACAGATGGTTCTGATGAAGTTTGGGTTGATGAAGAAGTGGTAGAGGTTCTCTACACTATGTATTTCCAACTGAAGCAATAAAGACTTGCAAGTAACCAAAGTCCTAGTTATACCAACCTAGTCTGATCTAGCTAACAGTAAAGTGAATGAACAACAACTTTATTTGCAAGGGAACCATATATATTAACTATGTAATGAAACATTTCAAAGATCTGAACATGTGACCAACTTCTGCAAACGAAAACCATACACTAGTGATTGCATGGCAAAGCAAAAATAGTGTTTTTGTTTGGGACAACAAGGTTACTTTGATCGCAGCCCCTGATCCTATGAGGGAGAGGTGAAAACAAAGGTGCTTGTTGGCTTTTTTCTGCAGCTTTTTCCATGTTGATATCCTACTAACCTAATCTAAACATCAGAAGCCTTTCTAACCATAAATAGTGACCCAGTTAATCAACACAATTTAAGCTTCCTAACAGAAATAAGTTTGCAAATGCATAAAGGAGAAACAACGATGCATAAAGGAAAACTAACAATACATAAAGGAGGCCTTGGCTCTCAGGTTGGGCCCAACCCTAAGAGCTATGACTCCTATAAAGAACTCAGAGCTGATACAAAATAGGACTGCTTGTCATTATCAAAAAATAGTCATCAATCAAAAGTTATGCCACAATGGCTACAAGAAAATGAGTTGAAAGTGACAGCACTATAGTGAAAAAAATGCAATGGTTTCAAAAAATAAACTATGAAGGCTGAGGCCTTCATATTTATACATCACAAGGGGCCTAGCAGGCCTCCTAAATTCAAGGGACTCGACTGTCCCAACTGCTAGTAGACAGTCCCTTTTCTAAAATCTGCTTGGCTGCCTTTAAGGATCCATTTTGGTGGCCTATGAGCTCAGAGTTGAGGGTGGAGATCCCGAGGAAGGGCCATTTAATGTCAGAGACAACCCCCCTATGAATCCTCACCTCAAGCTTGGCTGTCACCTAGCCCATGATTGCTCGGTTTTGCTCCAACATGTGTCCAAAAAACCTGAAATAACCACGTATTAGCCTCCTAGGTAGAGTGACCACCCTTATTTGTTAAAATGACATAAACATACTAAAAAAAATGCATAATCTATGAAAAATGGAGGATTGAACAAGGACAATTAGGCCAAATGAGCCCAATAAGTTACCCAATTCGGGGTTCATCATCACCCCCCTACTAAATGGGTTGCTCATCCTCTGAGCAACTAGTCCAGCTCCGCGTCCTTAATTTCTTTGATCACAGGCTTCTGAAGTAATATCTTCTTCACTATCATGGAATCCGCCCTTCCTTTCCACCTCTTCCCACTGCTTATGCTCTTCTTCTTCTGTGCCTCCTTCTAGCAACCCCAAAAGCAAAGGTGGACTTAACTTGAGGCCTATCCCGCTGGCCTGAAGATTCTGCATAGAATTTTTGTAGAGAGGCACTCGTGGCAAGGCCTCCCTCATTCTAGTGGGGGTGTGGTATTCCCTGATTTTGAGGCTGTGGGACAATGTGTTCCACCTACGGGTGCAAGCATGAACACAATTATCCCCCAATAGTCGCTCCATGTCCTTAAAATGTGCTATGGCCTGAGCCTGATGATCCATGTACTCTAATAGGGCTTGAGAGTCGGTTGCTAGGTGTTGGTGGGTGGATATCAATGGTGAGGGGTCCCCTGGCTCTGCTCTAATCAGCAGTGGTTCCTGTAGTTCCCGGTCCATGACATTTCTAACCTCTGCTACTCTCTTTTCTTCATGGTTTAGCCATGAGGTCATGGCCATAAGTTGCATGTCCCCTACTGCTGTGTTGGGGTCCCACGAGGTCATGTTGGGAAGGGCCAAATTATGAAGGTAGAACTCTGATAGATTGGCCTTGTCTTCTGACGAATTTCTGTTACAAAAAGCCATGAATTGTTGGGGGTTTTGGATTTGAGTGATACCCCTCTGTGCCAAAGTGTTGATCTGAAATTGTAGCCACTGATCCTTGAGTTATAGGGCGTAGGATTTGGCCGGCTGCCTACATTGCAGAGCTTCCATTGCCCAACTAGCCATGTAGAACAATTGGGCCTCCTTCTCTTGTATCTGCTATTTTAGAGACTGTATCTCTAGGCCTGCTTGCAATTCTCTTTCCTGTAGTTGCCGGTTTAGTGTCTCAAGTTCAAATTACATTCCTTCCTTTCTCTGAGGCTCTTCTATGGTGTCTTTGGCTGTTGTGGCCTCCTCCTGTTGCTGTTGTTCTCCCCATAGGTGAGGCATGTTTTCTTTCCTCTGTCCTTGTAACTGTAGCTACTGTTTAAGCAGCTCATTCTCTTCTCGTAGCTTGGCTTGCTGGTAGCTCTCCACATGCGGTACCCTTGCCAATTCTCTTTGGGCCTCCTCGATATTTTCCTCTAGAGGACCTATATCTGCCACCCCCTTGGATTTAGCGATCTTCATCCAAGTGTGGGTCCTTACTCTTTCTTCCTCTAGTGCTAGAAAAGTGGCATTGTGAATTTTTGAGGAATGATTTTCCTGGCCTCTAAGAAGTTATAATAAGAGCCTAGGCTGGCTGGGGGCTTGGTTCCATAATGGTATCAACCTTCTCTTCCTCCAGTGATGACTTGGCTTCTTTTTCCTCCATCTTTTCGGTCTCCTTCAGCCTAGCCAATGTTTCTTATAGAGTAGCCTTGGAATCCTGTAGAGAGGCCTCTGAGTTCAATTTTTCCATCCTTTCCTTCCATGTGGATGTCTTCGGGCTTCCCCGCTCATATGTGATGGATTTATTTTGTTTGGATGGGGTGTCTTCAACTGTAATTGGTCCTTTGGACTGTTTCTCTTTTGGTCTGCCAGTTTTAATCCTCGTGCTTCTTCTCACCTTAAAATACATGGAAGGCTCTCTCTTTCGCTATTCTTTCTGCTTTGGAGATGTGCTGAGGGTGGCCAACACAGCTGCTGCCTCCCTAGCTAGAATCTCAGGAGATTCTTCCTTCCCTTGCCCTTTTTCCAGACTTCGTGTAGAAAGTCCTGTGCTGATTGGTTTCTAGCTTCCTGTAGAAGCAATTTTTGGACTTCCTGTAGAAATGGCCTTCTGGCTTCCTGTGGAACCAGTTGGCACTGTTTTGGCCTGATTGGCTGGGGGTTCCTTCTCCTTTAGCTTGGCTATTATTGCCTTAGGTGTGCCTTCACTTGCTTGGACTTTTTCAGTCCTTTCTGCCCTGCTCTGCAATCTCTTCTCCCTGGGTGTTTGTGTCATTTTTCCACCCACAGTTTTGGCCTTAGCAGCTTGGCCTTTCTCTCGTTTCTCTTTTTGTCCTTGCTTTGGTGGTTTGCCCAGGGTTTCCTGACCCTTGGCTTTCTTTTCTGCCTCAATGTGCTCCTTCTCCTCACTGCTGGAGGAAGTGAGTTCCTCGGCCAAAATTCGGATGTCATCATCCTTAGACATATTGCGAAAAATCTCCTAGGAGAGAGGGACAGTGTAGGTATGGAGTGCATCTTCTACTAGGAGCTTGATATGCCCATGATGGGCCAGTTAGTCTGGTGTCCCTTCCCTCAGCTCTATGGCACACTTAATCAAGGATTGCAGGAGGAAGTAGGGGATGCTCAACTTTTGTTCTGTGGGCAAATACATTTTGTGCCTGAGTTCAGTTAGCAAACAGAAGTGATAACCATATACAATATTGAACCGCCCCTCGCAGGTACTATATTTCATAATTTGAAGGCTGACTTCACTCCAAAATGGCTGTAGGCTGGTTCTCTGGACCCCATTCTTATCCTTTGAAAACTATTCCTCTGGTAAGAAGAATTCCTTTTTAGCCTTTTGGCCCAGTTTCCTCTCCTCTTTATCCCAGGGTACCCCCATTGGTAGTTCAGGGACTCTGCTAATGACTTGTGGGGTGAGCTTTAGGGTCAACCCTCTGAAGTTTACAGTGGCTAGTGTCTTTGATTTAGGCTTCAGGAACCTTAGGAATTCCTCTGTTATTTCATCATCGTGACCTTGGATTTTGTCACAGAAGGTCATCTAGTTTGCACGGGAAAATAAGTCTACCACCTTAGGGGTTTCTCGCAGTTTCTTGGAATCTGAGGGTTCCTTTCTGATAAACCCTCCTGGCATGGTGAAAAATGATCTGCTTTGGCTTGCGCTTTGAGCAGAAAGGGAATTCTATGTGTGTTTCCCCCTCAGAACGTTAAAAACAGTATCCCTCAGGCCACTTCATATCAATTCCCCTATTTTAAAACTCGACTGCCCGTGTACAGAAGGACGACTCTAGTTTCCCTAAATAGAATGCAGAGCTAAATTTCTAGCATACACATAATCATGTAAAATTCACATTTTTTCTCCCACCGGTTAGCCTTGACAGTGTTTCAACTTCTCTACAGGAGGAATTTTCTTCAGGACCCGTGGAGAAAATCTTGGACGCAAACCAACGAAGAAAATTTCATGCAACCACAAGTAAACTTCTATTTTGGATTCACAAACAGACTTGCTTTTAATTTTTCCTACCCTAGCACATCGAATTCACCACATTTTGAAATATCATGCATGGGAATGGTGTGTTCGGGCCTACCTATCTGAGAATTGCCAACCTCAACATATACAGTCCAGGTTTCTTTGTTATGCCAGGTTTCCTGTAGCGCTCCTTCCTGTAGAAAGTTTTTTCATCTTCTGGAGGACGTCACGGTGCTTCTAGACAAGTCTGAGACATGGAAGGATGTTGGAAAAGGACGAGAAGCTCGGGCTAACAAACTGCAAAGGAGGAGGATGTGTACTCTGCTACAAAACCGGTTGCAAGTGCAAATGACAGTGGTTCACTGTGAGTTATTCGACCGAGAAATTTGAATTACTGCGCAATTCATGGCGTGGGTGTGAGCTGTCCAGGCCGATCCATTAGCCAATGTCACAACCATCATTCTTCGGCATGTCTCTGACCACCAAATCCTTTGTTTTGCCATTCACCACCGCCATTTCTATCACACTGCCGATTCTCCCTGACTGGACACTTCCCATGTGTCAACTGCCCGTCTCTTTGGCGTAACTGGGCTTGTTCAGATCCCACGAGGCCATCTGACTGGCTATGGGTGGCCAATTGACTGGCCACCAAACTTGTTCAATCCGCACATTTCGCAGTCATGCAAATTTTAGAGTATAGTTCATGCAATTCGACGAATAACATTAGACACTTACCTGTGTGGCCGTGGACGTGTTTTGCAGGCTTCAGGACGTGGAATGTTGGATTTTCTTGCTGTTGTTTCGTGCATGGGAGCTGGAGCTCCTTTTTCATTGGCTGATGCTGGATCAAGACTTCGGGACCCAACCCTCTGGTGGTAAATGCTGCATGCACCGGTTTCGTTTGATTTGAGCTGCAGGTGTCTCCATAGTATGTGCTCCAGCTGGATCAGCTGCTACAGGATTCCTGTAGGACATCCTGTAGTTGCTTCTCCTCCTGGGATGCATGCTGAAAAGATTAGGATTGTGTTCACGGATGAAGGGTCCTGATGGAGCCTTGACAGGTAAAGTGTGCGAGCCTCTACATGCTTGATTTGTCACTTGAAAAAAAAAGTAATAATTTAATCTGAGGAAACATAACTCTTGTATGACTGTGCAGGAATACTCAACCAGATTGTTGCAATGGTGGTGGAAGGAGATGAAACAAGTGGAGGATGGAAGAAAAGAGTGGTTTCATGCCCCATCAACCGATTTCAAGCTTCAAATCCCTCTCCAGAATCGATTTTGGCCTGCCCAAAGGCTCTATAGCATGTTTCCTGTAGAAATGCAGAACTTCCTGTAGAAAGTCCTGAAACTTCCTGTAGAAGGTTGAACCTCGACTAGATTGTGTCCAAATCCTGAAAAAAATGAGTGTCCATGGAGGGAGTGTATGTGATGATGCCTGGTAACTTGGTACGGACCCCTGTCCTTGTTTTGGGAGGCCTCCTTTGTGCACTGTATTCCTGCAACCTGCAATAATTCTTTAGGGATTAAACTTGCTTCTTTCTTTTTTCTTTGTTTCTTTCTTCTTTTTCTTTTTTCTCTTTTTTTTTTTTTGAGAGAGAGAGACAACAGGGGTGCCTCAGAGAGGTTTTCACCCAAGGGTCTTTTTATTCAAATTCTTTATTTTCCGAGAGACAACAGGGGCGCCTCCATGAGGTTTTCATTCTTGCTGCCTGCCTTGGGCACCTCAGAGAGGTTTTCGTCCAGGGATCTTTTTATTCCCCTTTTGTTTTGTTTTGTTTTGTTTTTTTTTTTTTTTATGATGATCAAGGTGTGGCCGGAACAGAGGCAGAACCCTTCTCTATTACCAGCACTGATTTTTCCATAGTTTCAATGAACTCCTACCTTGAAAGGGGTTTCCTGTAGATCTTCAGTCGATGCCCATTGACGAGCATGGGGATGGATTCTTCATCAATGGTCCGGATAAGGATAGAACCATTGTCGTTTCACTTCTCCATTGTATATGGTCCTAGCCATCTTGTCCTCAACTTCCCTTTTAAATCCTTATGTCTTGAGTCATACAGCAGTGCCCAATCTCCTGGCTGGAATTGTTTTTCATTAAGGTGCCGGTCATGCCATATCTTCCTCTGAAGTTGAACCACTTTTGAGTGGAGGAGGGCCTGCATTCAGTGTTCATCTAACCCATTCAGCTGTAGTAACCTTTCACGTTGAGCATGGCTGAGATCTAGGTCCAGCTGAGCTGCCATCCTTAATGTGTTGTACTTGAACTCTATTGACAACAGAGCTCTCTTCCCGTAGACCAGCTCATAAGGTGTGAAATTGGTTCTGGTCTTCCAAGTGGTGTTGTAGGCCCAAGTGGCCTCAACCAGGGGATCTGCCCAATCCTTTCTGTTGCTGCTCACAACCTTAGTCAAAATCCCTTCTAATGCTCTATTAGTGACTTCCACTTGCCCATTTGCTTGAGGATGATATGGGGTGGAAGTCCTATGCTTGATCTTGTGATGAGCGAGCAAGTCTTCAATTAAGTTGGAAGTGAACTGGCTTCCTTGATTGGTGACTAACTCTCTTGGGTAGCCAAATTTGTAGAAGATGTTTTCTCTTAAAAACTTAGCCACCTTTTCTTCTGTCGCTGCTTTGATTGCCTTTGTTTTTGCCCACTTTTTCAGGTAGTCGGTGCACACAATGATGTAAAACCTTTGCCTCGAAGGAACCCACAAAATCCATGCCCCACTTCTCAAATGGCTCGAGGGTCACTTGAGGTTGGAGAGGCGTTTCATCCCTTGGGGTTGGTTTCCCCATCCTTTGGCATCGCTCACATTGGCTGATGTATCTTCTGACATCTTGATGAAGAGTGGGCCAATAGTAACCTGCCTGTAGAATTTTGAAGGCAGTCCTCTTTGCTGCAAAGTGGCCTCCACAGGGTCCATCGTGACAGGTTAGGAGGATGTTAAAGACTTCCTCCTCCCTAACACAATGCCTCAAGATCTGATCCGGGCCAAGTTTGAACAGGTTGCCCCCAATCCAAGTGAATGGGGCATTCTTCCTCACGATTTTGCTCTTCTCCTTTGAGGATAGATGCGAAGGGAACTGTGCTGAGACCAAGTAGTTTTCTATATCAACAAACCACAAAGAGAGTACTGAGATAGAAAACAGATGTTCATATGGCATCTGGTCATCCACTATTCCTTCTTCACCTGCAGGAAAATCCAATCTAGACAAGAAGTCAGCGACAACATTTTCTTTACCCGGTTTGTCAACGATAGTCAAATCAAACTGCTGCAACAAAAGTAACCATCTAATGATACGAGCATTTACATCAAGCTTATTGATTAAATATCTAATTGCAGCATGATCAATATGTACAAATGTTTGATAGCCACTGATGTAGTGTCGGAACTTGTTCAGGGAATGGACCACGGCCAGGAACTCTTTCTCGGTTACAGTATAGTTCATTTCTGCCTTGGACAGGTTTTTGCTGACAAAGTATATGGCATATGGAAGTTTCTCCTCAAGTTTTCCTAAGGCATCCCCTATGGATTTGTTCGAGGCATCAGTGTGGATGTGGAAAGATAGGGCCCAGTTTGGGCCTCTCAAAATTGGGGCGGACACTAACTTATATTTCAACTCATTCAGAGCCCCTTGACAATTGTCAATCCATTTAAACTCGACATCTTTTCCTAAGAGGCCAAACAATGGCGAGGCTAGCTTACTGAAATATTTAATGAATCTTCTATAATATCCCGCTAAGCCTAGGAAACTCCGAACATCTCTTACCTTCTAAGGAGGTGGAACCCTTTTGATGATAGCAATTTTGTTAGGATCCACCTGTAATCCTTGACGAGAAATGGTATGACCTAACACGGTCCCTTCAGTCATCAGGAATTCACATTTTTAAGGACTGAGGGACAGGTTCATCTCATTGCACTTGCTTAAAAATTTTCCCAGGTTGGACAAGGCTTCTTGGAAGCTAGACCTGTAAAGAGTAAATTCATCCATATAGATTTCCACCGAATCATGAACCATCTCAACAAAGATGCTCAATACAGCTCTCTAGAAAGTGGAAGGAGCATTGCATAGCCCAAATGGAAGGACTCGGTAGGCAAAGGTACCCCATGGACAAGTGAAGGTGGTCTTATCTTGGTCTTCTGAGCTGATTTGGATCTGATTATACCCGCTGAACCCATCTAGGAAAGAGAAGAACTTCTTTCCTGCCAGTCCATGCAACACTTGATCTATGAAAGGCAAAGGGAAGTGGTCTTTCTTGGTGGCTTTGTTTAGTTCTCTATAATCTACACAGATTCTCCACTTCCCATTTTTCTTGGGTACCAACACTAGAGGGGAAACCCATTCGCTGTCCGAGATGGGGTAGATGAATCCTGCATCCAACAATTTTTGCAATTCTTCTTTAACGATGTCCTTAAGGGCTAGATTCATTCTCCTCTAAGGCTGCCTGACTGGTTTACAGTCCTCTTTATTGTAAATATGATGGGTATAGACTGAAGGATGGATTCCTTTCATTTCCTTATAGCTCCAGGCAAAAGCCTCCAAATGGCGGTTCAAGAGGCTACATAGCTCTTTTTCTTGAGAGGGAGAGAGAGAGGAGTTGATCTTTAAATTTCTTTCAGGGCCAAACTCCACATTCTTAACTCTGGGAGAGGTTGGATCAGTCACACAGAGGTCCACTAAAGCACTGGCTTGGGTATCTTCTACCAACTCTTCTAAGGACAGTGCACCGGGAGGAGGATTTTGGACTAAGTTCTCAATCAAATCATCCTCGGTTTGAGGACCTCCCCTATTGGCCTCCACTGTGCATAATGGTGCAGAGTAGACCTTGTCCTCATCTCCTTCTTCCAACCAGAGGGGTAATTCATGTTCTAGCAGAGGTTGGGCAGGAGGGTATAGGACCAGCTGTTTGGACATAGGCCCATTCTTGATGGTCATGCTTCCTGCTCGATAGCTGATGTAAGCATCCGCAGTAGCTAGCTAAGGCCTTCCCAAAATGAGGGGATATCTAGTGATTTTTTCCTTTGGTTGAAGGACCAAGAAGTCTGCAGGGTACTCCCAAGAGTCAACAAAGATCAGGACATCTTCCACAATCCCTTCGGGAGTCACGGTGGAGCAGTCTACCAATTGCAGTACTGTCGAGGTCTTCCTTAAGGAACTCTGAAGGTTGAGTTTTAGCATGGTGTCCCTGGTCATCACATTAATGGCAACCCCTAGATCAATCAAGGTGTGGGGGATGATGGTGCCATTGAAGTGAACATCAACTACAGGACTCCCAGGGTCCAAATACTTTGGACAGATTACTTGCCCCAACATAAGATCGGACAATTGTCCTATGACATTGATAGTTGAGGAATCTCTCTTTCGCTTGCCTGGGTGCCTGAAACACTTCTCCATAATCAATTTGTTGTATATTGGTACATCTTTTATGGCTTGGAGAAGTGGTATTTTCACACACAACTGCTTGAGTTCTCTCAGAAGCTCAGTCTTCTCTGGGTTGGGTTGTGTGGTTACTGGTAGTCGCTCAAGAAAGGGTGGAATGGCTTTGGGTTCACTTTCCTGTTTCTCTTCCTCCTCCTCTAGGAGAGGAGGTTGGCGCTCTGGAAGGACCTTCCTAGATCGCAGGTTGATCTCTTGGATCTCCACAACATAGGTAGGGCATGTTGTCTCCCCAGTATATACCTGCTGGGCCTATTTGTTGTTGGGGTTTGGGTTTGGTTGAGCAGATATCCGGGGTTGCCTTGGAGGAGCAGGAGGTAATGGTTGTGGTTGAGCCGGTGGTGGAGGCAAAATGGCAGGAGGAGGGTTGTATTGAGGCCTCCACCCCAGTTGAGGTGCATTCGACTGAGATTGTGGCTGAGCATGTGAGTGAAATGAATGAGAAGTAGGTTGAGTATGGTATGGAGATGGATAAGACCACGGAGGAGGTGTGGACCAGGAAGGATGAGCAGGGGGGCCCCAAGAAGGTATATGAGCAGATTGGTTGGGGTTATATAAGCTTGGGATGTCCCTTGCATTCCCTGCTGGTAAGGTCTGGCCCATGTGGCCTCCTTTGGTTGAGGAAGTAGAGAGGTTCAGTAGCCGCCTCAGTCCCTAGGTACATGGCTTTAAATCCAGGCAAGGTAGGGCATTGGTTGGTGGGGTGGTCTTCCTCACAAACGAAACATACCTCTACTGAGTGCAATGGACACTCGTTCTTAGGGTGCTTCCTCGTGCATCTACGACAAAAAATGGCCAAAGCCCTCTCAGCTTCCTCTTTCTTTTGTTGAATTCGGAAGGTATTAGGTTTCATGGCAATAGCATGTCTCATCTCACTTTTGAGGTCTTCCATCTGATTAGAAAACTCATGCTTGGAGAAGGTGGTACTAGCTGAAAGTGGATTCCCCCTACCTCTCTTCCAGGCCGCCCTAGAATGGTTTCTAAACACGATCTTTATGTCCTCATAAGGTAGTTGGTAGATGTCCCCTCCAACCAACATGTGAAAGATGTCCAGAAGGTCTTCAGGGACTCCTCGGAGCAGAACCAACTTCAGAGATTCCGGCTCAAGTGTGCACCTGGCCCGTTTATAACCAAGTTGGAACCTTTCCTCGTAATCTTCTAAAGACTCATCACTTCCCATGGTCATCCGAAAGATTTCTCCCTTGGTTTCCTTGGACCTACAGTAGTCCCAGTATTTGGTGTTGAAAGCTTGCTTCATATGAGCCCAAGTGGTGATACTGTTTCCAAGTAACCCCATGAACCAGCGTAATGCTGCATCCTTGAGGGTAGAGGGAAAGAGTTTCAACTTTTTCTCGTCCTCAGCATAGTTGTAAGTTCGACAAAGGACAACAAACTCAAATAGGAAGGTGTCAGGGTCTTCAGTAGTCAATCCATGGAAGTGAGGTAAAGCTGAGGGACTTATGTTTTTCATTTTCATGTCTCCATTGGTCTCTCGGATGGGAAAGACACCTTCTATTCTCTTATCTTCTCTTCTACCGTTTCGGTTTTCAGCCATGGCTTCAGATGGAATGTTCTCTAACTATTCTTTTTTTATAGGATCTTCATATATCTCAGGAGGTTCACTTATAGGTTCTTTTGGCTCACTGTTACCAAAGAAGAGAGAAGGTTGACTCAGTGATATGGTGGGGGTGTTGGGTAAGAATTTTCCGGTTTTATATCTATTCCGACTAGGCATGAAATGGAAAGACTTTTGGTTGCTTTTGCTTTTTCTGTTGGTACCTGCAAAACTAAAATAGATTGAACTGCAACTAACTATCTTGCTGAAATGAAAATGTGGAATGGAAATGCAAACAGGAAAGGACTAATCTATTTTGCAGAATTGAAATTGCGGAATTGAAATGCTAAGCTACGCTTGCAGAATTGAAATTGCGGAATTGAAATGCTAAGCTACGCTTGCAGAATTGAAATTGTGGAATTGAAATGCTAATCTATGAAAGGAGGAAATGTCTACTCTACTTTTGTGGAAATGAAATTGCAGAATGGAAATGGAATAAACTATTTAGCAAAAGGTTGTAGGAGAGAATAGAAGAAAAGTAGCAATCACCAATACTCTGACGCTTCCCCGGAAACGGCGCCAAAAAGAGTGGTGAGCTCTAGTATTGCAGTAATAATGCTGCAACTTTCGTAACAAACTTGGAAGCGATGGTGCTGTATGCACAAGTACTAGCTCTTGCCGCAGCTGTCACTTGGTCAACTGGCACAAGTCCGCTAGGGGCTCAAGCCAACTTCTATGAGCTTTGAGAAGAAGCTTTTTAACTAATGGATGGAAGCTAATCTCGAAGGAAGCTAATCTGCTTGCGAAAAGAAACTAAGAAACTGAAGGAAAGCGCAAACCCTAGAAAACCCTAATTCTACCAGCTAGTCCTACTGATGCAAAGAAGAGAATGCAAGCTACTGAAAGAGATGTCATTAATTCTAGGAAGGTAAAATACATGTGTCTAGACTATCTCTATCTAAAGAAAACATCTTTTTGTATTTTTGAATAAGTCGTCAGATTTATCATGCATAGGTTTTCATTGTTCCTGACTATGCAGAGGTGGATCAATGAGGAGAAATGCTTGGAAGAGTTCGGGAAGGATCAGAGAGGTCCTAAGGGGTCCCTAACACCCTTCTAGAGAGTTTCATAGAGTTTGGATCTCAAGAAACCTCATTCGTGAGCTTCTACAAGAAGTCTACAGGGGTTCTACAGGATGTTCAAGAATTTCTACAGGATGTTCAAAAATTTCTACAGGATGTTTAGAAATGGGATTTTGGAGGATGAATGAGTGAGGAAAGATGAAGGAATGGGTATGGAGGTAGGATAGGGGTCTGAAGGGGTCCAGGGACTGGTGGATGGAGTTGGGAAAATGTGTAGATGGATGAATTTGCTCAAAGAAGGCTAAAACAGTGGTTGCACAAAAAGGTAGGGTTATGTGGGCAAGATGACAAACGCGAGATGAGAAACCTAATTAGGAGATGGAACAGATGGTTCTGATGAATTTTTGGTGGATGAAGAAGTGGTTGAGGTGCTCTGCACTATGTATTTCCAACTGAACCAATAAAGACTTGCAAGTAATCAAAGTCCTAGTTATACCAACCTAATCTGATCTAACTATCAGTAAAGTGAATGAACATCAGCTCTATTTGCAAGGGAACCATATATATTAATTATGTAATGAGACATTTCAAAGATCTGAACATGTAACCAACTTCGGCAAACGAAAACTGTACACTAGTGATTGCATGGCAAAGCAAAAATAATGTTTTTGTTTGGGACAACAAGGTTACTTTGATCCCAGCCCCTGATCCTATGAGGGAGAGGTGAAACCAAAGGTGCTTGTTGGCCTATATCTGGAGCTTTTTCCTTGTTGATATCCTACCAACCTAATCTAAACATCAGAAGCCTTTCTAACCATAAACAATGACCTAGATAATCAACACAAGTTAATCTGCCTAACAGAAATAAGTTTGCAAATGCCTAAAGGAGAAACAATGATGCATAAAGGAAAAATAACAATACATAAAGGAGGCCTTGGCTCTTAGGTTGGGCCCAACCCTAAGAGCTACGACTCCTATAAAGAACTCAGAGCTGATAAAAAATAGGACTGCTTATCATTATAAAAAAATAGTCATCAACTGAAAGTTATGCCACAATGGCTACAAGTAAATGAGTTGAAAGTGACAGCACTATAGTGTAAAAAATGAAATGGTTTCAAAAAATAAACTACGTAGGATGAGGCCTTCTTATTTATACATCACGAGGGGCCTAGCAGGCCTCCTAAATTCAAGGGACTCGACTTTCCCAACTGTTAGTAGACAGTCCCTTTTCCAAAATATGCTTGGCTGCCTTTAAGGATCCGTTTTGGCGGCCTGTGAGCTCGGAGTTGAGGGTGGAGATCCCGAGGAAGGGCCATTTAATGTCAGAGACAACCCCCCTACGAATCCTCACCTCAAGCTTGGCTGCCACCTAGCCCATGATTGCTCGGTTTTGCTCCAACATGTGTCCAAAAAAACTGAAATAACCACGTATTAGCCTCCTAGGTAGAGTGGCCACCCTTATTCGTTCAAATGACATAAACATACTAAAAAAAATGCATAATATATGAAAAATGGATGATTGAACAAGGACAATTAGGCCAAATGAGCCCAATAAGTTACCCAATTCGGGGCTCATCAGATGATAAGGAGATGTATGGGGCTATGTGCCACCCAATATGCTATGGGTGTATTGGATGTATTTAGAGTGGTAGACTTCAAACAAATTTATTTTAATATGTTGTTACATAATGTGGTTATGCATCTTTTATATGATAATTGTGGTTTGCCATTTATTTTGGTTATGGTTGTCTTTTTTGGTATACATGTGATAAATTACAATCTAGAATATTGTTTGTAATGGTATCTACATATTTATTTTGGGCTCTGTTGAGGGCCCCAAAAATCAGGTCTACAACAAGGGGGATACCTGCCCGGTCCGGACCTTGGTTGGCTGCTCCTTATCTATTTGGTATAGCGGGTTCGACTAGGGATATGGGACCAGTTTCCCAATTCAGTGTGTGTGTGTGAGAAATATGGGTATTTCTGTTCTAAATGGAATACTTCTATTCTAATTCTAAAATAATGCTATGCTATTGTATTCTAATAAACAAAAAAACATCAAAATTTATGCTAACCCGGGGTGTGATCTTTCTTCTATGCAATCTAAAAAGATTTCAAACAATAACTGGTAATAAATATCATTCAGCTATTATAAGAAAAGAATTCAATAAAGATGAACTACTTTGTATAAGAAGTTAGACGAAACAGTTGTGAAAACATATCGCATCAATGAGCTATTCATACACTAAGCATAAATAAATAGTTATCACCATACAAAAGTGCCAAATGATAACTCAGGCATCCACGCTGCAATATATAAACAACTAAAAACTGAATATCACTTTAACTCATAAGCAGAAATGGTTAAGAGATACAAGTACCATTTATAACTAGTCCTACTCATGAGCTTCAAGTGACAATTGATTTATCTCTCCTTGATTTAACATCCACTAAGAGTATAGAAGTGCAACATTAGTAGTAGATATCAAATGCAAATATCAAATAAACCCTGTTCCATTCATTCATCAAAACATCCTCTGAGGGTGCAAAAGTGCATGTTCTGAGGACAAGTTTTTGATAAATTTCTGGACCTTTCTCTAAATGCATGAGAAGGGTTTAAATACTACTAACTAAATAACTTATTTACAAAAATTGAGGATTCGGTTTAAATGACCGTCCTTTTTCTAAGAAAAAATATTTCGAAAATTAAATCTAATATCTAATTATTTCTAAATTTGCTCCTTAATGTCGCAAGCATTCAGTATTTGCCTGAGTAGAGTCGGCTGACCGTCTTTCGCCTTTGGTTGAGTTAAGAAAACAGAATTGGCAAGAGCTAGCACTATCTTCTCAGCAAAATTGATGATATACTTGAGAGTCATCCAATGACTATGTGGCTTTACCATGTATGCTTGTTAATAATCCCATTTCAACTTGGTTAACCCTTGGATTGCTTCTGCTTTTTCTTTAGCTTTCTGTTTCCAATTTGTTTCTATCGTTGCTTTCTTGCAATTTTCGGGGCTTGCAGATGAATGAGTAATTAGAAGCCTTACTTTTCGAGCAAGTTTTCTTAGCGATGCGCGATTAGCGCTAAGCACTAGTGCTAATCACGCATCAGAAACTGGCTCTATTTCTTGATCTGACTTCCCTGATGCGTTTTTTGCCTCTTGTGCCTTTTTCTCTTATTGGGTATAAAGCTCAAAATTTGTAAAAATAGTGATTCCATGAGCTCTTGACCCTGAGCATTAAACTGTTTGTTTCTGGTATCAGTATTGTTCAGTACCCATTCAACCATGGCTGTTATGGATGCCTCAGAAGAGTTCTGCGGCTCTTTCTCTCCCTTAAGTGGATTAGGTGTGCCTTCCGAAATGGACATTGGAGTACTGCCTTTCCTCCTCATAGTTTCTTGCATACTTCCTTGTATAACGCTTTGTCCTTTGTTCTTGTAGTTTACAATTGAGGTGGAAGTAATGATAAAAATAAGGACAAGAAAACTTTAAATGCCGAAGATATGCAAAACACGCCACCTTACGTGAACTAGTTCTTCGAAAAACACAACACCATACTTCATTAACAATTGGAAACAATTCGTTAATTCGCATTAAAGTGCATGACCAGTTCTTGGCCTAAAAAGTTTTCTCGAATAATGAGCCAGAACCAACTGCGATGGAGAGGTCTTAGGATTTTGGTTTGCGATATCGCAGATTGCTATATCGCATTACCACAATTTCATCATGCTTTTCTATCGCAAGGTTGCTTGATCGCAATATCGCAATATCGCTTGGTTGCAATATCGCAATATCGCTTGGTCACAATATCGCAATATCGCTTGGTCGCAGTATCGCAATATCGCAGATTGCTTAATCGTTATGTGTAATTCATGTGATTTTTGTGATGTGCGATATGCGATATCGCATATCAGCGATTTTAAGGTTTTTCAATGTGAGTGCTTCTTAATGCATGCGATGCGATGGAGTTTCGCGTCGCAATCTTGCATTTTTTATCATTTTGACTCATTTAGAAGGTACCTTATCATTTTTTGCGCAATGCGATCTCTCTTAAGGAGTGAATTTACTTTCTTCATTATGAAACTTAGGCTTTTTAGATTCTTAAAAGGTATTTTCCTAAGTCCATGATGTTGTAAGTTTCATCTAACAGGAAATATAACACTAATTGATTTTTTAAATTTTTTACTAAGAGTCCCCACTTATTTAGTATTAGCAATAACACTTCATAAGGAAGGGGGTTGTTGGTGGCCACAACAGGTTCTAGGAACATGATTGAAAGCAATGGTTTCATATTCACTTACTAACAACTTAACTCATATAAATTTTATAATTAGGACTTGGTTATGCACATGATACACACCATTCAATTGCATGAGAAGAAGCAAGGGGTCTAAACGAACATGAAGATGAAGGATGCGATGAGCAAGGGCATTGACTAACAAACCTATCATTGCATCATATTCGGCCTAGTTATTGGTGGTAGATCCAATGCACATGCCATTAGAATGGAATAATGTATGCAAGGGGGTGAAAATGGCCCATGCTACAGAGGCTAGATTCCTAGAGAAGTGACTCACATCATAGGCATAACTGATATACAATGTGGATGATGGATCCATATAAAAGGTACAAAATACAACAAATGAGATGATGCAACCTACCTAAATGCATGAAATAAATAAATACACACAAATCAATGGGATATGTTATGGGTAAAATTTCTTGAGGTAGAGTGCATTACGAGGATTAGGAAGAAGTTCGCCTTCGAAATCCTCTAAGAGATATGCCCCCATGTTGAAGTCCTTATGAATGATGTAAGGTCATAGCCATAATGATGAGTGAGACAACAACAAAGGATAAAATCAACATCATGATGATAAAGGTCATCATTGATGAGAAGATAGCAAGGGGCCTAGTATCAAATTCGTCGTCGATTAGCACGAGTAAGATGGGGGGAAAAATTATGGGTTTGTAAATATGGAAGGAAGTATGCACGATGGGGCATATACTCCGAAAGGTAATCAGGGGTAGACATGGATTCCATGATGTCCTCATTAGAATGGAAGATGGGTAGATGGGAGGAACATTGACTACATGATGTGGCGGCAGTACCTAGTGCATCATCCTAAGAAAGAAGGTTCACATACGCATCATTTGAAATAGTAGATGACGAGGGAGGTTTGACAGAAGCATGTGCAAGAACCTCAGAGAGATTTTCCTACAAGGATCTCAAGGATGACAACAGGTAAAGGATATGGACCATGGAGTTCGTCATCTCAACATCGGGGGGAGGGATCATGATGGTGGGATGAGAGTCCCCCTATTTTTGTTGGGTTGTGTTATATTCTTTCCACAACTAGCTCCCCAAGTTAATCGGGGGGTTAGAGGGGGGCCAGAGCCCCCCCTTTGTTGCACTGATTTCACAATGGTGGCTTCACAAGGGGTTTGAGGGAGGCAGGTAGCCCCCCTCTATGAGGTCTAGGGCAGTGCCTCAGGGACTTTTTTTTTTTAGACCCTATATTAGGTCAGGTAGACCTACCTAAGGTTTTGTGCATGGTTTTCACACATGGTTTTGGGCACGATGGTTTTAGGTCCATGGTATTGGATGCTTCGGCATGTATATATATGTATTGTAACATTGAAAGGAATATAATGAAAAAATAAACTGGTAGTTCCAGTTTTGGGATCCAGGGGAAAAACTCTGTGTATATGTGTTTCATGTGTTATGCTCTCACATCGTTTATTTTCTATGTTTTAAGAATTCATATGCAGGTAATTTCTATATGAGGTTAAAACGTACATTTGGTATCAAAGTTGTTTTGGCTTCAAGGGGATGCCGAAGTTGCTAAGGGGTTTCACTCGGGTCTCTAGTAGACCCTGTTCAGTGGGAGATCTGCGGGATCAATTATGGTGGTGAAAGAAGATGACAAGCAGTTGAAATATAGAGATTGAGAAATTTAATGGTCAAGGTTTTGAGTTGTGGAAACTCAAAATGGAGGATGTGTTGGTGGATAAAGATTAGTGGATCGTAGTAGATCTAGGTACTAAACCAACGAAAGTGTCTGATGAAGAATGGAAGAATTTGGATCAAAAGGCAAAGAGAACAATACGATTGTGTGTATTAGATTCAATATTGTTGAATGTATCAGGGGAAGCTGCGATGAAGACTTTGTGGGACAAGTTAGGGACTTTGCACTAATCTGAGTCTCTGGTGAATAAATTGTTCCTACGGAAAAAGTTGTATAACCTGAGGATGAAATATGGTGAATCAGTGACAAAGCATCTGAACACATTTAATACTATGGTAATTCAGTTATTGTCTATTGATTTTAAAATTTCAGATGAAGATAAGTGCATTAGTTTGTTGTGTTCTCTACCAGATTCATGGAATAGTTTGGTTATTGCAATAGGTTGCAATGCAATTGCCTCGCAATTTGATGAAATAGTCTCATCCTTGCTGACAAAGGAGATGAGATGGAAAAATATGGAGAGACAAAATGGTGATGCCTTGTCTGTATGAGGACGGTCCTAGAAAAAAAATAAAAATAAGTCATCGAGTGGTAGATCTAAATCTCCAGGAAAACCTGTAAATGTGGTGTGCTGGAAATGTCGAAAGGAAGGGCACTACAAAAGGGACTGTAAATCTAAAGCTCCTAACAAAGGAAAGGGATCTGATGGTTCTCCTTCTGTAGAGGCGAATACCACCTCAGATGAAGGTGGGGATGTGTACTTGGCTTCTTCAAGAACACATGTATATCATGAGGCATGGTTTATTTACTCAGGTGCATCCATTCACTTCACTCCCCATAGGGAGTGGTTCTACGAGTATGAGAAATATGATGGTGGTGAATCATGTCTTCTTAGGGGATGATAGGAAGGCTAGAATAGTTGGTCACACAAAATTAAAGTTGAAGTTGCAAGGTGGGAGGGTTAGAGCACTTCCGGGTGTTCTGCATATTCCTGCATTGGCTAGAAATCTGAATTTTGTAAGAAAGCTGGATGATGCAGGTGTAAAAACAGTGTTCGAGAAAGATACCTACAAGATGGTTAGGGGAGCACTGGTATTGATGTGGGGAGTTCGGATTGGAACTCTGTACAAGCTGCAAGGTAGCACTATTATTGATTGGTGCAACAGTTCTGTGGTTCTTGAAAGTGGAGCAAAAAATCTAGTGGTCTCTGGAGAAAAGACCATTCTATGGCATCAAAGACTTGGACATATTGGAGAGAAGGGCCTTCAAATACTTCATGGTAAAGGGATGATAGAAGGTATGACTAATAGCTCTATGGATTTTGATTTATGTGAAAATTGTGTATATGGGAAGCATAATTGGGTGAGTTTCCCCATTGGTGGTAAGAGGGCGAAACATATATTAGAGCTTGTGCACAATGATGTGTTTAGACCTGTGAAGGTTCCATCACTATGTAAGTTTGTGTACTATGTATCATTTATAGATGACTTCTCAAGGGATACATGGATATATTTCCTCAAGAAGAAATCTGAAGTCTTTGACAAGTTTAAAGAATTTAAGGCTCTGGTGGAAAACTAGATAGAGAAAAAGATAAAGGTACTAAGGATAGATAACGATGGAGAATTTTCCAACAAGGAATTTGATGAATTCTATAAGAAGTGTGGTATAGCACGACAAAATACTAATCCATACACACCTAAGAAAAATGGAATTGCAAAAATAATGAAGAAGATGTTGATGGAAAGGGAAAGAAGAATGCTTAGTGGTGTCAGGCTAGGACAAGAATTCTAGGCAGAGGCGATGGAGACAACATGTTACCTGGTCAATACATCACCTTCATCAACATTGGAGGATAAGACTACACAAGAGGTATGGACTAGTAAGAAACCCTCTCTTTCACATCTGAAGGTATTTGGATGTGATGCATATGTACATGTTCCAAAGGTTGGGTATAAGGATGGTTTAAAGGGTTATAAGATTTGGAATCCAGTGACAAGGAAGGTTGTGTACAGCCAAGATGTGGTGTTCAGAGAGGTGAAAAATGTAATTAAACAAGAAGTCCCACCAAAGGAACCTGAAAAGATAGAGTTTGAGCTAAAGGAGGAAGAATCAGACTCTACAGTAGAAGAGGAATCAGAAGATGAAGAGCCACAAACTCCGGGTGTGAGAAGATCAATTCGAGAAAGAAGGAAGCCAGAAAGGTATAGTCCATCTGCTTTTTGTTCAAATTTTTCTTTATCTATTACTAATGATGATCCATCAACTATGAAGGGAGCAGTAGATTCAGAGGATGGAAAACTCTGGAAAGAGGCCATGGTTGATGAAATGGCATCTTTGCACAAAAATGAGGCTTGGGATCCAGTGGATTTTCTGCCTAGAAGGAAACCCATTGGCAACAAATGGGTGTTTAAGAAGAAGAAAAACGCAAAAGGAAAAGTGGAGAAATACAAAGCTGGGTTGGTAGAAAAGGGTTATTCCCAGGTGTCGAGAATTGACTTTGGTGATATTTTTTCTTCTGTTGACAAGGTAGCTTCTATTAGATTACTTTAATATGTTGTTGTTGCTTTTGATTTTGAGGTAGAACAGATGGATGTGAAGACATAATTTCTTCACGGGTATCTAGAAGAAGAGATCTACATGAAGCAACCTGAAGGCTTTGCGATAAGAGTAAGAAATAACTAGTATGCAAGTTAAAGAAGTCTTTGTATCGGTTAAAACAGTCACCAAGGATGTGGTATCAGAACTTTGAAACATTTATACGGGGACTTGGTTTCACCAGAAGCAAAGAAGATCACTGTGTTTATTTTAAATTAATTTGTGATCGTCTTATTTATCTGGTCTTGTATGTGGATGATATGTTGATAGTTGGAACGACAAAGAAATTATCGAGGATTTGAAGACCCAATTTTCCTCCAAATTCGACATGAAAGATTTTGGTGCTAAAAACTTTATTTTGGGCATGGAAATTAAAAGATAGCGGGTAAAGATGAAGCTTTGGTTATACCAGAGGAAGTATGTTGAGACAATATTGCAGAGGTTTACTATGTAGGATAGTAAACTAGTGAAGGTTCTTGTTCCTATAGGTGTAAAGTTATCGGTTGAATAGTGTCCCAAGACACAAGAAGAGGAAGAGGACATGTCCTGTGTTCCATATGCAAGTGCAGTTGGTAGCTTGATGTATGCAATGGTTTGTACTAGACCAGACATTGCACATGCAATGGGAGTATTAAGCAGGTTTATTTTAAACCAGGAAAGGAGCATTATACAACAATGAAGCGGGTTTTCAGGTATTTGCGTGGCACTAGTGATTATGGTTTGTGCTACCAAGGAAGACTAGGATTGGACAAAGTTTTGGATATCCATGGTTTTGTTAATGCAAACTAGGCTGGAGATCAGGATCAGAGAAGATCTACAAGTGGGTATGCGTTTAGCCTATTTGGAGGTGTAGTCAACTGGATGAGTAAGAAACAATCTATAGTGGCACTATTAACTACAAAGGAAGAATACATGGCAGCCACTCATGCAAGCAAGCAGTTTGTTTGCAGAGATTGTGTTCAAGTATGGGGTTAGTACAAGGAGCTATAAGGATAGACTATAAGATCCAAAGTGTAACCTTCTTGGCAAAGAATCCTTCTTATCATTCAAAGACAAAACACATTGATGTTTAGTATCACTTTGTGAGGGACATGATAGAAGACAAAAAGGTGTTGCTGGTAAAGGTGGACACTTTGAAGGATACTGCAGATGCATTAACAAAATATATGAGCTCTGAGAAGTTCTCTTAGTGTAGATAAAAAATTGATGTTGCAGTGATGGATAAATGACTAAGTTCTCCTATGGCCCCATGTGGAAAGAAAACAATAAGTGGGAGAATGTTGGGTTGTGTTATATTTTTTGGGACCTTGTATTAGGTTGGGCAGACCTATCTATGGTTTTGTGCATGGTTTTTGCACATAGTTTTGGGCGCGATGGTTTTTTGGTCCATGGTATTGGATGCTTCGGCATGTATATATATGTATTGTAACATTGAAAGGAATATAATGAAAAATCACACTGGTAGTCCTAGTTTTGGGATCCAGGGGAAAATACCTGTGTTGCTCTTGCATTGTTTATTTTCTATGTTTTAAGAATTCATATGTAGGTAATTTATATACGGGGTTAAAACCTATATTTTTGGTGTACTAGTGGCACTGGAATCCATGGGTAGAGGAGTAGATGATCCACTACGAGTGGCCTCCAATTCACGAAGCACATGAAGGAAGTCACAAAATTCATCGAGATGAGGGCAACAATGGGAATAATGACCGTAATAATTGCACAAGGCACAAGGGTGATTTGTGTGAAATGTTTTAAGTCTTTTGGATAAATCTAGTAAGGTACATTGGAACACGGGGATATTAGAATTAGGAAACGTATCGTTGACTAATGGTTTGAGACAAGGAAGCTCAGGAAAAATATTGGTGGCATGCCCAACAACATTACACAAAGCACATGGAGGTGTCAGATTTGAATCCTTGGGAGATGGAGGTGCTTGGGGAGCCTTGTCCTTAGGTTCCTTCTTCTTCCATTCCCCCCCTATCCGAATGATTTCAAAACAGGAGTGGCTTCCTGCTAAGGTTGTAGTGGAACTGGAGAAACGATAGGGGTTGTAGGGACCAGTTTAATTGGGGTCAAAGGATGATATGGTCTGAGCTGACCAGGTGGAGTGCTTGTTGGGGGATCAATGTGCCAAATTTGGATCCCCAAATTCATATTAGGGAGACTCAACAAAGCCATGACAATGACAAAAAATATTCTAGGAGAAGGAAACATGAAAGGTATCTATCCTGTAGGGTAATGTCCCGACATAATTGTTCCTAGATGGTTAAGACTTGGAGAAATTGTTCCCGATGTATCAAAGGGGAGGCACTCACAAAAGGAGGAAATCCTAGAGAGGTGGATCTAGATGGCTCGGTTGAAGTCGCAACATTAGGATACTATGGAGCTCACTATTGACCAAAGGTACAAGACTACTTTTGAGTATCTTGTGACACTTGTAGCATGTAGACACTCAATGAGTTGGGCTCAGAGATGCGAGGGGGATGACCAGGGAAAGCATCCAACAAGATGGAATCTTTATAGGCTCCGGGTGAAACACCAGTGAGAGGGGTGGCAGACTTCTTTCTGGACATCGATGAGATAGTGGAATCAAGGGAGGTTAAGGATGACAGACTGTAATATGTCAAATGATTGATAGTGACAATCTTCCCTTCATGGGGGAAACAATTATGTGTAACTACAACCCAAGAGAATGTTGTAATCTAGAGGGAAATCAATAACCTCAATGTCTACATTGAAAGTCTTTCTCGCAAGAGACAATTTCGATACATTCTGAGAGGCTCAGAGGGGCAACCATTCCAAGCACACAAAGTGATGGTGGATGGGGCTAGTTCAAGTGACTTCAGTTTCTTCCAAACATCAACGAACATCACACAGGTGGATGTGCCTTTGTCAATAATGCATCGGGAGATGATAACATTACGAAAATAGACGGGTATTTGGAAAGCAACGGATGGAGGTAAGGGAGGATGTTCTAACGCATCAACAGGAAAGATAATCAAACGATTGTCTGAAGGATATACTACACCCAAAGCAGTTAGTAGAGATTTCTTTTGAGATGGGCATGACTGAAGGACCTCCAACGTCGACATTGTAGCAGGTGATTGCACCAAGTCATCTACTATACTATATGTGTGGGGAACTTGGTTAGAAGTTGCGCTATGGCATAATGGCCCCTTGGGGATCTTTCGAATTAACTCAACTTTAGGTTGAGGGATCTGTAATGAACCATTTAGTGTCATAAGAGGTTCAGTATATTCTTTCATTTTGGTCTCAGTTGTGGAGGAAGACGATGACTTGTCGTATTGACGCGAACAAGTTTGCAAGTTGACATTAGAGGTATTTACATTATCAGAATTCATCATAAGGATCTGGTAGTCACTAGGACCAAAAAGTTGGGGAGGGTGGGCTTCTTGACCTTGCTGAGGTTGAGTAGTAACAAATCCCTACTAAGGGAAAGGATTTATAAGCATGACTGGTTGAGATGGCACAGGCGTTTGAGGCGGTTGTTGCATGGGTGGTTGACCTCTACACGCTGCTTGGGCTTCCCACATTTGTCACATATGAGGTAAGAGGGGACACTCATGGGTATAATGGCCATGTACACCACAACATGCACAAGGCTTGTTCATACGAATAACTTTGTTTTGCTTGCCTGGTTGCCCTATTGTTGGTTGTTGGTGTTAGGTTGGTTCCCCTGGGTTTGATTAGGTTGATTACGCTTGTTACCCTTCCCCTTATTTTTTTTCTTCAAATTTTGGAGATTATTCATACTCTTTTATGCACACTGTTGGGTTGTGTTATATTCTTTCCATGACTAGCCCCCCTAGCTAAACTAGGGGGTTAGAGGGGGGGGGGGGGGG